>VWZV01000437.1:338871-848187 GCA_013397155.1 Irena cyanogastra
GCCGCGGCGGGCGAGAGGCGGCGGGCGAGGCGGTGTCAGGCGGGCCGCGGGCTTTGGGATGCGCGACAGCGAGAGCGGCCAATGCGGAGCTGCCGCTCCCCCGGGGCCGCGCCGGCGGAGCCGCTGGAGGCGGGGCTGGCGGGCGGGGCGNTCTTCTTCCCTCAGGTGCCTTTGGGAGGGAGGCTCGGCTTCTCCGGGCTCCGCGGGAGGACGGAGGGCTGACGCGGCTGGGGAAGCGGGGGGGAGGCGCGGGCCCCCCTTCCCCAGCGTCCCCCGTCCTCGCCCCGGCCGCAGCCACCCCGCCCCGGCGCGGCGGGCACCGTGTGGCAGCCGGGGCCACTCGCTCCCGCACGTCGCCTTTATAAATAGCGATGCGATTCGCCCCGTAGAGAATGGCCGTGGTAGGGGTGTCCGCCGGGTCGCCAGTCACCTGCGGGGCGGTTCTGCCGCCGGGTGCGGCAGCCCGAGCCCCCCGCTCCCCTCTCCGAGTCGCACTCCAAGGATAATGGCAATTACGGAGTAAGTTTGCCCGGATCGGACATCTCAGGGGAGAGCTGCTGCTCAGAGTGGGGACGGTGCAGCGGGGACCGCCGAGCTCTTGGAGTAGCAGAGGAAAAGCCTCTTCAGCCCGTGCAGTTTTCTTAAATGATTTAAATTCCTCCCCTTTTTTTTTTTTTTTTTTTTTTTTTTTTTTTTTTTTTTTTTGTTACTGGGTACAAGGTGCAGGCTGCATCCTTTTGCACTCTTTGTTATCTTGTAATACTCCGATGGCTGTTCAGGGGCCCGTTCTCCAAACTTGACGTTCGATTCCTTAAATAGCAGCCCGCTCGGCTCAACTTTGCCTCAGGTTTTGTGCTGGTGGCTTCGCAGCCCTTCTGTGCTGTGGGGCAGCGCTCGGCTGCGCTGTGAGAGCCCCTGCGAATGGAGAAGTAGCGTTTCACAGGCTTGACAAAGGCAACTCCGAAGCTGACAAATCTCAGATATGGCTGTTAAGGTTCACGAAGTAGGTCAGTAAACTACCTTAGTACTTGGTGCTGCGTTATTTTAATACATCGGTAGTTTGAATACTTGCTTTCAGCCTGGCTTTTCTAGGGGAAACGAGTTTTACGTTTTTTATGATGCAAAAGATATGCAAAGTTAAAGAGAATTGCACATGTAAATTTTCCCGAGCTCTTTTGTGCGCAGTTTTCACTTCTGAAAGTTAACACTAGATGGCTTTCTTATATCAGCTATCCTGCAGGGAAGGAATGCATGTAATCTTTCTCTGCAGCCTGCTATTTATGTGTTTGTCAATTTTTTTTTTTCCTTCACGTGAATAGTAAACTATCTTCTGGTCAGTTCTGCACCGATGAGACACGAGCAGATTTGAAGCTTGCTTATTAGCTGACAGAATTCGTTGTTTTGATTAGCTCATGTTGCTGGTTTAGACTTTATTTTACGTGTGTTTTACTAATATCTAAAGAAAGTTTGTTTAGTTGGAAGGTAACTCTGCATAATATTTACGTTGCTATAAAGGAAGGCATCTGGATAACGCAGGATGTTTGGAAATGGGGAAAAGCCAGTAATTCAGTCTCAGTTGTTACTTAATTTGATGGACTTATTTTAAAAGGGACCATAGTGCATTAATATTGTCTGTTCAGCTATTTCCCCCCTAGATTCTGTACCTAGCTACCTTAGACTGAAACGTGTTGGAGTTGAATTCAGAAATGTAGTGCTTCACAGCTTGCTGGGTATAGAAATGCCTAGGCTTGATGCCTTGTTACTGTATTTCTTGTGTTTTTACAAAACTGTGCCTTTTGTCAGAGGGAATGCATTATTTGCCTTCCATTCGCTTCTTCAGTGGCGGCTCTGAAATCCTTAAATCTTCAAATTTGATCTTTGAAATATCTTGTATTATTAATGCAAACATGTTTAAATCATCAGCGCTCTAATGCATTATAGATATTTAAACATCACTTAGGGTCCCCAACAGTTGATTTATAATTTATGTAGCATTCATATAAAGCTAGATTTAGAGAGGTCTCTGAATGTATTGTCTTGGTTTTGCATGCCCAGTGGTTTACCTTAGCAGGTCATGCAGCACTCAGATGTAATGAGAAGGAATGCTTGTAAGGATGCCAGACTGTTTCACCAATCCTATTGGATCAGTTAAAGATCATTTCATTCATATATGCCAAGGATATAATGTGAAGCTTAGAACTAAGCAAAACCTCAATTCTTTGTAGCTGATATTTGCTCACTGTACATATCAGAGTATTTGAAAGAAAGCTAATGTGGCCTTTTTTTTGTAGGCATTTACTGACATGCCATTACTCAAGTGCATTGTGAAATACTCTTGCAAATGAAGAGAGTCAAATGAGGAACTAAGCAAAGCAGTGGTCAAACAGGCAAAACCATCTTTTTTTTTTTTTTTTTCTGCTTTTGACTTCTATGACTGAATGAAGCAGTTCATTTTTTCACTTCCAGCTTCATACTGGTCATAGGCAGGCATTGCACCTAAGCTCTTTATCTGCAGCTCACCTGTTCAAACTGCAGGAGAAAGGAAGTATTTTCTCCTTACCTTGGCTGGAGTTAGGATTATATTTAGATGGTTGGATGTTAAAATATTTTCAGTAGGTTCCTGCCTTTTGCTGCTGAGAGATCTAGTTTGGTAATGTAGAGGGAGAAATGCTATGCTATTATGATAATACAAGTTACAGATTGTGGAAAGAGGGTGGGGCACTGGGTTATCTAGTTTCTCACGTTAGTCATCCAAGATTACCAACAGTAGCTGTTTTTACAGCTTGAAATGAAATCAGGGTTTGACAAATGCTCTTTTCTCTTTCCATGCAATTTTTGCTTTGCAATTTAAAATGCTTTGCAATTTTAAAATGTTTGGGTAAGCTGGGTTGTGTATCAGTGAAGTGGAGGTGGCTGTTTATTTTCTGTATGTTGCAATATTGTCCTCAGAGTAGAAGGGTTTTTTTTTTTTGTATTAGGTAACATAATTTATATCTGCTTCTTTAAAATGTTACCTCTTGTAAAGTCAAGACCAACTTCAGTTTATCTTATTATTTTCAGCACAATTTTCATCCTTTTATAAATCTGGACAGTTCATGAAGTTTAAGGTAGGAGTGCCCCTGATAGTTTTCTTCAACCCTGGGTTTTCTACCTGAATTTTAAGAGAAGAGTATGAGGATTATCTACCAAATCAAATAGTCCAATAAGAAGAAGTTATGAGGGAATTTGTATTTAGTAGATTGAAAAGTATGTTTCACAGTTGTTTGTTTGCTTGTTTGTTAAACACTGGTTGTTTACATAAATTGCATTAATAATAACATTAATTTCTGATGACATTCAGTGATGATGTCATACAACTGATTAGATTTTTAAGAATTGTCAGGATTTCACATGAATAACTGTCTTTTTTTAAGTTTGTTGTGAAAGAACAAACTTAATGTTAAACATCTGATTTATCCTGACAGAAATAAATGAGAGAGAACCTGCCTTCCTTTGTAGTAAAGCACTGACCCTGGATTTGAAGCCACTTTGAGGTATAATTGAATGAGCAGAAGATTGAAAAGGATTATTATAATTGGTGATACTCTTCTAGTTTTTAGTTAGACAGGACAGCAGTAGGCAGAAATGTCATTGTGATTCGTTTGCACCATAGTTCTTACTAGAAGATATGTAGGCTCTTGTTTGGATCATGAAACTGTAATTACATCAGCAGCTGGCTACTCAAGATTTATAAGTGGATTCTTCTGGTTTTCTGGAATTTCTTAAATAATGAGCAGTGCATACATAATTAAAGGTTTTGTTTTTAAAAAATGCCTTGAATCCTTATAGAAGTAATGTTCTGAACATATAATAAAAGTAAGCAGCTGCTGTCCCATCTTTTTTGACATGCAAGCAAACAACTTTACTGGATTCGATGCCTGTAAGACATTTTAAGAATAGTAGATGTTTGAAATGAAGTAGGCATTTATTTTAGTGCTGTTATCTGGGGATTCTGTGTTTCTTTGGAAAAAGACCTGTAGCTACTTTTTTTTTTTCTTCTTCTTCTTTTTAAAGCTGTGACATGTAATGTAGAAAGATACCATAGCTATTTTTTGAAAGTGAGGGAGGCTAGAGGAGCAGTAGTAAATTGGCTTGTTGTAGCTGGGTGGATGGAAGGTGGCAGTAGCTGAAGTTGTCTGGCTGCCCCTCCCCCTCTGCACTTTAAATAAAATTCTGAGCACAAGACTTGGAGTTTTGCCACTGACTTTGAATCTTTTCTTATATAATCGTTTTTTGTTCTGGATCCTGCAAAGTCGCACACCCAGCTCTGCAGATATTTGTGTAATGCTCCTGTATTGTTTGCTGTTTCTTCTTTCCTCCCCCTCTCCCTTTGCTGCCTGAATTCTCACTGGCATAGTGGCTGTGGATTGTGATAATGCTTGCCTGCATTTGTGTGTATCATGTGTCCTCTAACATAAATCCCATCAAATTATTTTCATATAACTTACACCTGAAAAGTCATATTGTGAAATACATATGCTTCAAGACTACCTAAAAGATTAAAGATAGAAAGCTCTCATAAAACTCATTAATTTGCCCTTCCATTTCTCTTTAGGCTCACCAACTTTTTTTTTTAAACCTGATACAAACTGTGATGAAATGATATAACCATTTTACAAATTACAGGAACAACAGATTATGATACTTTAAATGTTTTTATTAGGAAAGCTACTCTGAGAACATCAGACATTCTGTGGCAGGTTAATTTAAATGCAATAAAATGTGTTTTAATACCTTGATAAAATTTTTCTAGTGATTTGGCATTTTTTTGGTGTTTTGAGTTGCTTTTTCTTTTTTACGTTTGTTTGTTCCATATATATGAGATGAGTTTCTTCTATATTCCATTTTGGATTTTTACAGTCACTTCAGTCGAATCTGAAAAATTGTGAAGGGGTGTGACAATGAAATAGCAATTAAGGTGAGTAAGGGCAGAGTGAAACATTCTAAAGTATGTATTATAAGTGCACATAGTGTTAAAATATTTTTTGCTATTTTTTTCCCTTTCATGTGGGGGAGTAAAAAGAAGTACTGAAATTAATGCATAGTTAGCAAAACAGTAATTGCAAAAAAGCAGCTCTATTTCCTCTATTTTGTGAAGAAGGTGTTTGTGAAATATAGGACATTTCAGTCATTTAGTGTTTTTCCAGGTTTGTTGTTTTGTTTTTTTTCACCTGAGAGTTGCAAGTTACTTAATCATTCTTCTTCTCTTGTTGTTATCATTTGTGGCTTTCTGTTCAAAATTAATTACTTCCTACTTTGAGATACCTAAAGTGCATTCAAGGAAGAGAGCAATCCTCTGCTTCTAGTGTTTTTCTGGCTTCTCAGCACTGGAAATGAATACCTGATATGTTTTAGCTTGAAATCCCATTGTAATGCTAGTGTGACACAAAGTGGAAAAATAAGTGTGGGGGGAAAAAAAGAACAGAAGAGTGTGGCTGTGTCTGTTCATACATTCTCATGGCTAATGTGCATATCATCAGTGGTGTGTAAGTAAGCTTATGTATTTTGCTGTGCTGGTCTTGCTTATTGCAGTGCCAGCTGCTCTTGAAGAATTAGGAGCAGTTTACAGGATCAGGTTGTCTCTAGTGTTCTGCTGTAGTGAAGTAAGCCTTGGTTTTATTTTGTAAGGTTGTCAGGACAACAGCTTATTATTCTTGCTCCTCTTGGTGTTTCCCTGAAGCAGTGGAAGGAGTTTTTTCAAAGGCAGGGGCTGCCCTGCCTCACTGGGCTGCAAGATTGCCAGCTGTGAGTTGGGTTCAGCAGGATGCTCTGGGTTTGTTGTGTAAAAATTCTAATTGATGGTGAATGCAAACCCAGTGTGAGAATAATTTTTCTTCATTGGACTAATGTAAAACAACCTATTTTATTTACAAACCCATGGCCTGTTTTCTCCACAGTATTGTCATTAATCTTCAGTTCTCTTCCATCTGGGGCTCAGAGAAAAATGTTTGAAATTTGACAGTATGGAACTTGTGATAAGAGTTGAGACAAGGTAGAAATTAGTTTAAAGCTATGTTATGTCAGTGTGCTACAGTCTGACACTGGAGCTAACAAGTGAAATCAACTGGGGGTTTCTGTTAGGTTGAGTTTGTGATGTCTTTGACAAAACATCAGATGAAGTTGGTGTTCAGTGATAAGCCTCACAGTAACTGTTGAGGTGTTGGCATTTTGAAGAGCTTCTGTTCTGTTCTTGTTACATGGTAAATTAGAAAAAGAATGTATCTTGTTAAATACAGCAAACGACATAACTACCAAGTCATTCTCTGAGTATGGTCATTTTATGTAAGAGGTGCAAATATTTTCAACTGCAATAACTTTTAGATTGTCGGGATGTTCAGGGGTGGGAAACTTGTTGGGATGTTCAGCAGAGAAGACCACGTGAAGAAAGCTTTTAAATAGCTGAGGAGTTTTTAATTATTATTTCATAAAATATGCTAAAACATACAACTTATTTTACCACTTCCGTAGCCTCCTTTATATTATTGTTATAGAGGGATTTTTTAGTTTGATCCAAGTTCTTTGATTTGGGTTGAGCTGTAGTACTCAATTAAGTCATGTCCAGGTACATAAAATCCTTTTATCAAAACTATAACCTTTCAAATTCTCTTTTCAGACAACTGAAACAGCAATCCATTCACAGAATAATTGGCAAAGATACATGGGCGTCTGCATTCAGTCCTGGAATCTGCCTGGCAGAATTAGAAACTATTGGGGTAACCTGTCAGTGTTCAAAACATTTTCTCCCTTGTCTGGCTACCATTTTTTTGAGAACAGGCAGGTACTCAGAGGTGGGTGTCTTCCCCCTCTCAGATCACCTGCTGCGTCCATCCCCTTCCCCTGAAGTTTTCTTAGTATCATCATACGTGTCTTTAAATCACACAATCTTGTTTGCATAGGAAACTATTTCTAAAGGTTCTTTTTAAAGTTGGTGAGATGAGGTGGAGTCAATACAGTGATTGGTGTAATCCATAACAGTGTGTGAACAGATTTGCTCATTTCCACTTCTTTAAATGTAGAATTTGAGCAGTTTGTTATAAGAAGGAATCAGGATAGATGAGTTTATCTATATTGGTCAAGAGCTGTGCGGGTGATTGCTCAGAGTGCTACACTGAAAAACCTCGAACATAAATTAAGCTCCAATATTTTCTATATAGGATGAAATTTCTACTGGCAGAGCAGAGGGTTTTACTGACATTGAGCCAGACTGCTTAACCTGGACCCCTGGAAATCATTGTCTCTGGTGGAGATTTCTGAGTGAAGGGCAAGCACTACTTCATTAGTCTGTGAGATTGTCAGATTTGGTAATTTTGCTAATGTCTGCTTCTGTCACGCTTGGAATGCTTTGTGCTTTTTCTCTGTAGTTGTTTGATCTTTGAAACAAAGTTTCTAGGAGCATAACTACCCTTGAAACTTTATCTATCCGATTCTGCTGAGTCAGAGAGGCTCAAAAAATCTTGAAGTGGAGGGAGGTGTTGCACTGTATGGCTGTGTAAGCCTTGTTTCCTTAGGAAATAAAAAGTGATGACCATTCTTTCTGTTACACTGATCTGCAGCAGATAGATACTACATTTGAAAAGTGTTTTGCTTTTACTTTGTCTTTTACTGCTGTATTTTTTAAAGTATTGTTACATATATAAGATTACATTAAAACTATCAATGTATGGAGTATACCTCTCTGCCTGGTAACGGATGTACAAACTGTGTCTTTGTATGCACAAATTGCTAATTGAGTATCTACCCTTGCTTTTTGTGTCTGAGTGTTAAAATAGGATATTTACATATATACATAATAATAATTCTTTCTCATGGGGAAAATAGATGCTTAATAGTAATGTTTTTCTCTTTCTTATGTAGGCTGTACCCAACAGTATCAATATTCCTATCCACTCATTTTCCAGTGTTCAGTATGCCTGTAGGTCAGAGGTGTTTGAAGTTGCAAGTTAGAGATTTTCTTT
Organism: Irena cyanogastra; assembly: GCA_013397155.1. NCBI lineage: Eukaryota > Metazoa > Chordata > Aves > Passeriformes > Irenidae > Irena > Irena cyanogastra. The sequence continues at coordinate 346,866 of VWZV01000437.1, forward strand.
TTTTTCTATGTCAGCTGTCTCAATTGCATCTCTCAGTGCAGTTCTATGTATTCTTTATGGCAGCTACAGAAGTCACTGCAGGGAAAAGTATTAGTAAGAAATACCTAAAATCTATTAGGTATTTGACTCTGTGACTTAACAGTCGGTTGTAAGAATGAAAAAAAACTCCACAATATAAACCATTCTCAGCAAGTGTTGTTTTCTGTGGGTGTGAACATTTGCTCAACTAGAAATCCCCTAAGCAGGGGTCAATGTATCTGTGGCAGCTGTAGGTATAATATTAGTCAATTAAATTGATAAACAACTTTAAACTTCCTTTAAGAAATCATTTCTATTGCTTTGTTTGTTACAGTGTGAAGTCTTTCCTATTTCATGACTCATGTATAAGGTGGATAATCACTCCAGGTTTCCTTGGTTCGGTGATGAAATTGGTTTTTATTTTCATGGACTGTATTTACAGATTCTGTAACTTAAACTCATTCCTTCTGTATGCTTCATACATAAACATAGTTTTCTTTAGTCCTATGTTTTCCTTTTTATTAGGAAGGAATCTACTGGAGTTGTTTTTGTTTTGTGTTCAGTTTTGTTTTCTTTTTTTCCCTTAAGCAATAATTAAAATAGCCTTCTGTGAAGTTTCTGAGCATCTTTTTTGTACTTGTAGTTGTGGGACCTTTCTGTGATGTACTGAAACTGTAAATGCCATCAGATTAGATTTAATATTGCGTGTGGCAGTTGGACCATCATTTATCTTCACTTTATCCAGGCTTTTAGCATGGTTCTCAGGCTCAAAACATAGCACTTAATGGTTTGTATTCCACCTGGAGACGAGTTACAACAGTAGTACTGTACTGGGACCTGTTTTGTTTAGTACCTTGATCAGTGACCTGGAGGAGGAGATGAAGTGTATTCTTATCAAATTTGCATGTGACATCACGTTGTGGGAGTAGTTGACACGTTTGAGAACAGTGCTCTGCAGCTGAGAGAGGCTGCTGGAAGGGACCATGATGAACCCCATGATATTCCACAAGGATAAATGCATCTTCTTAGCCCTTGCCACAGGACGGGATGGGGAGTGACTTCCTGGGAGTCAGCTCTGCTGGAAGGGACCCACACATTCTGACACACAAGTCAGCATGTCAGGCTTCACTGATGGTGACAAATGCCAGCAGCATGCTAGGCTGGGGAAGCAGAAGCAGAGCCAGTGGGTTGCCAGTGCTCAATATTCTTTAGGCCACCACTTTGGATATACCCCATTCAGTTTTGATTCCCCAAATACATTGAGTAAATTGAATCTAATTCGGTGGAAAGCCAGGAAAATGAGGGGCTTGGAGCACATAAGGAGAGGCTGAGAGAAATGGCTTTGCACAGCCTGGATATCAGAAACTCAGGGGATGCTTCATAGCTGCCTCACGAGGTGGTGCCTGAGAGGTTATCAAGAACACGTAGCCAGGCCCTGTACAGGGGTACATGACAGGAGGAACAGAAACAGAGGGCACAGTCTAAAACAGGTGAGGTTCTGATTTGGCACCTGCAAATAAAATTCACCCTAAGGACGCTGAGGAACTGGAACAGGTAGCACAGATTGTCAAATCTACATACTTTCCATTTTTTTTAAAGACTAGACTGGGCAAACCCCTAAGCAAGTCAGTCTGAATACAGTGCTGTTGTGGCTTCCAGTGTGAATTAATTTATGAAATAGCACAACTATTTTTGTGGTATCAGTTGCTCTGATAATTGAGAATTTTAGTTGATATTCCAGCATACTGTGATTCCACTTTATCATATAACAGATTTTGTACAGAATATTTCTCTATTACAATATTGTGAAGATCTTCTTACAAGACTCCTTATGGTCTTGTATTATAGGCTCATATTATATATTCTTTGTTTAAACCAGTAGACAAGAATTCCCAAATAAATTATTGGCTGTTAAATATTTTACAACTGTAAAACTTAACAATAACATAAATGCTTAAAGACAATAGCATGTCCTCTCAGGTTTGGCTTCAGATGCACTTTGCTGACCTTGTTGCTGAGTAAAACATGATTAGCAATACTGGAATTTGGATGTGTGAATTTGTATTGAGCAATTCCATTAGATCCCTTCCAAAAGATTGTTTTAGTGTTAAGGAGCAGGATGTGAATTTCAGATTGGCTCTCAGCAAGTCAAGCTTAGATTTGTATTTGGTTCTTTTGCTTTGGCTACTAATTTTAGTACGTTGAAACTTGTGAGAACCCATGCTAGAAGTATTCATGTGGCTTGGGAAAAAAAAATCTGTGATTTGTTTGAGTATTTTAAAATACACATTAAAATGGTTCAGTTCTAAAAGCGTTGTCATGGTCTGTTTGCACTTTTTTAGTGTTCAGCCTTAACCTCTTAGTTTCATTAGCTGTAAACAAGAGCCAGCAGAACTTCAGAAGCTTTAGATGATTCCTGCTCTTTCTCATGCAGCCTCACAGTGGTTACACTTTTAAGTATTTCTGTGTTTACCAAAGCATGAACCAGACCTTCAGATCCTTGTTTTGGTTTTTAGAATCCATTTTATTAAGTGTTTAAAATTTCAGGTGTTTGTATAACATTCAGCTTCAGTATGAAAGAGGTTGCAAATACGTGCTGAGATAATCAAAACAAACAGGAAAGGGAATGGAAAGAATTTCCTTTAGGGTAAAATTCCTTTAAGTTGAAATAACCCTGATAGATAGTGCTTGTCAATTGGCAAGGAAAGTTGGGACTTGCCTTCTGAAGATTTTATTTTGCTGAAAATAGAAGAACATGGAGAAGCTTAGTCAGATGTCCTTTTTAAGTCATACTTTCAGCAAAAAATTAATTGAAACATTAATTCTATTAAACTTATGAATCTCCAAAATTGTTGTATTAAGGCTGATGGTAAGTACAGATCAGTGTCTTCAGAAACTAAGACCTTCAGAACTAAATAACTCATTAGTGAGTTTAAAAAGTCTGTTCATTGGCATTTTATTTTCAGAGCCAGGATTAAGCTTTTGAAATTAATCTCCTGATCTTTCCACTTAACAGTATTTTGTTTGCATGGTGTAGAGAATAGAGAATGTAAAATACATTTCTGTCATGAAACTAAGTCAAAATGTTGACCTTAACATAAACTGTGTTTCTAGTTCTGAATGCTGTACAGTGTGACAGAGTAATTGAGAAATAGGAGTTAAAAAGAACACTGCTGAAGCTGATGTGCTTCACAGAAATAAAAGGTGAATATTTGAGAAGAAAGCAAATAGCAAGATGGAACAAAGTTTTTGGAGTAAAGACTTATTTCTCAGTATTCAGGAAGTAAATATTTTCTCTAATTTGTTATGTCTTGGACAGAATCATAAAAATATTGTGTCTTCATTTTGTCAATCTCACTCAAAATGAGTTGAGTAATCTGAGACATGGTTACTCAGTGGAAAGAGTACTTAAACCAGATAAACAAAACCCACCAAAACCCCCACACTATTAAGGAAAGTGGTTGAGAACTGTTGTTCTGCAGGTTTAAAAGCATTGCATTAACTGCACCTACTTTGCTCTGTAGGTTTTTTTCAGGTTCAGCTTGAGGTAGAAAAAGTCCATGTTCCTTGGGCTGTCCCCTCTTCTCCCTTTTCTCTCCATGAAGGCAATATGGCTGTTACATAAATTCTTAATGGAAAGATCAGAGATCACTATCTTGTAATGGTGACTTTTTCAGTGTTTAATTTTTATGGCTTTTGCTTGCTATAGTAGTTTGACTCACAGATTTGATCACATACCAGTGTTTTGGTTACTTGCACCAAAATAAAAACACAGCTTGCTCTATTTGATTTGTGTTTTTCTATTTCTTTACTGTTTTTTCTTTTTCATTTAAAGTAGCTTTCAGCAAATTGCAACTAATTGCCAGTAGCCCAGCTGATTTATAGGAACAATATAAAAATTCTCATACTCAAGCTGACCACAATAACCTTGCAGTTATGACATAGTATGAAACCTAAAATCTGAGCTTCTAATAAAATGTTTATGGCCTTCAACCTTTTTGGCAATAAATTAAAAAAAGAAATCTGTTTAGAATGCATTTTTCCTTAAACTGTAATGACATAATTTCTACTCTAATACTTTTCTCCTCCCACACAGTCTTTCATTCTGCAGTAAAAGTTTTCATGCCCTTCACTTGTGCTCTATTTTGTGTCTCACACCCCTCTACTGACTTGCCATTACCCACTTGTGGAACGATAAATGACTTTTCTTTGTTCACGAAGCTTAGGCCTGTGGTCCAGCTGCATGACTCACTGAAACCCTGGGTGGTTTACCGTGCCCAAAGGGGCACACCTCCTGGTGAAAGACAGCTGGCTGTCAGCTCCTGGGCCCCTTCTGGCTGGGAAGGGTGTGCTCAGATTTTCATCCTACCCGTAAGGTTTCCCACTTATTGCTGCCAAGAGGATGTGCTCTAAGCCTCTGAGTAGTCCAACACCACAGCTTGCCCCTTGACCACTGGCAGATTGGTCAAATTCCTATTCCAGCTGTGTGTTTTAAAAGAAAGGAGTATGGAGTTGAGGAGTAGATGGTGTGTGTTTTTTAGACATAGAGAGTGTTCTGTCCTTTCAAACAACTTGGGCTTCAAACAATTTTCCATCTCAGCAGTTAGAGGAAATAAAAACACTGCATGAGGTTCCAAAGACCAGAAAGTCTGTATGTGGTTCACAAAGATGGTGGTGGAGGAGGGGGCTGGAGAGGGGTTTGTTTAATGGACTTCAAATGCCTAAATACTTTTCAGGATACAAATATTGCCCTTTTTAATTTTTCCCCCCCTCTTTAATATATATAGGACTAGCACCTTTTATCATATGGATGAAGTAATAAAATGAACCAACTATGTGATGTTCAGGTATGGTGGCAATGAAAGCCTCTTGAGCTTCTATGTCATCAATTGAATACTTTGACAGAAAGATTTTGTCTCATGCAAATCAGGGTTTTTTTCTTATTTTAACATCTTGCCTGGAACATACAGTTAGTATGTATACTCTGGAAATTCTTCATAAATTTATGAATTCTCTTCTTCATAAATTTAATGATAACTCCTTGACAGAAATAGCTTCACTTTTCTTTTTCCTTCTCTTCTATGTGACTTCCGTAGCCACTGGTATGTTTTAATATTCTCTTTGTAATCCAAGATGAACAATTTGTAGAACTACCATGCTATGAGTACATGGAGAAACTAAGTTAATAAAGATACCATGATCTTATTAGAAGAGTTGATAACATTAACATAAGAGTTTAAGAGGCAATAAGGTGTATGGCAATGTTTTCTGGGAAGTTAATAAATTAACAACAATTTCTCCCCAGAATCTGATAGGCAGCAGAATAAGTGGATATTTTTGCTTTCAAGGTGCTCTTGAGGGAGAGTGAGAAGACCAAGTAAATGAAAACACATGGGAAATACGAAAATGTTAATTTTGAATACCTTCATTTATACAAAATGCTCTTTATTTTTGTTATATTAAAAGAATTGTTCATCTGAAAGATGAATCACTTTAAGGTTCACTGTTATACATTAAGCAATAGATTAGATGAGGTGGTAGGTTTGGGGTTTTTTTCCTTGTATCTAAAAAATGCCATTCAATTCTTTCCTGACTGCTCTTTGATAATTACAGATGGGAGTGCAGCTCTGTATTTTATGGTCATACGTATTTTGAGTAGAATATTTGAGAATTTGGGGTTTATCTTAAGCACATTGCAAGCTCCCTTTGTATGTCTTTTCCCTATGTTTTTTTTTCCCGTGACTAATTTTCCATTATTATATTGTGAGCAGTTTATAACAAAATGATGGCCTGTTTGTGTAGTAGTCCACAAGTGAGTAACTGCTCTGAATGCCTTAACCTTACAGCCTTCACAGAACAAAAAATATGTCTGAAACTTAATGCTGCCCTTTGTGGTAGAGGGATATACGAGAAAAAATGAAAAACTTGCAAAGTGGGTCTCTCTTTGTACAGAACTGTGACTGCCCTGCTTGGCTGATACAGATTCTTTTCAGCTGTCACTTTCATTACCAAGGGGACAAAGCCTGTGCCTGGACTTACTCCCACTGTCTTGGTCTGATTTTTATCTAAAGCAGAGTCTGATGCCTGCAAGATTATTGACCATTTGTCACATCAGAATGCCAAGGTCTAGAATTCTGACCTTTCTGTGTTTTCTGAGTTCATGGTCAATTTTTAAAGTATGTTTTTTTCAGTAATTAACGCTAGATACTATTTTTGTCTTGTGGCAGAGGATAAAAAAATTGTCAAGCAAAAATATTCCACTCTCCTCATATCCAAAGTATATTAGATGGTCTTTTATGTTCTTTTCGTTTGTTTCTTTTTGCCTGTACTTCTTAAATGTAGGTTAACTTGAAAATACTTTGGTTTTCTGCAAAAAGGATTTGTGTACCTGATTTTTCTTAAATGTGTGAGCTGCTTAAAATTGTACAGATGATAATAATGATTGAAACAAGAAATACTATCCTTTGGTGAGAAGGAGGAATACATGCTGGGTGATATTTAGGATATTTGTGATAGGGGCAAAGTGTGTATACTGCAATTGAGCAGTTGTCTTGAGCGTGACAAGAAATAAAACAAGTAATGATCTTGGGTTGGGGAGTAGGGAAATCTTTGCCACATGTGAGAGGGGTGAGTGGCTTGGTTGTGAATGTTTGGGTGCCTGTGCACACATCTGAAATGTAGAAAGAGAAGTAAGACCTAGCTATGAGTGACTGTTTCATTGTCTGTTCCAAGTGGGCAAAAGAACCAAAACTCTCATGTCTGAAACACGGCACTGGTGAGACTTTTGTTGTTGATCTTGGGTTTATAAGTCAGCAGAAAGAGACAGTTTATCCTTGGTCTCTGATGTTTATGATTTAGAAATTTTTTTTTGATTGCTAGATGTCTACTCCTGGTAGAAATGTTTTACTGTTTGGCTGCAGGATTTTATTGCTCTTTCGTTTTATTGTAGTTTTTAGCATGAAATAAATCATACAACCTTAATGGGTATAAATTGTTATATAAATATATAATTTTTATTGAGATAAAACTATGTGGTAGCAAACAGAATTTTGAAATATTTGTAAATCAATATTTTGCTCCAGTCTTCTTCCTAGGAGCAATTGAAGCTTCATACTAGAAAGCTTTGTTTAGTTTTGATTCAACAGCTGAGATAAAGGACACGTTTCTAGAACTTCAACAGCCCTGAAAGTTTGTTTCAGGTTAGGTTAAATTCCTCTGATTTACTGAATTTTTTAACAGGACCAAAAGCCTGTGCCCACAACAACATGGCAGACCAAGGTGCTGGATGAATGAGGGAAGTTTGAGGCAGAAGATGGGGCATGGCTTGGTGCCAAAGCTGTGCTCAACCTTTGCTCGGTAGCAGAACGCACGAGGGTGCAGAGCCTTGCTGTCCTTCTCAAATAAGATATCTGTATATATTTGGGTATCAAAGACAGCAAGAAACTTGGTGCTTTTTAGGTCCCAGTCAAGATACACAGTATTCATTATTTTAATTTATATTGTCTCCTATGCATGGACTAGGAGTGCTAACTTCTAATGAGAGCCACCGTAAGTAATGTTTGAGGGAAAAAAATTAAAATTTGTGGCCTAAAAAACACACATTGGGAGAATGTGTTGCTCTCTCTGTATAAATGGGGTAATTAATTTTCTTCTACAGAAAACTTACTTGACTATATTGATATTATCCGAGTGTAAGCTCCTGGTTTTATATTTTCGTTTATTTTGATTTTCTTAAATGAATGTGTCCAAAATCTGCTTACTGTTGGTTTATTTAGATGTAGATTAGGTCATATGTGAATCGTGTTGAAATCTGTTAATCTGAACTGGTGGATTTTAAGTTAAGAGTGTAAATATCTTTTTTAACGATGTTTTTATTGCTTTGATGTGTACTGATATCTAAACCCTGTAATTATGTATAGAACTATGGGAAGGGGATTTATCTTCTGGCCAACTTTTTTTTTGTTCACTGTTTTCATAGGTGGCTATTAGTCCAGCTTCTCAAATACTGAATATCTGTAATTACTCCACAGTTAAGTGCATTTATGTAAGTTCAGAAGCAGATGGCCTTTTTAAATACACAAACCCAGGGTCTATCCCACTGAAGGAGAAAAAACTACTGTATGTGGCACATGGACAGTTGAAAATGTTATCCCTGCTAATTATTCAATGATTTGAATATGTCGTATTTTTTTCCCCAGGCAGTAAAATCTAAAAAAATTTCTGAAAAATGCTGCTTTCTATCTACATATTTCTAGTACAGCAAACAAACCTGGTTCTTAGCAGTTTTTTGTTTTACAGGAGGCATGTTATTATCCGTGCCTTTCCTCATCTCTCTTCTTGCAATAGTGCCTTTGGGAGGCTTATGATTTGATTGGCAGGCTGGCATATTTAGGCATGTCTGAAATACAAACTGTATTTTTCGTTCAGAACCATACAAACTGTGCCATATTTGAAATAAGTTACTGAAGTCTCATCTGCAAGAACAATGACCATATGAATTTAAACTGGAAAGTTTGTGCAATCAAAATTCTCTGGTGGCTTTTTTATTTTTTGTAGTAGGAAAGAAAAAGTGTCTGTCAAACATAAATGGAAAAGGAACCAAAATGAGGTAATCCTGACCAGAGACTAAGCTTTAGTTTTGACTTAGCTTTGGTTTTGCCATTCAGTAAAGAAAAAAGGTCTGGGAAACAGCAGTAGAGGTGGTAATTGTCCACATTTGAAATGCTTTGTGAGGGAGACTTCTCTGCATCAATATCAGGGAGATTGGGATGAAGAGAAACAAAACAAAAAAACCCAACCAAAACCAACAACTTCCCCTGCCCCCCAACAGGTTATATCAATTATTTATTTAGTAACAGTTCAGGAACTTTGGATAAGTGAAAGGGTGGTGAACAAATTTTTTTCTTTTTTTGGTAGTGCAAATAGAGTATACCCTGCCTAGGCTGTAGTGTAAGTACATTGGGCTCTAGTTGCAATGGGTATCCAAAATGTAGTGAAAATGTTTCCTTAGTCAAAAGCAATCAAAGAAGAATTAATTTATAATTTTTTAGAGCATATAAAGATCTATGGTCCCATTCTAACTTCCCAAAAATGTTTATTCAAATTGAAGTTGTTATATAAAACTTACACTTTAATGGGCTTCAGTTCTTTTTAATATGAAGCAGCTACCCTGTCCTGAAATGTCTGGTGTTACAACCTTCATAAAAGGATTTTTTTCCAGTTCACTTAATGGGTGAAATGATTTTAGTCTGTGGCAAACTTTCTTTGACTTCTGTGAAATTAGAGTAAACATGTACCCAAAATTTGGTCTGTCACCAAATCCTGTTCATTTGTGGATATAGATGAATGTTATTTGGGATGGTGAAAGTTTTGGGTTGCTTCCAAATTAGCTCCTCTTGACCTAAGAGGGATAATATTCTTGTTACAGTGTACATACCAGCTCAGGTCTTGGTACAGATTGAAAGGATCTCTGTTAATTCTTTCTTTTTCTGTTGTGTACTTGCCTTGTATATTCCTCTTCATTTTGCGTTGTGTGTGTTTAATCTGGCCTTAAACACCATGTAATGAGTGCTGAGTGTAAAAAGAAATGGTAGTAAACTGTAAGACTCATATTCTTGGAATGGATTTGATGACCAATTATGCTATTTTTGCCTCTGATATTCTGAGGGAAATGGGAGACATTCAAATGCATTTCTGGGCATCGTCAATCTTTTCAGTGTTGTTTCAGCGTTAAGGTTGAAAGAGGACTCCAGAATTTTTTATAGGATTTTCAATCATGTGTGAGTTCAGTGTGTAAGGAAAACACTATAAGGCTATAATTGAATGAACAATTAATTTCAAAATTCTGCGAATTACTTTGTTTCTATTACTGGATATTTCAGTCGGAGAGCTGGATGAAATGTTAAAGATCTTGATTTATGTTAAATATCTAATTTTGGTCCCTGCATTTCAAGAGGGATGTTGAGGAACTGGAGAGCACCAAGAAGGGTAGAAAGCCCTTGCTTGGAGCAAACGAGGTGGCAGGAGAAGCTGACAGAGCTTGGCTTGCTTGCTCTGACAGGGCAGCTGCTGAGTGACCCAAGGCTGTCCCATAGCTGCTTGAGGGTAGTTCCAGAAAAGGATAGAGGTGGATTTTTTCCACTGTCACCAGACTGGCTGCAAACTCTGATATGGTCAGAGGTGAGGAAGAATGCTGCCAGGAGGCCAGCACAGGCTGCCTGGAGACATGGCTGGATTTTCCATCCCTGGAGGTCTTGGAGACTCAGCCAGACACAGCCATGCCTGATCATTTCCAGTGCTGGTCAGAGTCCTGCTCTGAGCAGAAGATTGGACTGCATGACTTCCAGAAGTGTCTCTCAGCCACTCCAAAACTTTACCTGATTAGGTTTTTGTTCATCCTTTAGCCCTTTTTTATTACCTCATTCTAAAATGACTGTGGCTCACGTGTGTGTTTGAAAAAACAAGTGACACTGTCAAAAAGCATATCCTACAAACATTAAGGCATTTACAAATTACATTCACAAAACTCTACTCTTGTTTTTGAGACAAAATAATAATAGAAAAATTCCTCTCCACTGATTGTATTTGAAAATCATCTTACTTTTCATGCTTAATGAAAACAGAGCTGATAAAGAAATGCTTTGTTTTTTTCCATAGTATTAATATCTTGCTTTCTACTCAAAAATTACAAAAAATATTTTTTCCACCCCAGACAAATGTCAGTGATAAGTAAAATATTAAGCAGACCTATGGAAGCAATATAAAAAAGTATTCATCCTATTTCTTTGAATAACATTCACAACACTGTGATTTGTTTATGGGGGGTTTTTCACACACATTTTGACTTGTGAGTAATTTTTGTATCTTTATGGCTCTTAAGCTGTTGCCTTAAGTCAGTTGCCACTTACCTTTAATTGAAATAGTCAATAACTGCCTCATCATCCAGCTGATTTTTTTTTTATATCTGTTTTTCTGTGGATGAAGTCAATAATTTCTGCCTTGTTTAGTAACTTCAGTTCCAGGCTGATAATTCTCCTTTATTATGAATATTTTCAGCATACTTTCATGGGGTTTCTAATTTTTTTTTGTTCAGGTGATATCAAAAGCACTGCAAATGTCTTACTGCTGTACTCTGAAAATGCAGGGAGGTTAAAAGCCCCTGTCTCTTTCATTGTGAGGTGTGGTACTCAGCTTTGCTGTGGTTATACCAGACTACTCACATTTAAGCCCTTTATCTCTTCTGATGAAGTTTGGCATAATACAAAGTTAAAAATAAAACAAACAAATCAAGCAAAAAAAACTAAACAAGAAACAAAATACTGTTATGGCTAAATGTTGAGCTATTCCTGAAAATAGCTCAACTATTTAATCTCTCTCATTTATTGTATTTTCTATAATTAGTGGTCTGAATGTGATATTTGATAGTGCCAGAATGGATATTGTTTAATATCCTTTGTGATCTCGCTTATTACTTGCTTTTGCTGTGCTGTCAGAATGAGGCATTGCAAGGGGAGAAAAGGTTGCCTGGAGCTGAACATTGTTTCATAGGAGAAAAATATAGGTGGGAATGAAGATGATGTTCACATTATGTATGTGGATAGCAGTGTGTGGAGTGATATGTTGAAAATATAAATGATAAAGATCAAGCTCTATGCTTATTACCTTTTGTTAAAGATACGTTCTGTATTAATTGCAGATTTATTGCAAGTAAGAAGGCATCTATGGAAATGATGGGCATTGTGGGGTGTTCTGTTCATTTCTAACAAAATAGTTTTGCTGTAAAGTACAGATCCTTTCCCAGTTAAAAAGCCAGTTCAAAAGGTAAAGCTATCTCAAGCTTATCTTTTCTGTTTTCATAATAAAGAATGTTCATTACTTGGGGTTATATTCTAAATGTGGTAGAACTCTTTCAGGTCAGAGCAGGGTTAGTTGATTTTTTGTCATATTCAGGATGAAGCTATAGTTGCATTTGAGTGTATGTAAGAAAATTCTGATGGCCTAAGGATAGGTGTATTTGTGCTGCTACTTATATTAGAGAGTGTGTCAGTAGTGTACATTTACTGTTCACCTTACGTGTTTCTTAGCAAGTGCTCTTTGTTACCTTTCTCAGAGGAAGGAACATCCAAAATTGCAGGTTCTGTAAACAATTCTTCTCAGCAGTCATCTGAGACTTAAGCAGACAAAAGATTAATGGAGACTGCTTTTCAAATTAGTGCTCCTGTGTAATTAATTGTGCTTAATTAGCAAATCTTTCTGTAAGTATCCACAGTGCAGTGATGTAATTTGTTTTCCCAGGTAACTGATCACAAAGTGTGGAAATCTGCTTTTAACAAGCTCCAAGTAATTACATGTATCACTGGAAGTACTTTGATTGAAACAGTGGTGATTTATCTGTTGACCCTCAATCTGTCTTGTGCCACTCCAATCCTTCCAGCTGGCTTTCTGTTGCTTTAAGGTATGAAATGGGTGTTTGGGCAGTGTGCTTCCTGATAAATTAATGTTGTTTCCTGTGCAATTCAGCTAGAACAGTTTGGAAGAGCATCCATTGGGAAGGCATCCCTCCTTTGCTGCTTGGACAGGGACTGGTATGTAGAACTAGGAACATGGTTTACTGTGATGGGGAAATATCTGTAACCTGACCTGTAGCTGGTGAGGTTCAGCCAGCCTGGACCAAATAAGGTATCCCTTCCACACAGAGGCAAATATAACCTCGTGATAGTATTTTTATATTTTATATAACTTTTTAGTTGTGACAGCATCTGTGATAGGTATGCTGTGATATAATGTAATAAAGTTCTCAATTTCCTTTTGAACTGGCTGATATGTGTGGCATATAATTAGTGCCCTCATGTGCTTGACTTCTTTTAGAGTTTGAATTTTCCACACACCAGTGGGCAATAGAGAATTACAGCTCTTAGAGAGATGAATGTAATTCTGACTATGATGGATGTTGGTATTTCTGAAACTGAAAAACAAGTGTACAAACAGAGATGCCATGCATCTGGAACCAACACAAGTTATTTTTCGTTGTCCTTATCACTTTGGTTTAGAATATGGAGTTCAAGAAGGATCTGTTAGTAGGGAATTCCATTTTGGGTTTTAAACAGACATTGTAACATTGCGGGCAGCATTGGTATTAAAATCAACTACCTTGTCAGATAAGGGAGGAGTTTGGTATTGTTGTTTTTTGTGTTATTTAGGAGTCTGACTTTTTTTTTTTTTGTCAAAGGTATCTAGAACATTGATCTCTACACATTTATCTAGGCAGCAAAAAATTAAGAAAGAACTTATAGATTTAGAAGGAAAACCCAGTTTACAAGTCAACGTGTAAAATAATTGTGATGTCCAAAGCCAGGGATTTCACAAGTTTTATAGCAATGGTTATTGTATATCTTTTGTTTTGTTTCAAAGTAAAGCATGCTGCTACTTCCTTAACCTTATTGTTTTCTATTTCTCAGTCTGTATTTCAAAAAGAAGCAACATTTTTTCTCCCTGAAATGAAGAATTAAAATAGATTTCTTGTATGAAACACCTGCACAGTAGGAAGTGCAACAGAACTTTTTAGCTCTCACTGTTTTATGGCAAGATTTCTGTTCCCTTTCCTTCCTGTAAACAACAGGAGTCACTTAGAGAGTGGGAAATAAGCTATTTACAGGATATCTTCTGTATGAAAGGAAGGAAAAGGCCTTTACAGAGATCAGCCTATTGTGTTGGGAATATGGAAAGTTATATGGAGTTAAATTGAGTTTAGTACTTGGAGAGGAAATAGATGGCAAAATACATGCAATCACTTCAGTCTTGACCCTGTAAAGTGCTAGATGCCCCCATTAGTTACTGAAATCGAAGCAGCAGGTAGGACATGGAATGCTGTGGTTTAATCCCAAATCCTTTGTGTAACCTGTGATCATTGCAACAGCTAGATCAGAGAGAGACTACACTGAGAGCTTATGCAGTATGGCTTTTATTTATAAAGAAGCAGTTTTGATACTTGTACTTTTAGATAGATGTTCAAGTTACTTTTTCACATCTGTTTTTCATCTGTCTCTTTGAAATATGGTTGTCTTTGCTAGACAAGTGTCATAATTGGATTTTTCATGGAAGTAATGGTTTCCAATGTACTTGTGGAGTGTATATATTTTCAAAGTTCTGCTTCACATATGAGAAATATATTAACTACAATTCTAGTGTAAACCAGGCAATCTTATTCTTCCTGTATTACAAAATTAATTTATGTGAATAGCAATTTGATTTTCATTTACCTTCTATAGCACCAGCAAGTGTCTTTATCACCAGTAAGAATTGTGGATGAGGTATTTAACTCTAAACTCAGCCTAAGCATTATGGAATAATACAGCTGTCTTGAAATCTTGGTTGTATAAGATGATAGGACTGACATAGCTTTGCCAATAAAATTGAGTAGGTAGAGAAAAATCTTGTCATTAGTTGTATCACTTTTATCTGCAGTTCTGGTACTTAAGTCATACTCGAAAACGGAAATTTATTGTAGCAGTTTTTGTCATTTCTTTTGCTCTATATATTAAGTTCAAGATTCCTAGTACTTGAATATCATGAAAAGGCAGTTGTAAATAGGGGAAAGAAGATAGTAAAGAATCTTGTTTGCTTAATAGATACTAAACTCAATTTTTTCAAAAGGGGTACTTAAATACATAAAGCTTTAATGGCAGTATTAGCTGTCAAACAAATGATTTGTTTTTTATTCCATGATGGATTCAGTTCCTCACACAGAAATCCTAATGTCTGGATATTTCAGCCTAGATTGGCAAATAAGGCTGCAGTATTTGTATCTGTGCTTGTAAAAGGCAGCTGAGAGTGGTGTATCTTCTGGCATGTCTTGGTGAAAGGAGAATGTGCCCTGTCTTTGTCCCAGCAGAAGAAAAAAAAAGAATCCTTTGCTGCCTGTATTTGAGTTTGTGTTCTTCTGGGCCAGAACTGTCAGTCTGCTTGTTTGCTTTCTCTCTGTAGTTTTCTAATTCTTTGTTCAAGACAGGGTATTACCAAAAGAGCTCCTGCAGTCACGAGTGAGACTTGGTCTAGGTGTAGAGGAAAGTGTAAATTTCTTCTTGAGAGTTTGGAGTTTTGAAGACGCCAGTGTCGATAGTATCCCACCGTCTAGAGCAACTGACTTGACAAGGCGTTAGCAAGCCTTTGTGGTCCTTCGTGGCATTTATTTTTTTCCTTGGATGTCCCATCAGAAATACAGCTCCTAGAATGTAAATCGAGTGTGTCCAGGGTACCTTGGTCTTGCTGGGTAGATTGACTGTGTTGGGTTGGTATCCTGGACACACTGAGCTTGCTGTGGAGCTTATCTTGGCAGTGACCATCAGTACAGTGTTTTGGAGCACTAAGAAGCTGCTTGGAACTAGGCTTTCCTATGAGGATGCTGCCTCTTCACCCATTCTTTCTGGAATCAATTTCTTCTAAATAGACACAACCTTTTGGGTAGAGAAAGAAAACTTGCCCAGGGAAAATGAGAGATCTTTCCCAGAGAAACTGATAGATTCTATCTTTCTCCTTTTCCTACAGCAACAAAATATGAATAGAAAATATTAAAAGATTGGGACATAAATAATTAATATATTCATACAGAAAAATACTTTTTTTTTTTTTGTAGTTCAAAATGAGATGCAGTATATGGCAGGCTGCAGTTATGAATGTCTGACTTTTTGCCAAAGAAGGCTACTAACAAGGATTGAGAGCTACTAACAAGGATTGACTTTCCTATGCAGGAATTATTTCTACCTGCATTTCTGGTATCTTTCGATGTGAACTCTTCTTTGCCTTGTCTTTGGCCAACTTGACTTCATTGGTGACAATTCCTGTAGAAATAAGGTACTGGTTTTCAATTCCAGTAGACATTCAGATAAAGATTAAGATATCAACAAATGAAATCCATTGTTATATCCTGGAGAATAAAGCAACCCAGCTATGACTCCACAAGCAGTAAAAGATGAGATGTCCAAGACAAACAGATCTGTGATAATCACCTAATGCACAGCAGTTTTATGATGTCCAGTACTACAAATAAGTTTTGAAGTACATGAAAGAAAATAGGTGTAAATATTTCTGATTTGTAATTTGTTACTTTATGTGAGTTTAAAGGAACATACATTACTTGAAATTTTGAGGGGTTTTTTTTTCCATTTGTAGACCTTTATGAATGTAGGGTCAAGATGTTATAAAGAAAAACTTTTGAATGCTGGTGAAATAATAAGTTATTTTTGGAATATATAACATTATCTTTCTTCTCAATTTTTAAATTCCTTTTCTGATTCAGTATTCTGCATAAGAACTTTGGATTAAAGAAAAAAATTAGTATGTGGACAAGGCCTAGTGTTTTCCCATTTGGCAGCCTCACAAAAGAGCAACATAATCCTCTAAATCCTACTTTACTCTGAGGATCAATTGATTCCGCTTTCTCCTCCCATAAACCGACAATTTAAAAATTGTGTTTGAGACAGATATTTTGAAGCTTGCTTTTCCAGTGATGTGAATATATGATTACAATTTTTTTTGTAAGAATAACAATGCTAATAATTACAATATTCTCATAATCTTATTTATAGAAAACTGGAAGCAGTTTCTGTTGGAAAATGGACCAGGTTCCATAGCCATTCTAAAAAATATTGGTTTTCATTTTTGCGGTTGCTTTCTTGTCATGTTTTTACTTTTGGCTTTCAGAATTTACTGTGACTTTAGTTTCAGATTTTACTGGAGTGAGGTTTATCTGTAAAATTTTTCTTCATCAGATGTAATCTTAGGTTAGGAATAAGAAATTTCTGTTTAATGTCTTGGGGGTTTTTAGTTGTGTCTTCTGTTGGCAAACAGATTAGTTATCTGATGATGCTGGTCAACATTACTACTGGTAGAGTTTAAGGGTTTTTTTTAGCTCTCCCGTGAGAACTGCACTGGCCAAGGTGTTTGCTTAAGTTTTATATTGTGGTGAGGAGGAGGTTTTGGTTTTTTTTTTCTTTTTTTTGCTCGTGTGAGCAAACTGATGAAAGTAGACTTAAGTGGTTGGCTAGTTTTGACTAGACCTAGAATGAGGATAATGGTAAACTGTCCTGCATTCCACCTGTAAAGGGTTTTTGTTTGTTTGTGTTACTGGTGTCTATAATACCTAGGTATGCAGCTGACGTAGGATTTTGAGGCTTTGTGTTCTTTTCCATTGTATGCACTATTCTGTAAAATACCTGTTAGAATTGTTTTTGTCCCTTTGGTGGGGATTTAGTACAGGAAATAACATCTGTTCCTGCTGTGTGTGTGTTCTTTTTCCTTTCTTTCAGTAAGAATATAACATTGTGTATTTTCAAGCCAGATTTTACTGTCTGAGATGATGGTAAAACAAACTCCTTTTGAAACTTTGTTAGCTCTGATACAAAATAGCCAAATCGCCTTGCTGGTACTCGATAGTCTTGTGACTTGTCTCTCTCTAATATTGATCAGACAGACCTAGCTAAAATATTTTTATTTTACATATGCTTATATTTACCTTCATTCAGAAGCAAATATAAAATTGTCAAATGTAAATTTTGCATTGTTAGATAATTTATTGGCTGTAAGTCATCCCACAGAATCTCAGAGCGTATTCCTAGACCTTTTGGATCAACTCACTACTCCTTCTCTCAAAATATTTTATGGAACTTCATGACTTTTCTCATCCTTGTAATGGAAAATATTACACGACTTGCTTTTTACAATATGGTTCTAGGAATGGCTGTGGACCCTTTGTCATACATCTGCCTTTGAAGCAGAGCCATAATGAAGCAGTCTGTTGGTTCAGCACCTACTGGCTCATGACCTTTTGCCCTAGCAATGAGTTTTTTCCAGTTATTACCAGGAACTTGTACAGATAACACCTTTAAATTCTCTGTTGCAACACATACCTATGAAACTATGCTGATTTTTAAAGGCAGTGCGTTGTTCTTGATATTTTGTTTGCATGTAGAAGTTAGTAGATTTTCATTTTACGCTAGTGTTAATTTAATTTTTTTTTCTACTTATCATATTAATATCATAAGGGGACATGTTCACCTAAAACCAAAACAAATAAATCTTTCTCATTTGACTTGCAGGTATCTCCAATTTGTTGATATCAGAGTGACTGAAGTTGGCATCCTTTGTGAATCCTTCTAGCCAAAGGTAAGCATAACTTCTAACTGATGGCAAATATGTTTTTACTATGTTTGTAGTACTTTTAAATAAAAAAGCAGCTGTGCTGCTGTCTTTCTTGATGTTTGACATCTCACAGACTGTATTTCCTTGGGATACCTAAAGCACCCTAAAAACCCCTAAGATAATAATTTATATGGCTGGGTGTACAAGTGAATAAAGAATCATAGAATGCTTTGGGTTGGAAGGGCCCTTTAAGATCATCTCATTCCAACCTCCCTGTCATGGGTAGGACACTTTCCACTAGCTCCACTCAGCCTGGTCTTTCACAGCTTCTCAGGATGACCTGTTCCAGTGCTTCACCACCCTCACAGTAAAGAATTTCCTCCTGATATCCAATCTAAACCCACTGTCTTTCAGTTTGAATCCATTCCCCCTTGTCCTATCACTGCATACTCCTGTGAAAAGTCCCTCTCTGGCACTCTTGTAACTCCCTTTGCCTACTGGAAGGCTGCTATAAGGTGTCCCCAGTCTTCAGGCTGAAGAAAACCTGTCTTCAGAGGAAGTTCAGCCTTTTTTTCTGAGATCTGTAACTTGGCAGATTGCTTCTCATTAATATTGAAGTGTAGGGTACAATCAATACTATGCAGCTGTTACTATACAGAAGGATTATTGTGTTCTGCAATGCATCAGATAAGCCAAATATAAAATCATGGTTTTGGTGATTTGGAAATTCTTAGCTTGGTTCTCCTGGAAAAGAGCTACTAAGACCAGAAATAGACACTGGCAGTGTAGGATGACAGAATGTCCTTTGTAAGTGCTGATTTAGCTGCTTGTAGACAATCCCTCCAGTCATCAAAAATCTTGGCATCTAGATATTTTCTGCACCAGGAATCAGGAGCTGCAGTTATCATTCTATGCCTCCTATCTCTACAAACTCCTAGATCTAGTTCAACTGGATTTGTTTTAGTTCTAGGGTATGGCTCAGAAATATTTCATGTTGGCTGAAATCAATCTATCATCTGAAGACATTCAGTGTAGTAGTCTTCTGTTTCTATCATATTTCTGACACCAGTAAAACTTCTAACTTTCATTTCCAACTATGTGTTGTTTCAAGGAGGAAAAAAATTCTGAAACAAGAATTAAAAAAAAAAAAAATCTTAAATTTATTATGCGTTTGGAGATTTGTATGAAGTAAGATAACTGCTTTTTGTCAACCTATTCAAAGAATCATAGATTTGGGAGAGTCTGAATAATTGATCCTCCTTGCCATGTTTGCCATATGTTTTGATGCAGGAGAGAAGATTGAACTTTGTGTTCAGCCACCTGAGCCCCTCAGCCCTCTGTGTGCTGTGGCAGTTACACTAGATGGATGCTCAATAGCCATGTTGTTGTTTATCAGATTTTAAGTGGCTCCTTTTGCTCACATCAGGTTAATAGGTTTTTTTCTATTCTCATCCGGGACTCCATTTTTTCAATAAATGGTCAGTTTTGTAATACAAAATAAGATCACAAGACTCCCATGTTACTGAGGCTGATGAAGCTCTGCTTTATTAATGGCAGAGTAGAACATTACTTACTTACTACTTTTCATATAAACAATGTCTTTTGCTTTGGAAATAGTCAGTCTGAGAGGACAATATTGTAGCATATTTTGCATGGCGTGTTGTCAATAATATCTTCATTTGAATAATGCTAATACAGTAAAAGAGAATTTAACACTAGTATTTCTAGTCTAGAGTTGTGTGCTAACCACTTCTAGTATTGTATTTGCTTTATCTTTTGGCTGTACAGTTGACCAATGCATAGCAGATGTTTAAAGAAATCTGGAAGAAGCTGAAAAATATAGTTTGTATATTTTGTCCTCATTCTGTAGGTTAGAGTAGTAGGTATAATATAATAATGCTGCAAAAATAATGATGGTTACAGATGTCTAATAAGATGCATTGCTTTTCTTTCATAATTTTTTTTGTGTATGTTTGGGTTTTGTTCCATATAATCCGGACAAAACCTTTATGCCAAAATAATTCTTTTGATATAGTTTGCAATTATGGTAACAGTGGTACTGATTAGAAGGTTTGATAATCTGGACTTTGAAATATGTAATTTTGTAACCATAAAAATTGATTCACTCTTTCTTATCATAAGTACAGGCATAAGAAGATAGATGGGAAATTATTTTAGTTGTAGAAAACTGATAGTAGTTTTATCTCCAAAATTAAATAGTTAACCATTTATTAAAGAATGGTTACACTAAAAAGTAAAACATGTTTGAAGTTTCTCTTAAAGAGGTATTCTAAAATCAGTTACACAAAACTAAATATTTGAAAAGTGTTTACAATTTCAATTATTTTAAAAGGAATCTGAATTACTTACATGAGGTTGTTCAGCTGTTACAACTGCACAGCTGCCTACACTACACTGTAGATGTACTTTGAAGGCAGAGGAGCAGATAATAAAATTGGAGGCTGTACGTCCATGTAGAATATATGCATGTCAGATTCAAGTCATAAACTTATCACATTTGCTTAAGTCATCATCAGCTTCGTGGGTGATGTTTTCAGTGGGATGATGTGTCCAAATACAAGATGTAGATACAGAATCAGTAAACCTAAATGCAGCATTTGGTCTTAGTTTTGCATCCAGCGGCGTGTTTCCTTCTCATAATAATAAATAAATTTAAAACTAAGCCCATTCCTCTTTGCCTCCAGTAACTGATAGACTGAACTCTACTACTGAGGCACTATTGCTTTAATAATTTTGATAGTTATTTTATAGAGACCCGTGTATATGGGACAACCAATCTGATCCTGTAGTTTGGTATTTTGTAAGTATTTTTGTGATCTGGGAGTGAACTGGCATCTAAAGGCTTACGCATTTATGTGAGTTAATGAAAACATCATCTATTATGTTGATAGTTGTGATATGAGCATAGATAGAACAATATAGTTTGGGCATAAACATACCATATATTCAGAAACTAATGCAAACAAAAATGTGTAGCAGTAAATTTGATCTGGTAATATATGCATGGCATGATATAACTTTTTCACAGGAAACATGGTGTGCATTTGGTGCAAGAAAATTGTTTTCAGAAGCTGAACTATATTAGGCAAATCACAGAATTGCTAAAATGGAGAAGCACCTCTTGAGATTGCATAGTCAACCATCCCTGCTTACAGATTAAGGCCAGTTGGATTTTAAATATCTTCAAGTATGGAGACTCCACAACCTGTCTGGGCAACATATTCTGTTGTCTGACTCTCACAGTCCAAGGGTATTTTCCTATGTTTAGGTGGAGTTTTGTGTGTTTCCTTTCTTATTTCCCTTCATCCTGGCATTGGGCACCCATGAGGAGAGTCTGGCTCCCTTTCATGCCCCCAGTTAGGTGAGATCCCCTCTGAGCTTTCTCTTCTTCAGGATGAGCAGCCCCAGACCCCTCAGCCATTCCTCACATAAAAGATCCCAATCTTCAATGCCTCAGTCATTTTAGTGGCACTTCTCTGGATTTGCTCCTAATTTCCATGTCATTCTTGTTCTGGGGGAATACAGAACACAATACTCCAAATGTGATGAGGGACTGATGATGGAATTTTAGTTCTAACCAGTAAGTGAAAAATAACTAGCTAGGAATGCTGATAGGCACATACCATTTCTGTCAGTGGCAATGTAATATATTCAGTGATTCTGTATGGTGTTTGATGTCTCAAATACACCGTTCAGTCTCCAAATTGTTATCCTTTATTTCCTCTGTAAGAAGAATTAGGAGGTATAAATAAAATATCAAGCTGCTTTGTTGTTCAAGGCATGTGTCTTCAGCTTTGGAATGGCCCAAGTAGTCTTGATAGTTCTGTCACCTGCCACCTGAGTGGAAAGGTCGTAGGGTAAGTGAACCAATGTTTTGCTTAGAAGTTATTGGATCATATACTACAAAATACTAGTAGTGCTATGGGCTGTTTGTGTTCATAAAATAATACCAACCTGCAGAGTTGGTCTTCCCATTCGGGTTCCCTTCTGACTGCCACAAATGTGGCAGGATTGATCAGTTCAGTGAGGCCCTCTCCTGTTTTGGTTCCTGAAGGCAGTGATCCAAAAAGATATCTATGCTATGTTGTGTCTCTCTGCCCTGTGCCACACAAAGTCTGTGAGTCTGGGAAGATTTATTAGTTTGTTTGGATCTTTCCATTTAGCTTACTGGAGCTTGGAAAGAAGTAGGACTCTCTCACCTCTTCAAATGCTCTATCACTCTAAGCAATAAAGAGATAACAGTAAGAAAAGCATTAGTGAGGTCCTAGAAAATAGAATTCAAGGTAAAATAATATGCATGTTAATGAAATGTAAGAGCTTACTAATGTGCATTTTGGATTAGCTGTTTTGGAGAGGGAATAGGGGGAAAAAAGAGGCAGGTTGGGTAGGATAGTTAGGATCAAGAACTGAAGAGTGATGAATCTTAGACGGGCAAGAGATGGCTGATTAAAAAAAATTGGGAGAAGCTACTGTTAAACTTTCTTTCCCTAGCCCTCAGCAAAAGTAGTATTTATTTTTTATTTTAGGAAGAAGCTGTGCCACTGCTAACTAAACAGATGTAAAAAAAAAACCCCAACAAATGCCTTAATAAACAAATAAAAAGAATTGAAAGGAAGTTGTTGGGAGGGAGGGAGGAAAGGATGCAAACCATCCTGATTCCTTAATTAATGTAATCTAATTTATTTCAGTAGAATGATTTGTGTATTATTGTTTTATGCAAAATAAAGGCTTACAGTAAATTATTTTAATTGAAATCCTTTGTTTCTGGCTCGTGCAGAAAAAGACTTCTAATAAAATATTTGAAATAATTAAGAATTAATGCAAATACTTTTAAAGATAAACTGCAGAATGGGTCTAAAACATTTTCTATGAGCTTGTTTTTGGTTACTACTAGAACTGTGCAGGATGAGTGAGAAAGTTGGAAAAAACAGTTGTGCATATGTAAAGGAGAGACTTCTCAGAGAAAATTGGAGAAGCAGAACATGGAACAACATGGGGAAATGAGAAATTAAAAAAATTCAACAATTTGAAAATGGTCCAGGGAAAGCCATAACCATTCTGCAATTAAAGTTGGTGAAAGATGTGAAGGGCACCGAAAAACCTGTTGCAAGTACATAAGGAGTAGAAGGATGATGTAGATGATGGAGTACAAAGGAGTAGAAGGAAAATGTGAGCCCATTGGTAGTGTGGTAGGGCATCTGGTGACAACAGACACAGAAAAGGCTGAAGTGTTCCACACAGCTCCCACTTCAGTCTTCACTGGTAAGACTGGCCTCCTGGAATCCAGACAGTGTGGAGCAAGGAAGACTGACCCTCAGTGGAGGGCGATTAAATTAAAGCATATTTAATTAAACAAACAGCGTAAAGAAGTCTGTGGGACTTGGTAGAATGGATACTGATGAAGCTGACTGATGTCAGTGTGAGAGCACTCTTCATTTCTTCAAAAGGTCATGCATTTTGGAGAGGTTACTGAGGATGAGAGAAAAGTCTATGTCCAGGGAGAGTCTGGGGAGGTACAGATAAATAAGCCTTGCTTGTCCCTGTGAAGATGGTAGAGCAAGTGATCCTGGAAGGTGTTTCCAGATACATGAAGGACAAGAATATGACTGGGAGTAGTGAGCATGAATTGAAGCATGGAAAATCCTACTTAACCCACCAGATATCCTTCTGTGATGAAATGACTGGCTTGGTGGATGAGGGGAGATGGCCCTGATTGATGGACAGTGAAGGAGACTGAAAGCTGGCTGAACTGCAAGGTTTAGAGGGTTGTGATCAGCAGCACTAGCTCCAAGGAGAGGCCACTGGTGTACCTTAGGGACTGATACTGGATTCAACACTGTTTAATGTCTTTGTTCAGTGACCTTGTTGCTGGGACTGAGCACACCCTCAGCAAGTTTCCTGATGATACAAAACCAGGAGGAGTGTTTGATATCCTGGGTTGTTGGGCTGCCATCCAGAGGGACTTCAACAAGAGGAAGAGTGGGTAGAGAAGAACATTCCTAATTCAAAAAAGGACAATGCCAGTTCCTGCAGCTGGGGAGAAATGACCCCAAGAACCTGCACATACTGGAGGTCATCCCCCTGCAAACAGCCCTGCAGAAGAGGACCTGGGGATCTGGGAGGACAGCAAGCAGAGCACGAGCCAGCAAAGTGTCCTTGTGGCAGCACTGGTGAGGCCACACCTGGAATGCTGTGTGCATTTCTGGGTTTCCTGGTACAAGAGAGATAAGGACATATTGGAGAGCATCCAGTGCAGACCACAAAGAAGGTTAAGGGAGCATTTTTCATACAGTGAAATGCTGAGTGAACTGGAACTGTTTGGCCTAGAGAAGGTGCAGGGGGATCTCATCAGTGTATAAATTCTTGGAGGGAGAGTGAAAAGAGGATGGAGCCAGGCTCTTTTCAGTGGTGCCCAGTGACAGGGCAAGAGGCCATGAGCATAATTTGAAATACATGAAATTCCATCTGAGCATAAGAAAAGGCTTCTACTATGAGGATGATTTGGCTCTGGAACTGTTTTACAGGAGAGGTTGTGGATTCTCTGACCTTGAAGGTATTTAAAACATGACTGGACATGGCCATGAGCAGCTGATCTATCTGACCCAGTGTGAGCAGGGGGTTGGGGTAGAAAATCTCCAGTGGTCCCTTCCTACCTCAAAGACTCTGTGTGATTCTGAGAACATAGGAGAAGGGAAGAAACTGATCTATATTTTGTGAGCATAAAAAAACCCTAGAACATACTGATAAATTTCATTAATGAAAACATTAAGTCAAGGTCACCTGCAGCTCTTTCTTAATCAAGTTGTAGGGAAAATGCTCAGGTTGTTTGTTCCTTGGTTAGTGAGCTTAGGTAGCAGGGCAATAGGCATCAAAATATTTTTCAGGCTCAGTTGATTAGGAGGGGAGAAGATTTAATGAGTTTTTAGAAGTATTTTTGAGGGTCAAATTGATTGTCTAAGAAATCTATTTGAGCTTTGAATTTTGTGAAGCTGGCTGTGCTGTAATATTTTTTACCCTGTCTATGCAAGGTCTAAGTTTTTGTTTTCAGTAAATTTTAGTCTTAAAATATTGATAATATGATACAGATGACCTCTTGTTATATTTCATCTTCTCTTGGGTAGCCTGTCACATCCACTCCTATCTAAAAAAATGCAGACAGCTTAAAATAATCTCTTGCAGGCTGACCTGGTCTGGTTATTAACCAGCACACTCTGAGCCCTGTCTGTTTGCAAAGTTGAGGGGGAGGAGGGGGCAAGAGGCGAGGAAGCATCTAGTTTCAAAAATAGAAACCCCACAAGTACTCTTAATTATCTTTTATGGTCCTCTAAAAAGCCATTCATTTGCTGTGAATATCATTGAAATACTTAGTAGTTCTTAGCTGTTAGGATTTTTTTTTGCAATTTTTTTCTTTTGTTCTGCCGTCTCACTTCTGTCATTTAGCCTAGTAACCTGATTTGCTGCCTTCTCAAATTCTTCCCTGTGAATGGAGTATGCACTTTGTCTTGCATGGCAGCTTGTGAGGAAAGGGAAGGAGGAACACAAACTTTTCCCAGGTCCTCCACTTCGTCTAGTGTCTGCTTGTATACAGTTTCTCTGCTTTACCTTACTGCAAATAGGAGAAAATGAAATGGATGGAAAGAAATCATAATTTAAAATAAATAAAAAAGAAAAAAAATATTCCTGAAATTTCTTAAGGGTTTTTTTGTCATATTTAAGACCAGTGACATTAACTGCTTTGCACAGCTTCAGGAAGGGCAGGGCTACATACCGTCAAATGCTGAAGATCAAAGCCCACTGCAGCATCAAAATTTTCTCAAAAATATAAACCAAATTTGTAAACATTTTTTGAAGTGGTTATTTCTAAGGGGGATGGGAGCACATTTCCATTCCATGTACTGCTTGTTAACCACATATGCTAACTCCTCAGAAGAAAAGAGAAGTTGAGACATTTCTGTATGTGACATTCTTCCTTTGTCATTTGTCTCTTGGAGATTATAGAAAAGTGATCTTTGTTATTGTTAATGATGATAACAGTTAATTATGTTTAGGTGACTGACAGATTAGATAGACTATTTCTACTTTGCCTTTCTTTATTTTTCAGTTAACTCCAAATCACCATTCACAGATATTTACTTAATTTCTCTTACTTAGGGATTGATGTTATTGCTGTATCATGTTTAGAAACCGGATGCAAAGAACGTGACTTTGATTTTTGGCTCTATTTTAATTTTTCCCTAAAGTAGGGGTTTTTTTAAAAGAGGAGAATGTTTAGAAATTTCTTCCTGTGTGTTTTTGGAATTTAGGATAGACCTGTAAATAGATTTCTTTGGGGGTTTTTTGCCTTTTTTGTTCTCTTTGGCAAGCCTTCTTATTAGGACTTTGAAGGTTAGAGCGGGCTGCAGGTTTAATTCAAAACTATTTTCTAAGGACAGATAAAGTGAGGGCATAGTCCAGCCCTTTTTGCTTTACACATGCTAATTATTAGATAAGGTTTGGCAGTTGGTAGCTTTGTCTGAGCAGGAGGAAGAGTGTGGATTATATGACAGCTGAATGCATTTCAGCTAACTTTGTCTCCAGGGCAGCCAGAATTTACAGTAGTTAGACATAGTAAGGTAAACTTAGGTTCTCACCTACTTTGCATTTGATACAGTTTGACTTAGAAACACTGTTCCTAAACTAGAAATAAGCAATTGAAATACTTTGTTTTTCTCAAATCAGTTAGTGTTTGCAACCATGATAGATTTCGAGTTAATGTAATATGGTTATCACTGGATGAAGTAGAAGGAAATTTGCTCTATCATAGGATTATTACCACTAGAAGGAGTGAAGGAGTTGTTGGGATTGACATTTTGTGTAGCTAGAGAGTTAAAATGAAGGGTATTTTTAACAGGCTTTTTTTGTGTGTGGGTGTGTATGTGTGTTAGCAGAGTGTCTATTAAAAGAAGTAAACATGAAAATATAAAAATTGACAAACTGCATACTGAAATTATGTTATAGTTGACAAGTGTCTTTAATTAGGATTGTTTTTGCCTTGAACCTCCATGTTTGTGTTTCTGTTGCCCTTGTATTAGTTTGTTGTTGACACAGGACACTAAAATAGAGTTCTCCATTGTTTTAGGTGCGTGTGTACTGTGTACTAAAGCAGTTATTTCATTGTTGGAGGCTTTGAGTTTCCTGGTCTCTCATCTCTTTTCTTTGTGAATGTCAAGGTGGAGTGGATGATGTAGTATTAATGCTTCACTCCTCTGGTTGATTTGAAAATATTTGGGATTTTTTTTTCCATCTTTACTGTAGTGCTGAGTGAAAAAAATCTTAACTAAACTGGGTTGGGTTATTTATTAATTTGTTTAGCTTTCTTTTGCAAGAAAAATCAGTTTCTCATACTAACCCCTCAGTGCTGGCCATAAGATGAATGGGTGATGAGGTGGACAAAAGGTTTTCCCCACCTTCTTTGAGCTCTGTGCCTCAAATGTTAACATACAGATTAGGTTTTCTAACTAACAGATTTAGTTTTTTAAATTACTCTTGTTGACTTCTAAGTGTCAGCTTGGACTAGAATATACTTCTTGTCTCTTTTCCACCCTTGATAACCATGCTGATTTGCATGCAGACAGCAAGCCCCATTTCTTAGATTCAGTTATTATCACCTTGATGCTTTTGACATGGTGTATTTCCTTGAAGTGGTTAGCCCAGAAACTGCCCAGCTATGCTGGGTACACTGCCCAGTGAAGATTTTACTAAAATCCTTTTTTACTTATCTTTTCTAGGTAGCAGAAGCAGAACTAAGCACAGTGTAAACAGATGTTTCTCTATTTACATGTAAATTACAAAATGTTGTCAAATTACCTTGTTTCATAGCACTGGAAAGACACAGGGTCTGGAAAAAGGCCTTAGTGGTATCCCATACCCTCTGTGAAGGCTATCTGATGGATTGGGAGTGAGTGGTTGGGGATTTTTTAAGCACTTTTAGTTTGCGTCACCTTATAAAAAATGTCTTTATAAAAGCAGGACAGAAGTCTGCATGTGTTCTGTGCATGAATCTTAGTAGTATATCATTCATACTTGCTTTATTCTCTAACATGGTACTTTCTTTATTCAATTGTTATGAAATCTGTTTATTAATTGAATCAGAAGACATCTGGCTTCGATATTGATTCATGTTTTTAAAAATTTTCCGGTTGACCACATATGTGGTCTGTCAAGTGGTATTCGATCTTTCTCTGGAAGCAAAGATTTCCAGTAGAGTGCCTCCTACAAGTCCATTGCCCAGACTCAGGATCTGCTTCTGTTGTCTTGTCTATAATTATTAGATGTTGATTATAGATAGAGCTGTGAAGATTTTTTGGTTTTCCTATTATCTGAACAATTTAATTTCTAAGTGTTTCTGTATTTGGTGAGGGTGGAAGAGGCAAACTTTCCTCTAGATGCCTTCCCACTTCAGACCAGCCAGTTGCTTGGTAGTTTCAGTATTTCACTGGCACATTGATTGCTGACGTTCCATTTTGTAAGTCCACTAAGATTTAATTTGCTTTCTGGTACTAAACAGAGACGCAAGAGCTTATTTCTTACTGGAATCAAAATGATATTGCATCGAAACAGGAATGCATAGCTTAAAATGTTGCTTAGAAGGCAAGCTGTATACTGAATAGACTGTACTAATTTTTTAATTAATGAAATAACCTTTTTTCTGAAAACAAAAATCAAACAGCCCTCCCCCCAAAAAAGCAAACCAACCAACCCACAAACAAAAAGACCCAACAGAAAACCCAGGCCTAACAGTACCAAAACAAATCAAACTCAAGTTTGTATCCTTCTCTGAGTATTTAAGGGTAGGAAGATGTTCGCTGTGTTATGCTGTGTAGCGCTATTAGATATTTTTTTTTCTGTATTTGTAGTTTGGTTCTATAGTTTCCACAAAGCTGCTTTTCTCCAGTGGACTCAGAATTTTTATGCTAATGTGTACTCTTTCCCCAGTTACTTCGCACTGTCACTGGGGTTCTGTAGAGTTCAATGGAAATAATGCCTGTCTTGTTTAGCTTAAGCACAATATGCTACTATAGTAGTTTCACCCAACTTTTTTTTATGTGCAAAGCAGTTTGCATCATTCATTGAATCCTGTCTCATTCGAAAGTAGAGTCATTGTGTGTGTAGGAACAATTAATTGTATATCAGCAAATTGAATTCAATTTTCATGCGTTTATTTAATAATTTGCTTTTTTCTAACTCAGTTACGAATGTTGCTGATACCCGCTTGAAAAACTAGGTTTATTAAAATTTATTTAAAATTAAGAGGTTTGGCAAATACTCCTTAGACTTACAACTTGTTTGAGAACCAAATGTAAAAAGAACTCTTACATTAAGGTTCTTCCTCCAGCCTTTGTTGGGAGTAGGGGGAAACATTGTGACAAAGGATGAGAGAAAAGCTGAGGTACTCAATGCCTTCTTTGCCTCAGTCTTTAATAGCAAGACCAGTTGTTCTTCAGGTTCCCTGAAGAACAGGGCAATTCTTGAATTCATAAATGTGGAACAGAATGAAGCCCTGGTCATCCAAGGGAAAATGGTCACACAGTTTTGCAGGAAGATATGGCAAAATAATCTGGCTTTTTCATTTTAACTTCAAGATGAGTTCTGACACTCATGAAATACTTTGATCAAGAACAGGTATTTTTTATCCTGGATACAAGTGGTTTTGGGTTTTTTGCCTCATATGCGTTCCCTTTGTTTGAGTTATTTCATGGCTTTGATATGCATCTTTGAAGTTTTTTAGTAGCAACCTGTGTTTAAACTCAAATATTAATTTAGCTACTTTCAAGTAGCTTTAATGAGTTTGTGGGGGTATTTAATAATCAGGTTTTTTGAAAACAAAGGCTATATATTTCTGTTTTATTTCCTCTGAAAATAATATCTGAAAAATGAAAAAGATTATTAAAAAATAATTCTAGTTTTAAAAAGTATTATATAGGACCACGAAGGCTACTATATATTCTGTTTTCCTTTTTATGGTCTTAGTTTATCTATACTAAAAGTACATGATTTGTGATCTTTAGGATCTTATTTGTTTACTTATTTTTGTAATTGACCGGGTTGATGACAGAGTATTCTCTGAAGGGTTTTGTTCATTGGAATCTTCTCTAGGCTATTGTTTGAACTAGATAATTTACTGACTTTAAGAACATATTGAAGTACATATTTGTTTTGCCTTGGTTTTGACAGGAGGTGGAGGAATGGATTATCACCTAAGAGTAACACGTGGTATTAACTGTTGACTGTAGGTGCAGACCCTTCTTATTCAGAGGAAAAGAAGCATTTAAATAGTCATACAGCATAGTGAACATTTCAAAAGAAATCCCATGGCTTTCCTAGTCATCTGTGAAGGATGAAGGAAACTGAGGTAACTGATACAAGTACTGTTGTACAGTGTCTCAACTGACTCACTTGGACACTAAAAAGATGTGTCCTGAGAGAAAAGAAAGGATTGATGATACTTTAGGAAGATGCTAAGGAGGAGGAAAAATATTGAAATAAATGAAGTGACAGTAGAGGAGTAATGGTGATATCAAAGAGGACAATACATTCAGAGAGGAACGAATAGTAAAATGGCAGAATTAAATAGAATCCAAAGTGAGTATTTCTAGATAAGGCTACAGCAAAGACATGCTTTCAAATTCAGATGAACTTAAATGCTGTGTTGGAGAGCTGGACTTCTGTCAGACTAGTCAACTGTGGAAAGGACAAGGAAAAGGATATTTATAAAAGAGGAAGAAATGGGCTTGGATTAAGACAATGATATAGGATGTTTCTTTTCCTTTCATGGTGGTTTAGGAGTCTGAACTTGCCAAGACTAAGCAGATCATTCCTTGATAACAGACTATTTTGAACGAGGATTTGGATTCGGTGTGGTTTTAGCGGTCAGTGGGGAGAAACCAATTGTTTTGGGTGGAAAACAGAACATGGAGTGGGAGCTTTGGACTGGTGATCAGCAAAGCTACTGGCTTTTGCCATCTCTGGAAGTGCCTACAAATGAAATAAATGGTTGATGACAACCATTACCATCCCAGCTTTGCCTAGCATCATAGTTTGCCTTATTGGCCTGTTTTCATTCTGCCTAGCTGTGTCTGAATGAGGGTTATCTGCCAGCACTCTCATTCCAGACCAAAGGGTGTCATGGGCCTAACACACACTCACTTGTCTGGTTTTTGCTCCTTGGGTGGAGGATGATATACATATGGACTGAGATGGAAAATATTGCATGAATTGGGTATGATTTGGTGAATACCTGGTGCCAAGTACATGGAAATAGAGAAAAGAGGAAGTGAAGAAGCACACTGGAATAAATACGGACAGGAACCACATCATGAAAGGCAAAGAATTCCTGGTGTTATGCACCAAACATGGCATGCAGAAGTACACTGTCCTTGAATGGAAAGAAAACTATACCCATGCTATTTGTTTTTGAAGTATAAAGATGCATTAAAAAAATCTTCTAGTGAAATAGGGGCAGCCTGGTTAATGGTGCTATGTGCTGAAATAGCCATTCGTGAGACTTTGGCATTGCGTTTTTTTACTCAAGACTTGGCATTTTTTTTATTCTCATGTACATTTATTGAGTTTAGAAAAGCTAGCTGAGCAGATTCTGGAATAATATTTAAAATCAGTCATGTTATGAATTGCCCTAGGTAAGGATATTTTTCTTAAAGGATCATGCATAATGTTGACATGAATAGCTGACACCTTTGGTAAGCAATTCATAATTTGTTGACAAATATGCAGTCAGTTATAAAGGTTATTTAGGTTATAAAGAAAATAATATTTATTTGATAATGATCTGTATTTTGGGGAAAAATAATCTATGGATTTTACTGCTAAGTAGTTGAGTGTGTATGTGGAAGGAGGAGGAATGCCATTCAGGTAGTCTATATGTGAGATGTGTAGTTTCTGTTGTAATCCAATATGAGCTTTCTAATAGTCAGAAACATGGCAAATGTGATTGTTCCTTTCTAAATTTGGATTTTGAAATAGATCTGTAGTTTCTACAATGCAAATATGCTGCAAAAAAGAGGGAGATATGCACTGACAGCAAGTAAAAACACAATTCCAGAAATGTGTGGTCTGCATAAATGATATACAGTTTGTTGGCTGACCTGAAACATTGTGCTAAATCAAAGCCAGTAATGAAATTCAGAGGCAGATTTTTTACAATGCCTACACTGCATTACTATGCCTGTGTGTGAACACTTTGGATCAGTTAATTATACCCTCCTGTTTGAACGTTTTCATTTACATAAGGAGCAGAACTTGATAAATCAAATATAAAATTCAGTGTCTGATTTATTGGATGGGGTGTTATGTAATCAGAATTTTAAAGCTAAAGTTAAAACAAAATTGGCCCTATAAAAGCAAACCATTCCAGATGAATATGAATTTAAAACTAACGTTCCCCATGCTTCCCAAAAGTGGACCACAGTTATGTTTTTTATGGTTCCTAATAGTGCTATTTCTTTGTGTGCTTGGAGATCTGTTTAAAGGTAAATTACTGATTATGGAACATTTCAGTAAATCACCTTAAAGCAAGACTTCATTTTCAAAAATTTGTGCCTTTTCGCTCTTTATCATAAAGTAGTAAAATTAGGAAGATGTTGACATGCTTATGGTGGCTTGCAGCTAAGAATTGAGAAAGGCTTATAGACATTTTCCCTAATGTATCTCTTACATATAGGAATACAACTCTGAATCTGCATTCCTTAACCCCAGTCATGATGATGACTTTGGAAAATACTTATATACAACGAGGTGTCTTCTTTCTAATCTAGAAAAATGAGATCTTGCCTCTCTGACTCAGAATATTTGGAAGATGTGTTTCCACACTGTATTTTTGAGGACATTTTTTTTTTATTTGTTTAAAATGAAAATATATAGCCTATTTTCTCAGCAGGACAACTCCAGAAAGTTCTCAGACATGCTTTAACTTAGTAAACTAAAAGAAATCTATAGAGCAGTGATAATGCAATCTTATTGTTTGGGGTGGATTTGGTTGTTTTTGTGTTTTGTTGCTTGTTGTTTTTTTAATTCGAGGGGGAAGCAGAAGGAGGTGTTCCATAAAGTTGACATAAAGCTTTAACAAGATTATTTTCAATTATAGCCCTCTTAAGTCTCATTGAGAACAAGTTTTTTAGCTTAACAGCAATTTGTTTCTAGATGGATATCAAATGATCACTGAACAGATGGCAGTGACATTTTATTGCTATCGAGTTGTGCCAAATTTGAGTGGACTGATGAAAAATGAAGAACAATATTCTGCTAACAACCCCCTCACTCCAGCTACTGTTCTTCTGTTTGTATCTAGAATTATGTAAAAGGATTCTGTTCATCAGAAAAAGAGCTGTTACTGTACAAAGCTGTGGAACAACCAGCCTAGAGGGTGGCTGTCTCAGAGAGACACTTGTTTGCCCAAGCTGAATTGTTCAGTGCCAGGTGGTCCAGGCCCAATTGCATGTGCTTGGAAATGTCATGTGGACACAAGTTACCAAGTTATTTGGCAACTGCCAAAATATTTAATGTATATTGTTAATATTATTAAGTTTGTTTTCCAAATTTGCAGTGTAAAATTAAGAACAAAATTGCTTTTATGTAGTAAGACTGTATGAATCAAATGCATTATGGACACCATAGATTTCAGTGTATTTTCTTTCTGTATGGAACTCCTGCTCTTTTGTTTCTGAGAGGAAGGATAAAAAAAAGTGAAACCTTTGTTCTCAAAATATAAGTTTTAAAAAAAGATCTTGATGCACAGTGATGTGAAGGGACATTTTATAGCTCTACAGTGATGCAGAATTACCAGAGAAATTACTTGCTGACATTTGAAACTGCAGATCCTTAGTCAGCTTGAAGCTAAGGTTCCAAAAACTGGCCAGTAATATTATCAGTTTGTACTACCTCGCAATTTCTGCCAGTTGATAAAGAATCAAGGTCAAACTAAACCAGTTTCCACAAAAAAACAATGTCTCATGCTCATGTTTCCTTTTTTTTTTAAACTTGTTTTACTTTAATCAACCACTTCCTTCATTAATACTAAAAATAATTCAGAACTGTGGTACCAGAGCCACTCTACTGCCAAATGATGTTACAAAAAACCTACTTCCTGTTTTACTTTCTTGAAAACATAAAGAGAAATATTAGCTTTGTTTCTCTTTTTTCCTTAGAATGTGCTTCTGTACTTCTTAGTGAAAAGCTAAGACCTCTTAACTAAACATTAAAATGTTTTCAGTTGTCACAGGCAGTGTTTCTCTGTTGTCATAGACAGTGGTTTTGGGTGTTTTTCATTGCTGTGAACTTTTGCAATGGAAGAGGTTATTCAAATTCTCCTTTGCTTTAGAAGTGAAGTGGACTCAAGAACTTTTTTTCCTCTAGAATTGAACTAACTTGAACTTCTAAAACTTCTAAAAGTATTTATCTACTTTCTGAGTCTCACTTAGCCCAGATGTTGCAATATTTTAGAAAGATCAGTGTTAGCTTTGTGTGATCCTTTCTAATGGAAAGACTCCAATAGTAATTGAAGTCCTTTGGTAGACAAACTCAGATATCATTGTAAGTGTTATTACAGGAAAACTCAAGAAGAACATGGACTTATCTTTAATATTGGGGGTGAAATATGAGGACATATATAACCAAAATGTGTGTTTAGCAAAGTTTCTCAAATATTATTTTAATCACTGCAGTTTTCGCTCAAATTTCTACATGCAGCAGGAAATTGGATGAAATAGTATATGTAATTATACTATTGTATACTTACAGTATATAATGTGTGTATAAATATATATATAATGCAATGTATATATAAGTATACTCAGTATACTGAGTATTAGTGTCATATCCATATATTCCCTGGTACTAGAAGTTTTATAAAGTTGATGAAACGTTTGAAAGGTTATCTGTAATAGATATATTTTTTTCATATATGGTTTAAATGCAAAGATCTGGTTATTTTGAGGCAGCAAGGTCTGCTGTGAGTAAGTACATGGAAACCTGCTGGATGACATACATATTTCTTATGAACATGAGCAGCATGACAATTTAACCTTTTATCACTTATCATTTA
Source organism: Irena cyanogastra (assembly GCA_013397155.1). Lineage (NCBI taxonomy): Eukaryota > Metazoa > Chordata > Aves > Passeriformes > Irenidae > Irena > Irena cyanogastra. The sequence goes on from VWZV01000437.1 coordinate 382,135, forward strand.
GAGTCCTTCTCTTTTATACCACTAAAACCCCTTTAGAATGCCACCTCCCACTGGGTAATAGAAGTCTTCTTGATGATAATGTGTCAAAGCAGAAGATTTTTGCAATGAAATAGTGAGTTTTCAAGCTGTTGTGTACCCATGACTAAAATCCATGCACCGTCTTTGACTGTCTCGTTCATCGATGGATGTACGAAGTGTGTCTTTGCTTCAGGGAGGCTCTTCCTTTATGTTTCAAAAAATTAGATTCCTTTAAAAGCTGTACGCAGTGGAGTGAGTATTTCTGCTAGGAGTAGCTTTAGTGTTGTACGTGGTTTGCAGTTTGGAGGAGTTTGGTGATCTCTGGAGCTAAGCCCAGTGTTCGGGTTTGTAAGGTCACACCATGAAATCCAAGTGAGTGCTTCGGTCTGACATCACCGATGTGAGCGTGGCAGGCTTAATCAGTGCTCCTGCCTGAACAGCAGTTTTACTGTGAAACGCACTTATCATGGAAATATGTAAAAGAACTTTCTTGTTCTGGCTAAAAATGGCTTTGTACATTTCAAAAGCTTTCTTGAGTAGTGTCAGCATCTGAAACCTCCATCGCGGAATAGGCGGCCTCAGCTATTTAATAGATGCATTGTTTTATCTTTTCACTGAGTGGATGAGAAAGGTTTATTTTGGGCCTCATTGTACTAGACTTATGAAAAGTGGAATTGCCTCACAAATTTTTGTGACATACTGACTCTGAAAAGCCAAAGCTTGCAATCTCGTTCTTTCTGAACAATATCTCCTTTTGCAGTACTAGACTCCTTGTTCAACTTCAGTGCAGCTTCTGAACCTGCTTCCAGATTTCTACCTCGGTGAAACAACAGCCAAAATTTTAGCACATCTCTACTTTCCTATCAACTTTTAATTAAAACCCTTTTCTTCTGATAGCTAAAGAGGTGCCAACTCCAGTATTCCTATTTTTTTCAGAATGATCAAATGCAATTGTATGCACTATGTGGAAGCATATTTCAAAAGCTGTGGGAAAAAACTGTAGAAAATACAGTGCTAGTGCATTGTTAGAAATTTATCTGAACGTATTTTTCAGTTAGAAATCTGTCTCCGTCCATGAAGTTTTAAATTTTGAAGATTGATAATTCAGATAATGATGTTACTCAACTACTTCTAGTTTTTCAATTCCATCATTCCATCTGTAGCAGTTTGTTATATATTGGAAGGACAAAAATTCTTACAGTGTGAATTTTGTAATGAAATGGACATTTCTTAATATTAAGTGGGTTGCTTCTTGTGGGTTTGTTTCCTCTGGTTTTCTCTATGCCTGCTCTTAGGCAGAGTGCTTTTCAATTGGAACTTCAATTCTGTGCACTGAGCTAGAATTAAAAGAAATCATTTCTGATGTGACTAACCATGGGAAAAGGAAGAATATGTTATTTTCTTTGTTTGAAAATAATGCAGCGCTCTTCTAAACTGCTGAGTTGCTTTTTCTTCCTGCCAGTATTCTATAAGAACTACATGAAAGACAGCATTTGCAGTGCTTGTAAATGTTTCTCAGCAACTTGAAGGTAAAAAGTTTGTTTTGAAATGGAGCCCATGTATGTTCCTTTCTCAACATAGAGTATGAATGTGCTCCTTTCTGTATGCTCTCCTGTGAATCGATTTACAGGTGCTGTATTTCTCTTTTGATGTTGTTATCCTTTGATGCACATACAATTGGTTGTCCTTTTCTTTGTCTCTGAATAATGCAAACAGGCTGCACAAGTCTTGTCTTTATCTTTCTAAGCTTTGCCTCTGACAGTGACTTGGTCCACTTGTTGTTTACCAGGTGGGTTATCATAGTGTTTGGCATCCTGTACAGTGACAAAGGAGTGGTCCCTGCCTTGTGGATTCTGTAATTTAAATGAGAATGCATACATTCATGCGGGAAGGGCCAATTCAACCATCTTCTGGCAATGTGACTTTTGACAATTTCTGAGCCTGTAATGCTTCTACTGAGGTTTCTAAGACAGTTATGTTTCTACTGAGGTTTCAGTTCGTGTCCAGCTTGCTTGAGAAGACCTTTTTTTTTTTTTGTTGCTTTCTGATTGAAACTTGCTTCAATGCAGTGTTTCTGTATTATAACTGAAAATGAGTAATCTTTACCCTTTCAGAATAATTCATGCTTTGTCTAATGTGAACTCCCTTACTGAATCAGGTCTGCTGGCTGAGGAGAAGTACATGCAATGCAAACAGATTTTTGCTTCCTTCTTTGTAAGATCTTGAACTACTCTGAAAGTATAAAGTATTATGCAAAATTTATTTGTATTTATCTGCTGAATGCTATTTTTTTCATGAATCTTGTTTATGCCATAGCTGTATCATTTTGTTTTGAAGACTCTTCATTTTCAAAGATGAAACTAGAATTAAAATTCTTTTTTACTAGTATTTTAAGGAAAAATCAATTTATCAGGAAGTTGTAATTACTGTGAAATGTTGGAGGAACAGGCATAAGTATCTCTAAATTCTTTAAAGCTGGAAAGTGTCTTAGTATGTCAGACTGGATGATTCTATGTAAATTACATTCTGGGTGTCTTTTTAGTCTCCCTGTAGAAACCAGATTATTTAATACACATTAAGTTGGGTTCCTTTTTGTTATCCTACCCTTTGACATCTAGGTTCTTGAATGGAAAGAATGAAAGGAAGCAAAGAGAGTTTGGAATATCTGAGATTTTTAAAAATTTTCGCTGATACCAGAATTTGACTGACAGGTCAAATAATTTCTATTTGCAGTTATTAAAGACTGTCAAAAAATTGTGTCAGTCAATAATAATAATAATCTATGAGGAGTTTGATGCATGTCCCCTCCCCCTGGAAAAATAGGTGTTCAATTACATATATATAAAATATTTATGTATATATTTTCAACCCTTTCCTGGAACAATTATTTGGTCTAAGAATTTCTGTTAAAATGTTTCATTTTTACTTCATTGATTATTTTATGTTGTAGGCTTGACTCTATTTTAAGTTTCATAATTTCACTTAAAAATAACTGAACTGAATTGGAAGAAGCAAATGAAATATTCTCAATGTGTTTGTCAGTGGCAGTTTTGCTGCTGTTTAAACTCTGCTACTTTACATGGTTCAACCTGAATAAGATACAGCTTCAGTTCCAGTTTTGTGGTTGACCTCAGCATAAGAGCTGTAAGAATAGGAGGATATCCAGTTGGTTCTGGAAATCAAATTACTCTTAATGTATCTCTGTCAAATCTTGTGTTAATGCGACCATAGAACATTGGTGTTATTATTCCAAGAAAATGCAGTGCTGAAACAGTCACAAATTTATCTAAATATATTTTTCAGTAACAGAAGGTGATTTCTAACAGAAGGTTTAAAATAAATTACAGTGAGGCTATGATCAGTAACAGCTCTGTATAAAACACTGATGTTCACTGAGACATAACCTAGGTTGCTTGATGAAAAACTTAAGCAGTGTTTTTAACTAAACAAAGCATGAATTGAGATAAAATATGTAGGACCACATATTCAGGAAAAGTAATAGAAGATAAGCTAAAGCTGCTGGAACTTTGTGATAGATATTCCTTGGTATAATGAGTTACACTGAAGAAAGTGTGTATTTTGTAATGGCTTTTTTTTTGTTTGTTTGTTTTCGTTTTTTTTTCATTGAATGGAGGCAGTATATTTAAAAATAACCAAACTGATGCATAGTATTGAATTTTGTATTTAGCAGTTGGAAGGTGAGATTTAGTAAAATATTTTCTCTGGAAATGCCAAGATGACAGGTGGGAGATCTTGACCACAGGATAAACAAGTCTAGCATTTTAAAGGGTCTATTTGCTATTACACAATTATTTCTGTAGATGATTGTGAGATTTTTCTCAGCCTTTTGGTGAAGGAAAACAATTGTGGCTAGAGAGTACTCTCCCTTAAAATACCTTTCATTGAACAGCACCAAACAGATGTGGAATTCAAAGTTCTGTTGCATCTTTCTCAATGTTTATGTTCATCTGCCATTGTTGCAGAAGGGACCTATGTTTGAAGAACAGAGTATGGTTTTTTATTTTTATTTCTTTTTTTACCCAAAATCTTATGCCAGTCCAAAACTAGTGCAATTCTACTATTTTGCTAAGAAAAGTGATGGTCTTACACCAACACTGAGAATCATGTAGGCTGTTGTGACTCTTAGCTGTAGCTCCTTCCCTCCCTCCCACTGCCCATGATTGTTTGTGGATACATTTCTGTAACTATGTTATTTCAACAAAGATTTTTTTTCATTTTCTACTCTGAAATTTCACTCACAGAGACTGTAAATGTAAAGAAATACAGCACAGCTAAGGAAGTGTGTGACAAATACTCTCTAGAGAGCAGCTCATCTGTATTTCCATTTGTCAAATGAGGGTCTTCCCATCATGCTTCTGTCTCTTTTCTATGTCTGCATATTAATCAAGTATCTGAAATATGCATAGCTGAAGTAACCATTTATACTGTAGTAGTTATAGCTTTAGTTGTAAATTTGATGTACAATAATTTGAACCATTTTTTTTTCATGAGCTCTGCTTATGATTTGTTCGTTGTATTATTTCCAATCCATTTTCCACAGCTGCAATCTGAATAAGTGGCTCAATTATAGTTTAGTGTTATTCTTTAATATTCACTGAGCCCTATGGAAAACTTTGAAAGAAATATTCTATTTAAAGACAATTATGTTTAAATGTCATCGTTTTCTAAAGACATTTGCATGAAAAAAAGGCAAAAACATGAGGAACTAATTTTTCTTTTTCATACTATCTGCAGTAATAAGTCTCCTGTGTGACATCATAATCAACTGGCATGTGATATGATATCACAGTTTAGTGTGATCAGAATTTTCTGACTTGAACACACAAATAGCATTGCTTGAAAACTAGACATAGCTGTTGCTTTGCTTCTGAAAATTGGATAGTTCTTTTAGGAACTATTAAGGAATCATTAAGAAATACATGCTGTTAACAGATATATTAAAATATGTAAATCTAAGAACACTTGCTAATGTAGTCTGTTTAAAAAAAAAACAAGTTTGAATTTGAATTAAAAAAACTTTCTTCTACTATTTTTGTAGTTTTTCAGAAATTACTTATTTTTTTCTAGTGGTGATCTTAGTTTCGTGTCAGATTTTGTGACAGATTTGTTCAGTGAGTTCTCTCTTCTAGAACTTGTGAAAATACAGGCAGCTTAGAAGCCATGTTCGTTTGTCCCTTGCACTCTTCTTTTTCATTGCACTTGAAAGCATGTGCAGAATTTTCATGCAAACTTCAGATTCCCATGAAGTGGCCATTGTGTAGCTGCTGCTCTGCTGTACTGGCCAAATACATAACACTACTACCCCACGATGTGTTTCTTTGAAGACTGGAAACTAACTGGAGGGAGACACAGAAAATGCTATGTAGAACCAATTGAATGCAAATTAAATGTTGGGTCTTCAGCTTTTGGCATATTATTACTGCCTGTACTCCTGTTTTATCAAGTTGCACTTCCCTTTTTTTTTTAAGATTAGTAGAGCTTGAGAGTCATGGTGTATAGAATTGTCATCTTGATAAATAGTAGAGATTAATGCTTTCATCCAAATTGTGCATTCTTTTTTAGGATGATAACATTACATAATAATAGGGGCAGATTTCCAAAGTCTTGATCAACAAAATGATCACAGAAAGACTTCTTAAATAATTCATTTCCATCTATCAAGGCTGACATGAGGCAGCATTACCAAACAACCTCCTTTTGATAGGATAGTCCAATAGCACAGTTCTTATTCATTGCTCCGCTACTGGCACAGGAACATTTGTGGGCACGTATCCAGGTCCCCAGGAAACTTGGAATCCTTCCATGTTAAAGCACTGTAACTGTAGCTAACAAACCAGCTGCTGTATTGAGCTCAGAAGGAAGTCTTTGTAGCTGTGTGGAAGGAACTTAAGTTATTTGCATAACATCCAGCAGTCTTAGTGGGAAGGGTTGGCAGGAGCACAACAGCAGGGTAGGCATCCAGCTTTTCTTTTTTGACCTTATCTGTCCCTGATTCCATTCTTCAATGCAAGGGTGAGATGAAAAGAGAGGGAAGTGAAGAACTTGACCGAAAGAGCTGTACAGGTCTGAAGAGTGCTCATGATCACAATGACATCGTTCTTTGTGGAAGTAATAGTTTATTAAATTCAGCAACAACAAAAAAAATGGTTTACAATAAATAGTATCAACATCAGTGCAATATTTGTGAGTTTGTAAATTCTTACTCTGGAGAGAGAAAAGCCTTAACAGGTAACATGAGACTATGGTGCTATCCATCAGCATAAGTCAGCTGTCAGCCAGAATATGCTGTTGTACTGAGTTACAGGAATTTACAGAAAGGGTCAGTCATGTTAAAAACAGGCAGACTTTTTTTTCAATTAGGCCAATTTCAAATTAAGAAAAAAAAACAATATATCTTAAATATATTGCACCACTTCTTCAAACATTACTATTTCCAATAAAATATCAATCTGCATTTCCAAACAGGCATTTCTTTAGTCCTGTGTCACACCAGCTTTGCACTGTAAAGAGAACAAATTCTCTTTTAAAGTACTGTCTTTTGCAATGTACCTCTGTTAAAATAATCAGGCCATACTTCATCAAGTATTTAAACTACCACCACCACCAGAGGAAAAAAAAAGTCTTGTTTTCCCCTGGCCTTCAGGCTCTCTGCTGCCTTTCACAAATGCAGATGTTTGTGAGGCCAAACAGTAAATCACACTGTGGATTTGGATTGAAAATAAGTGGGGTGGTAGTGTCCATCTACTGCTCTTTCCTTCTGCCTCCCACCACCTTGTCTCCAGTTTCAATTCAACCTTCATTATGCTCCTGGTCCAATTCACTACTTTTGCACGAATGCTTATGATAGGAAAAAGGGTAACACAAGAGAGGAAAAGAATGGAATTTTTGCAAGATAGCCTTTTCTTACCTTATATGTATTTTTTTCCTATTTTGCAGAGATTTATTTTTTATTTTAAAATGCATAAACTAATGACTTCTATGAATGGTTTTTGTGTAGGGAAGGGTGGGAAGGCTAGAAGATGTAATTCACCATAATTTCAAATAAAATTGAATTAATCTTTAGTAAGAAGTTAAGTATCTTTCCCAGTATGTGAAATTAAACTTACTGTGTGTTCTTACTCTTCTATATTCTTGCAGAAACAGAAAAGATGATTCTGGAATAATTCCTTCAGAGTTTTTATTTAGCAAAGGTTTCTTCCACTTCTATGATTGTATAAAGAACAGTCTAAGAGATGATTAAAAAGCTGTCAGCTGTTCATGTTAATTTTCAAGGAACTTTCTTCTATTTCAACTTTGCAGTATTAACCTGTGCTCCAAAAATGTTGAGCATATTGACATATCTGAGAGCAGTCCTGCAAAGAACTCTTTGGATTATTGGTGAAAGAAAAGCGGGACATGACCCAGCCATGGGCACTCACAGCCCAGAAAGCCAAATGTGTCCTGGGCTGCATCCAAAGCAACAGGGGAACAGAGCCAGGAAGGGGATTCTGTTCCTCTGCTCTGCTCTGGTGAGACCCCACCTGGAACCCTGCATCCAGCTCTGGGGTCCCCAGCACAGGGAGGACAGGGAACTGTTGGAGTGGGTCCAGAGCAGGCCATGAAGATGATCAGGGGAGTGGAACATCCCCTGTGAGGAAAGGCTGAGAGAGTTGGGTTGTTCAGCCTGGAGAAGAGATGGCTCCAAGGAAGTCTAATTCTGGCCTTCCAGTACCTTAAAGGAGCCTACAAGAGAGCTGGAAAGGGACTTCCACCGGGCATGTAGTGACTGGATGAGGATTAAACTGTTTTAAACTGAAAGAGATTAGATATTAGGAAGAAATTCTTCATTATGAGGGTGGTGAGGCACTGCAACGGGTTGTCCAGGGAAGCTGTGGATGCCCCATCCTTGGAAGTGTTCAGGGCCAGTTTGGATGTGGCTCTGAGCAACCTGGTCTAGTGGAAGGTGTCCCTGTGCATGCCAGGGGAGTTGCAACTGGATGGTCTTTAGGTTCCTTTGCAATCCAAACCATTCTATGATTCTTTGACCAATATTTTCTTTTTGTATAGTATTTTCATAAGTGTCTAAAAATCCTACCTGGCACTTTTCAAGTGCTATTTTTCTGAATATGTAAATTGTTTAAATAATCTTTTTGTTTTCTGTAAGGAACCCATTTAATTGTCTTCATTGGCCGTCAGGGAATTTCTATGAAGTGAAAGTAAGCTGCAGAGATACATTGTTACTGAAATTTCCAGCAATTTCTACTACTGGTCACATAGAAACCATAGCCATCGTGAGGGTGCTGAAGTTAACTTGTGTTTGTTACCTCATTACTGCAGGAGTCTTCTTGGAAAAGTTTGCTGTATCAAACACAGTTTCTGTTGATTTCTGACAAGCAGAAAAAATAAGGCATCACATTTTAATTTATATTATTCCCTTGGCCCTCATCTCATTCTTCCCACCTGTCCTCCAAGGAATTCTTATCACATTAAGTATAGGAGAAAAAACACTCATCTTCTCAACTCCTCCTTCTACTTCATCCCTTCACTGAAATCAAGGGAGAACTCATATTCCAAGCTAATTTAACCTGACTTCTTTTTGGTCTCTGGTAAATGCATATTGTCCTTATTTGCAGCATCTCCTAAGATCATTATGTTGGCATTTTCGTTCAGGGAATAAAATCTGAAGAAGTACACAGCATTCTGTCTTGTCTCTTGTTTTAACCTGCAGTTATGCAGTGGATTAATGGATGGGCTCTACCTGCAAAAGAATCTTCACAGCATGAGTCGTGCTCATTCTTAAGACTGCTAAAGAGTATTTTTATATCCTAAGAGTTCCAATTTTGTAATCAAATTGAGGCTTATCAATAAAGCTACTATTGTTTCTTATTTACAGAAGAAAACAGACGTTCTTTATCACGATAACTGAGTTAACAGTCTGGGTTTCCAGCCAGAGGAATATAATATGACAGAAACAACTGTACTGTTTTACACAGCTAAATAATAGTTTGCACTCTAAAGAAAGGAATGTAAGTAAACCTCCCTTTGGGAAGAGAGAAGGGGAAGGAAAAGAAATACATTAATTCACTGAATTAATCATAGTGAAACAGATACTTATCTTTAAATGTTCTTTTAAATGGGCCAAAACACATCTCTCTTTATAAGGTTCTACCTGCTCCATGTATTTTACTTACATTTTCTGCCAGTCTTGCCCCAACACTCCTGTGTGCATTAACCCTTTTCCAGAAAGCTTGGAAAAAAGTGTCTTAGATATTATGTAAACAAGCCCCAGTGATTAGACAGAGAGTAGGCATCTGAGTTGCTGTCAGCATAACAGGGACTGCAGAGAGAATTGTCTGAGGCTGTTCTGCTTCTGTGTGTACTGGGGAGCCCATGAGAGATGCAGGTTTAAGGTGCTCACATCCTGTGGATTCACATGAAAAACTGGAATTATTACATTTGCTGTGTTTTAAGGCATCCAAGGATAGAAAATGATACAAAGCAAGTTACTTTAGGTCCATCCAGTTTCATGGGGTGTTGTGTGTATACAAGCAACAGTGAAAACTTACTGTTATTGAGTATAAACATTTTAACACTATTTTCTTTTCTCTTATGAACAGATTTAAGAAATTTGTCCGGATTAATACTGAACTGAATGCATCTGAGCTGAAGGAAATGTTTTGAGATTGCTCTCCTGATAGAAATTGTCCAAAAATGGTACACTGAGGTCCCTGCCTGCACCTGTGGGAAGACTGTAACAGTATTTTTATATTACAGTTTATTGGCCCATAAAAGAGGATGTAATAACAAATGTAACAGTAAATTTATGCAACAGTAGTGGTTCCCCTCCCACTGACTGGACATGAGTGATCAAAGGTCTTTGCAAGAAGATAAGCACAAGGTTAGCAGAACTTCCTCCAAGTTCAGGGAGTCTTCAAGAAGCATGCAATCTGATGATTATTTCGCTAGAAAACTTAAAGCCTTGAATGGTAGCATGGGTCCTCCTGTTTCTTCAAATGCCTCTAGCAAAGCTGAAAATAATCAAACAAATGGTACACCAGCCGTGCCTAAAATGGGTGTTCGAGCAAGGGTATCTGAATGGCCTCCTAAAAAGGATTGCTCTAAGGAGCTGAGTAAAGCTGCTTGGGAAAACAGACCTCCAGCCAGTTATGAAGGTGTTGGCTCAGTACTTCCAAATGGACAAAATGACCAAAGTGATGAACAGCAAGAAGAGCTAGAACTGGAATTTACAGAGGGAAAATATTCAATTGGAGATCTTTTTGTTCATTCACCTCAAAGGGGACTTCATCCCATAAGGCAAAGAAGCAACAGTGATGTGACAATAAGTGACATTGATGCTGAAGATGTGTTAGACCAAAATGCTGTTAACCCAAATACTGGAGCAGCTCTTCACAGAGAATATGGCAGTACTTCTTCAATTGATAGACAAGGCTTGTCTGGAGAAAATTTTTTTGCAATGCTGAGAGGATACAGAGTGGAAAATTTTGAACATAAAACCCTTGCTCCATTTGGATTTTCCGAGTTTTTCCACTGTGATCCTACGGTTTCTCCGAGTCTACATGCTGCTGCACAGATTTCTAGGGGAGAATTTGTCAGGCTTTCTGGGTTGGATTATATGGATAGTGCCCTACTTATTGGTCGAGACAGGGAGAAATCTTTCAAGAGGAGACTTAAATCAGAAGCAGTAGAAACATCTCTGTTTAGAAAATTGCGAACAGTTAAAAGTGAGCACGAAACTTTTAAGTTTTCGTCAGACCTGGATGAAAGACTTGACAGAAATGTTCGTTCTTGGAACTGTCAGAAATGTTTTGCACATTATGATGTTCAGAGCGTTTTGTTTAACATAAATGAAGCAATGGCTACCAGAGTAAATGTAGGAAAAAGAAAAAATATCACCACTGGGGCTTCAGCTGCATCACAAACTCAGATGCCAGCAGGCCAGACTGGAAACTGTGAATCTCCTTTGGGAAGCAAAGAGGACCTCAATTCAAAAGAGAATTTAGATGCTGATGAGGGCGATGGGAAAAGCAATGATTTAGTATTGAGTTGCCCTTACTTCAGGAATGAAACTGGTGGGGAAGGAGATAGACGGATTGCACTTTCTAGGGCAAATTCAGCATCTTTTTCTTCAGGTGAAAGTTGTTCTTTTGAGTCCTCTCTGAGTTCCCATTGCACAAATGCTGGTGTTTCAGTACTGGAAGTACCAAGAGAAAACCAGTCCATTCACAGAGAGAAAGTGAAGCGCTACATCATAGAACACATTGATCTTGGAGCATATTATTACCGCAAGTTCTTCTATGGAAAAGGTAAATTTTTCTAACACACCTGTTCTGATGTAGCCAAGCATTAGATTTTAGTTTTTTAATAAAGATTATAATTTTCCTTCTTCTCTGTAGAGAGACCTAGATATTCCAGAGAATCCTGGAAGTCTTTATTGAAATTGAGCCTGTTATTTTTGCTCTCTCAGGGCAAAGCAGTGGGTTATGTATGGTTATGCAATAACTGTGTGAGTTCATTAAGTGATTTAATGAAAGGTCATATAAAAAAAGCATGTAAGTTAATTTCTCCAACTCAAAATTTCTTGATCAGCAGGAGGGAAAGATGTCATTTATATCCAGTAAATGTATTGGAAATACTGATACTCAGAGTGGAAATAATTATTGCCTAAAAGGTGACTCCAAAAGAGAAAGTTTTATTATTGAGGCTTCTGACTCTCTTCTAGATTCAACTCTCTTCAGGTGTGTCTTGAGGCCTTTCATATTGTATGCACATGTACGTACTCCTAGAGAGCTTCTGGTGCTATTTAGTTTTTCAGCTTAAAGAAGGATGTCTTATGGCTTTCTTCTAGCTTTATACCCCTGCCTTTTAGGATGTATTCGGTCTGCAAACGTGCCAGGATACTCTTGTCATCAGAGTAATTATCTTGGCTTTAATCATTATTCAGATAAACTGTTTCCACTTTGTGATCAACTTTGATAGTCTGCATTCAGTCCTGGCTTGTGCAATGTGGATGAAATCCCTGGTTTTGTGGGAGAGCTCCAAAATACCTGTTTCTGTCCTTTCTGTATTATGAATTACAGCTAGATCTTCCTGCTTTTACTAAAAGAAAAGAAAAGGTCTGCTTCTGTTTTTAAAAAACTTACAGCCTGGTTCTTCTTGTTCTTCTTGAAGAATGAAATCATACTTCCTCTGCTTTCTAACTATATTTGAACATCAGGAAATTGGCACGGTACTGTTGCTCCTCCTGTAATCCTTTAAAAGGAACTCAAAAGAGGATCCAGTACAGTGCTGGTCACAATACAATAGAAACTGAGAACATATTGGCTGTAAAAAAAATTATTTAAAAGGCAAGGAAGAGAAGAATCTGGATCTGTGATGGAAGAGGAAGAAAAAGAGCCACAGCTAAACAAGGAACGGGCAGTAAATTCTCAGGTTCAAAATGGATTCCAAGCTAGACAGGTTGTAAATTATATAAAAAGTGTTGAGGGAGTCAGAGTGCAAGAGAATGAAGTGAAAGTTCTGACAAAAGGGTGGCACATTTTTGAGGGGTGGAAAGAAGAAAAAATTGGCATTCATAAAAATGAAAGGAAGACTGTCAGTAGACAAAGGTGGTGGCAGGATGGGCAGGGGGAAGGGGGAGACAAGAATTAAGCCAGATGAAGGAGGACTTGTTCGTGAAGTGCTTTTATCTTGAATGAGTTACAAGTGCTGAAGTGCGGAACACTTCTGTGAAGGAAAAAATCTTGTCAGAGAAATTATAAAAAGAAAATGCAGAGGAATACTTAAAGCCACTTTAAATACTATATTATGAACAAACCTAATGACCTTGCTGGAAAATTGATGGGAATGTAATTAGTTTTTTATTAACTTCTCTTCTGAAATCGTAACAAAGTTTCTCAGAGTTTTATCCCACATAGTATAACACTAGGAAACTTTAATTGTTACTAATTGTTCTCTAGGTAGAGTTCTTCAAAAGTAAATATAGTAAGATTCATTTAATATCCAGTAATGAATTGTTACCTCCTCACCTTTACAATGATATGAAAGCCATGGCCTGTTGTGCATTATCTTTTCACAGAGCTGTAACAGAGGCTAAATGAGAGAAATCTGTATTGAATGGCTTTTACTGTGCAACAAGTCAGGGTGAACAAGCTGATGAAACTAAAATCTTAATTTTCAATATCTACTGTCTTAAGGGATCAAGGATGTAAGGAATTGCCGCATTAATTCCAATTGAATCCAGTTCTCACCTAAGCAAAACTTACTGTGGATAGAAGAAATAATCCAGACATTTTGCATTGGGCACCAAGATGTCTTGCTGCTGGCCTGAACTTCTGTGTTGAAAAGAAAAATTGACATTTGTGTTCATACTGGGTCTTTGTGATGCTCTTCCATGACAGTCAGCTCTCCTAGCTGATTTTTAGATTTAGTTGTGCAATTTGATTTTATCAAAATCCTTGTGGTAGGATGAAACAAAAATCCAGCAAACAATAGTTACTTTTGCATACTATCACTGGTTTCTGTTGCCTTTAAGAAAATATATATATGAGAAAAAGAAATAGCTTTCTGAACATTTCATTTTGTTCACAGTTTTATAATTGGCACTTGTCAGCGTACCAGTTTTATTTCTGTTTAAAGATGCATGGAAGAAACACCCTGGCATGTGTAGCACTAATTATTCCATTCCCTTTCAAGAAATGTGAGATTTGGGATTCAGTGTTTTCTGAAATGAGTTGTAGTTTTATACTGCATATTTATAAGCTTTGTAACTATTGTTAAAATCAAATCCAATGCAACTCATATAAAATATGTTATGTTTATTGAATATATCTTCTCAGTTTTCAGTTGAGAATTGTAAAAGCTAGAATATATTATTTTATCTCATTGTTTTGATTGTCATTGATTTGTCCATTTCCCCTTGTGCAGTTATTCTCATAATTCCTCAAGACTTGTTTATTATTATCATGCTTTTTATTTGAGGGATGCTTGCAACCATTTAATGTTACTGACACTATCTGCTGATATGGGATTGAAAAAATGTCCTTAAAGAAATGTACAGGCTTAGCAAGGTATTGGTATTAACTCAGTTTTGTACAATTAAAACTTTTGTGTTAGAAGAAAAGTTGAGAACTATTCCTCAAAGTGAAAAAGTAAAAAATGACCAATGTTTTAGCATCTCTCTAGATCTCAGCTAGAAAATAGCACTTATTTTCTTCTTTTCTCCCCAGCTGGTTCTTTTAAACCAACATAAACACATTTAAATGAGCTTAATGAGTTTGTACTTTTTGAAATTAAAAAAAAAGAAGATGCCTTGAATTAAAAATGTTTTCCCCAAATCCCAGAATATCAGTAGCCATGTTATTCAAATTACTTCAGCTTCTTTACTTTTCTTTTCTGAAACTGCTTTATCTAGATTATTTTTAATGCATATAAATAGTGTGTTTGGGTTTGTGTCTTTCACGTTGTACAAGAAATTAGTCAGTATCTGCTCAGTAATGCTGCAGCCAGGAAATCTAGTAACTGTGTAGTAACTAACCCTTTTCTAGATTTACATCAAAATGAAAAGCTCTGGGCTTCTAACTGAGGAGTTTACCTTGTGTCAAAGCCTGCATTATGCAGCCGTGGGGAGCTTTTATGCTATTGGAAGTGTTTGACCTCTGAACTTCTCTCTCTCTCTGTCTTCTCCGTGAAGTCCTGTTCTATTTGGTAAAATTTCCCATTTAGACCCAAAGTTTTAATTTAACACTGGGAAGTCCATGAGGTACATTATTTATCCATGCAGGTAGAATTCTCAGACTGGGAAAGGAATGTAGTTGGAGAGCATGAGCAGATAATTTTATGCCTGTGCCTCTTTGATTCCAGGTGTTCCTTCCAAAAAAAGTTGTAATGTGCTGATGCTCATTTTCTTTCCACTAGGAGATGGATTGGAACCACCTACATACTTCATAGATAGATTTTTGAAAGACTACTGAAAACCTAATTTAAATTTGATTTGAGAAATAAGGCTGTCTTTTCTTTAGAGATGATTTCATTCTTTTGTATTAATTCTGAGAGTATAGATAACTTCTTAGTGAAAGACATTTTGGAAAAAACTTCTTTACACATTTCTATAAATACGTTACTTCAAAAAAAGTATCAAACTAGCTCAAAAATGCTAGATAAATGTGTTGGGTTTTTTTATTCCAGACAGTCTTTAAGGAGAAATTAGTCAATTAATTGTTATTTAAAATTTGGGATTATAGCATAAATTGGATTGGAAGACATTTCTGCAGGCCATCCAGTCTAATTCCCTCTTTAAAGTTCCCTTTAAATTTAGGTTCTGAATAGGTTGCTCGAAACCTGTTTCCCTTTAGCTGTGCCTTTAGGTTTTTTACAGTGTCTAAGGATGGAGATTTCACAATCTCTCTTGGAAACCTGTTTGTGTTGGATTCTCCCCATTCAGAGGCTGCAGGTTGTGACAGTTGCATCTTGTTCTTTCCCTTTGTACCTTTGAGAAGAGTCTGTTTCTCCCTTCTTGACAACCTCCCATCAGCTTGTGGGATCCAGCAGTTATTTCCTCCATTAATCTACTCTTCTTTAGCTGCACAATCCCATTTCTTTTAGCCTTTCCTCATCTCTTATATTCTCCAGCCCTCTAATTGTCTTCATAGTTGTCTGTTGGCCTTGTCCCACTCTGTGCAAAACTTACATGGTCTCGAAATTGCCAAACAGAAAGGCATGATGTTCTCCTGAGCTGCTGCAATGCTCTTGCCCAGAGTGGTTGCCCTCCCTCTCTGCTGGGAGGTCCTGCTGGCTGCTGGGCAGCCTGTGCTCACAGGGTCCCCAGTCCTTTTCCACTGACAGCCTCCTGAGGCAGTTGGGGCCCAGCCTGTTGTATGAGCTTGTTCTGTTCTACGTGCAGGTCTGTGTTGGTCTTTGTGAGGCTTCTATCAGCCCATTCTCTTGGATTGTCAAAATGAGAGCTTGTTTTAAAGAGTCAGGCTGAAAACTTCGAGTGGTTTAGGAGTTGCTTCACATGCAGCTCAGCTGCCACAGCTTAGCAGTAGTTGTCTCCAGGGGAAGAGCAGAGTGGGAAGTGATGCACAGACACCTTACAGCTGTAGGACTATACTTGTGAGGCTTTGCCCTTGCCTGCTTTTGTTAAAACTGCAAGGATTATGCATTGCACATATTCTTGATTTGTTAAAAGCCTGCCAGTTATTCCCCTTAATCTATTGCGCCCATCTGCAGTCCTAACCTCCAATACATAAACTATTCTATTAGAGCTTGGTCAGGGACAACAACTTGTTGAGGATGAACTCCATTCCATCATTTAGATAATGTAAAACCCTATTAAACATTAACACATGCACTATCAAATTCTGATAAACATTTTTGTAACTGGCCACTAATGGCAATTTGTATTACTGATCACGGTCCTTTAAGGTCAGCTGCCCAGCTGGTTTCTGTCCACCTTGTAATTTGCATGTCCAAACCGTGTCTTTTCAGTTTAGCTACACAGATACACTATGGGAGACTGTGTGAAAAGCGTTGCTAAAGCACAAGTGGGTGACATTCATTGCTCCTTCCTCATCCATAAAGCCAGTCACATCACTGCAGAAAACAACTGGATTGGTCATGCATGATTTGCATTTTTTAAATCTATGCAGGCTGTTTCCAAATATCTTTTTGTCCTTCATGTGCCTGGAAATGTCTTCCATGAAAATTTGTTCCTTAATCTTCCTGGGAACTAAGATTTATTGTGACTGTTCTATGGCTTCCCAGACCCTCTTGCCCTTTTTTAAAGGTGACTGTAATTGCTCACTATGACCTTTCAAAGGTGGTAAGGAGGAGCCTCGACACAGGTCCTGTTTGGTCACATGGATTTGAGTGTGTCTGGTCTCCTTAAGTGGTCACTAATGTGATCTTTCTATTCAGCTGATAGTACTCCCCCAGACGGAGCCAGTTGCCTCAAGGATGAATTTGACTTTTCATCAAACACTGGAGAATTACTAGATTCAATTTTCCCTTGTTGAGACTGAGTTGCTGCTTGGAATGTAAAGTTGTAAATAAGAATAAGAATAAATCTTATTTGTTTGAAGATTCTTTAGCTTTTATTCAAGATTATATGTAGATACAGTTTTTCCAAACTAGTTTCCTACAGCATGAAGCAAAAAGATTAAATTTGTAGTAAAAAAGGGAAAAAAATTTATAGTAGCAGCAGTTGCAGTAATTTATGTGATATGAGTGACCATTTTGCTCATCAAAATTAGCATTTGTGATTTATGTACTTATTGTACAGTTCAGAAGATCAACAGCTGGTGTATTCACAGACCTCATAGTTCAATTAAAAATAATATTTTTTTCTTGCTGCAGAATTTTTTTTTTTTAGATTTGATGAAAATTTTCTAGGAGATTCATACTTTACTCTTATCTCTTCATTCATTCCTGTGCAAAAGAGCATCAGAACTACTTCGGAATAGATGAAAATCTTGGACCTGTAGCAGTCAGCATCCGGAGGGAAAAGGTTGAAGATGCTAAGGAGAAAGAAGGATCTCAGTTCAACTATCGTATAGTTTTCAGGACAAGTGAGGTAATGTTCATTCCATAATTCTGCAAAGCAATGGAAAAGTTGACTTAGAGCTTAGGATACTAGTTGTTTGTCTGGGGGTTCATTGCTAGCGTTGAAAGTAAATCTCTTAATGGGAAAGGATGTTTCCTGTACCATTGGTAAATGCAGTTGCTCCTGAACAAAGTTTTCCTTTTCTGTACCACGTAAAATTTTTGTCTTTTTGAGTGAGCACCCACAAGGAGGTAAGCTGGCTGAGGAGAACTGCAAGGTGCAAACAAGGGGACAGATGTTAACATAGCTGAAGATAAGTGTGGATCAGGCTGCTTGATGTTATGTTACTAATTATAGGAATGAAAGATTAAAAAATGTAGCGATAAAGGGAGCTGTAAAATAGGAAAACTAGTATAATGACTAATTTGTATTTTTTCATTTTGTTTCAAAATACTTTCTTAGAAGCTTTTTTGTGATGTGTTTCTATGTACTTCTACATGGATGATTTGCAGAAGGAGTATTACTATATTCATAAAGTAATGGTCTTTGAAAGAAGAATTTGCTTGTGGTTGTTGTGTATGAAGTGTCATAACTTCTATTTCAAGCAGTTTAATATCTCTTGCTAAATAATTTCGTTATCACAGCAACTACCTTTTTTTTGACTAGGATTTTTATTTTGACTAGGATATAGGGAAGTGTTAGCTAGACCTCCTGATATCACTGGACTCTTCTGCTTTTGCAAACCCATGTAGATATAGATATAATTTTTGTTTTCAGTCTAGGTTTTTTAATAGCCAAAAACTGGGTGTATGTATGTGTGGAAATGTGATCCATGTGACTCAATTCTAAGAACTTACTCTCTTTTTGTCAAATCCAATGAAGATAAAGCAGCATGGATTAAATAACAGGTGAATGGGTTAAGTAAAGTTGTGATTGGCTATAGCTTATCTCACATGTCCAGCCCCAGATTTGACTACTGTATTTGCTAGGGTAGTATGGCAGAATTAAATATTTTTAGTTTACTGATGTCTTTAATACTTTCCCCTCCCCCAGAAAAGGAATATTCTTAGTAATTGTAATAAATTGTTAACATGCTTCATGAATTTCTTTAAGCAAAAAAATGTATTTGTCGCCTAGACACTGAAAGCTTATCTGCTCTTTAAAAGTTACTTAGTAATTTTTTTACTGGATTAAAAAATCAATTCAAATGAGGATGGTTTTTTTTTCCATTCTTTTTTCCGTGCTTTTGCTAAAACCTGAAGTTTTTATCTCAAAGGTTTGAAGTATTAGAGCTAAAAATGTTTTGTGTGTTTTACCTTTTCTACAGCTTACTACACTTAGAGGAGCAATTTTAGAAGATGCTATACCATCCACTGCTCGTCATGGCACAGCAAGAGGTCTGCCTCTCAAAGAGGTGCTGGAGTATGTAATACCAGAGCTGAGCATCCAGTGCCTGAGACAGGCTTCCAACTCACCCAAAGTACCCGAGCAGCTCCTTAAACTGGATGAACAAGGGGTATGTAGCACATGGTCTTCTTTTTAAAGACTATTCCTTAGATAAATAGAAGGAAAAAAATTACTAAATATTTACAGACAGTGCTAATTAACATGGATCTGTAATGCAAACCATTCAGTTTCTTGGTTTTAGAGAAACTTGTCTATTTTCACTGATAAAATGAGGTTTGCTTTTCTAAGCAAATACTTCTTAAAATACATTTCAGGTGAAGGAAATAAATATTGGTCTATGGAGATTGTCTTTCAGTGTCTGAGTGGGAGAAAGATTATTAAGTTTTAACATCAGTAAGAAGGGATTTTCACAATCTGCATTTGCACTTTAATGTGTACAAATGTTGAATGCAAATGAAAATACATCTAACACTTTATTAATATTGTGTGTGAGTAAGGAGGCAAAAGCATGTTGTGTCTTAAGTCTCTGCATCTAAAATTTATGGTTATTTTTTACAATAACATTTTATGGTATGAATTTGTACTTTTTTATTTGCCGTATTCTTGCTAGAATACTTCTGTATTCCTAGAACTGAAATTGTGATTGAGACTACTAAATTAACTGCTTTAAATAAAACATTCAAATGGCTTAAATTTTGAGAGAAAATGGGGAAATTTATTAGGTTCAATAAAAGTGAATCTGCTTCATTCAAAGTTAGTAGTTAAATTTATGGTTGCTGAATATTTTGTGAAGGACACACTTATGATGGTTTTTAAATCACGTTTTTAAAAAAATGTTCATATAAATTGAAGATTTTACTTTCTCAGTGAAAGTCAGTATCTATCTATCTAGTATTGAAGTCCAGTCTGATACTTGAACCAGTTGAATATGATGATGATGATATAGTTAATTTTTTATTGCTGACTCAGTTTCCAATGTAGTGATGGCATCTAACGTCGGTGGTGTCTAGCAGAATTCCTCATGCCTGTAACAATTGCTCGAAACAAAACACATGTAGTCAGAGGAACAGAACTGGCTTTTTTTGGATGGCTTGTTAAGCTACCTTTTGTATGTTAATTTTAGTGCTTTTGTTCACATTGGTGTTTGAGGATGGTGTTAATTTTGCTGAATGTTGTCTTCTTCTGCGTTTGTCAGTTTTTCTGTTAAAACAATATGGGGAAATCAGAAGCACTGAATGCTGAACTCAGATGTGCTCTTGCTCTCTGCTGTTTGAGCTTCAGAGAGAGTTTGGGTTAATCTAGTAAATAATATTCACTCTCAGAGGGCAGTATTGAGTATGACTGTGTTTGATCTGATCTGAATATTTCCCAAACTCACTAACAGTATTTCCCAAAAATTGGAAATGGAGATTGTCCATTGAATTGACCAGAGTGATGCTTTAATCATTGTCTCCTCATTTTGAGAAACAGCAGTATATAGCACTTCCTTTTGTTTTGTGTGATCAGTTCTGAAATTCAATCTTGTTATTAAATGGTTTTCACCTGAAAAAATGTAATACTAATATATCTTATGTACCACTTATTACAAGGTAATTACTTGAACATAGCAGTCTGTGCAAAGAACTGGCATGAGATCCATTTTTGGTTTTAATCCTCTTAGGTACTTAATGCATTCAGTTTATTAATCAAGTAGATACAAAAAGAGTTACGCTTGGCAAGTGAAGGTGATGGCTGGTGGAAATATAATGAATTTAAAAAAATGAATTATGATCTGGAAGATCAGAACAGTCACCAAAGTGATACGAATTTTGTCTCATAGAGTATTAAATGTTGGAATATTTCCACAGCCAACTGAAGACTACTTTGATGTTTCGATTTCATTCTCTACCTGTTTGATAATTTTTCTGTGAAACCTAATATGGATTATGGAGGAAACGTGGCTAAATTTTGTCTCTAAAAATGACAGTAGAAACTATGTATAAATTGGATGGTTGACCTAATTTGAATACATGAAGAATTACATACATAATTTTCCCAATTTATTCTGCTGTATGATGCTCATCATTAAATTCAGTTGTGAATCTGCAAGAAAAGTCAACATTTTATCTGCTACCATTGCTTTTTTAAGCTTTCTCCAACTTCCCCCCAGTTTCCCTTTCTGATTTCTGCTAATGGTCGTTTATTGTATATGCTTCCTCTCACATTGCTCTAGGGATGCTCACTTCTCTCTAAACTATAGGATTAAGTTTAAAAAAGACCACTGAAATTAAGACTGGTTGCAGTGACATTTAGTAGCTCTTGTGTGTCTAATCTCTTGATATTCCTTGATAGAAAAGAATCTAAAATCTTCCCATGATGAAAGTCAACAAGTTGTTGTTACATGATAAATAATCTCTGCAAAAATTTGACAAGATGCCAAGCTTCAGTAGTGAGTGATTCTGACAAGGACACAATCATTTTAAGTCTGGAAGGACTGCAATGCACCTTCAATACATATAACATACCCAAGTAGCTAAATGGGTTTAGAAGGTTTTTTGTGGTGTCATGTTATTAAATTGTTCTCAGTGTAAAATATAACTAAACATACATTTTCTGAATTGGAAATTATGAAATCAGAACCACGTCTGCAATTATTTACTTAAAAAGCCTTGAATAAGCATGTGGTACCACTTCAAAACTGGCAAACTTTACCAGTTTTAAATATTCTGATGGTTCTTCATGCCAGTTAAATGCGTGACAAGAAGTTCCTGCCAAAGCTCGTTGAGTTATTTCTCTTTTAGGCAGTGCCATTCTTGATCTCTGCTTCTGCATTGCCACCATGACCTTGGCTGAGAGTTCTTTTAGTCAGATCTTCTCATTTCATAGTTGTGAACGGTTCTAGCCCAGGGGCAGGAGGTTCAGATCACTGCAAATGAGCTTGCAGCTTGTTTAGTAATAGTGGTTTTTTATAGTATTGACTTGGTTCAGAGTTGTATAGCGTTCACAGTGCTTATCTGTCCACAAAGTCAAATCCCAGGATGAGTTCATGGCTTGGGCTGGTGAGTCTCAGATCCTTGTTTTCAAAGTCTCTTAGCTCAGTGTTTAAACTGTGAGATGTTGGCTTGTTCTTTAAGGTAGGTGTGTACTTCACTCCTGTTTGGAATATTATTGATATTCATGAACAAATGCAGCAATGACTGGCATCTGCAGAATGGAAAAGAGTGACTAGACCAAATATTTTGCCCAGGTGCCTCTTTACTCTTATTTCTTGTCCCTGTTATTGGTGGCTAAGTTTAGCATTTAACTTCTCTACTTGTCAACACTAGTGTGAAGTCAAGGAAATAAACTTAAACCCCCAGTGGTTTAAGTTAAACTATTTGACACAGGGCTGGCATAGAGATGGCAGTGCAGTCACCATCATTTAAAGTCTCTGCTGGGATGTGTCAGGCAACAGCACTGTGTTCTGTAATCTAATGTTTACATGACCAGTTATTTTGCAGTTTGCTTCATGAGTTTTTCGTGCTAGCTTTCTGCTGAATAAAATAGTCACCAGTGGGCAATCTGGAACCTTTTGTTAAATACCTAACTCTCTTTAAAATGGAGATCAAGGAAGCCCTCTGGATAGCACCTAAAATCAGTCAAAAGGAAATGCCAGGAGCAAACCCATATCTTCACCCTGCCCTGTTCCAGGTTTCATTGGTCTGACTTGGGCAGCTCCTGCAGTGCATCCATAACCCAGAATCCCCTTTTATCTCAGATGGTCACTCATCCCATTCCAAATTGAATTTATAGCTTCTGCCTCTTCTGCATTCTAGGCTGGCCAGGTGAAGCCTTATTCCTTATTCCTGTCCTTACTAAGCCTGTCCTTTGCTCCTAGCTGCTCTCTGGTCAAGGCATTCTGCCAGAGCAGGCTCCACAAGGGCTCACTCACCCCCTACACAAAGCCTTTATCTCCTTACAACTAAGGGGAAGCAGGCTGTTGTTGTCACCTTTGCTCTAGCAGAAACACATCCAGCCTTTGCATAACATGCATTTTGGACACTAGTCCTGAAGTTTGATTAAGAGAGGTCCACAGCTGGAGAGTTGATTTGAGTCATGAATATAGATAAGTGTCTGAAGGGAATTGGGTGTGACTAATGGTCTCTGTCAGTTTGTGAGGTTTGGAAGGTGTTGCTTAAGAATAATAGGACTAATCCATCCACATGGAGGTTTCCTCTTCGCCAGCTTAAGTGTGCATAAAAGCTGAGAAGAAAATTGT
The DNA here is from genome assembly GCA_013397155.1 of Irena cyanogastra. Classification (NCBI taxonomy): domain Eukaryota; kingdom Metazoa; phylum Chordata; class Aves; order Passeriformes; family Irenidae; genus Irena; species Irena cyanogastra. Next base: position 405,357 of record VWZV01000437.1, read on the forward strand.
CTGCCCAAGAAGTAATGATCTGTCTTTATACCTAATGTTTTATAGTTTTTGTACTTTATTTTTGAATAGATACGATTTATCTGTGTAATGTTCCATAACTGAGAATCTCTTTAGCAAAACTATTTGACAGCAATCTAATTTCTTGTTTTAAATATACTTTTAAAAATGGCAAATAATTTTTAACAGTGCATGATTTTACAAGGAAGGCAAAAGATTGTGTATAATAGAAATTACTTTCTGAGGGCCTGTTTTAACTGAACTACAGTGAACTTTAAAGGGTAAAATGAGAGATGATAAACTCACCTTCTTTAAAATCTGAGAAAAAAGACCAATATACAAATATTGCCAATTAAATTTTTCATACTGTAGCATGAAGTAGAGTGTGCTTTTATAGATAAAGTGAAAAGTCTTTGTACTGCTTTTATCTGTGTTTGAGTAATGCCAGTCAAGTTTTCTTTCAAGAGTTGGAGGGCGTCTTTCATGGATTTTTTTTTGTTGTTTTCGTTCTGTGGTGACTTAATTTCCCAAATCAGAACACTTGTTTTTTTCACTTTCAGATGCTTTCTGTCAAGGATTATAACAGTGTTATATTTTAATTGTTACATGCATTTATTTATTCTAGCATTGACTTTCCTTTTCTTCTGTAAATTTTACTTTTCTTTTTTTTATTTAATTTTTAATTTCAGCTGAGTTTTCAGCATAAGATTGGTATCCTTTACTGCAAAGCAGGCCAAAGCACAGAAGAAGAAATGTATAACAACGAGATGGCAGGACCAGCTTTTGAAGAGTTCCTTGATCTACTGGGCCAGAGAGTACGGCTAAAAGGATTCAGTAAATACAGGGCTCAGCTAGATAACAAAAGTAAGTTATGTTTCAAGCTATGGGAGAAAGGGTAATTATCCAACTGATCTTCTGTAAATTGTATTGTCTTTTCATGCTCTTGACTTTGGGTTTTGAATAGTAAGATTATAAGGTAAATGAGGAAGATGAAGCATATGATAAGAACATGTATCAAACATTTTCTGAAAGCTCATTTAGTTTTTCTGTGGCATTAGCAGAAGTGAAAATCAAAGCACTTTATTTCATTTGTTTTCATTTAGTTAAAAACATACTACATGAGTAATATTTCCCCAGGTACACTTTGACATCTTATTCTTTCAAAGGCAATAAAAATATATGTATTTCAAAATATGGAGTAATTTCCCTTATTTCAGCTAAACATACATGCTTACTTTTACCCAACACACACAAGCAGTCAAGTTTCCTGGTTTCTTACAGATGCACAGTGAGCATGTCATCATTTGTCAGCTGATAATTATTAATCTACCTCAGCTCTGTGTTAGTACTGCCATTTCCCCAGGTCTTTGCGTTTCCCTAAGTGCAGTAGTATAAAAATTCAGTTATACAATTTGGTTGGACTTTGTAGCAAAATAGGAACTGAAGTATTGCTGTTAAAAAAGTCAATGATACATTGAGACACTTCTTTATCAGCACTGTTTTCATTGCTCTTAAATTTAACTTAAATTCTTTCTTAGTTTAATGATGTTTTAGCAGGATTTTGACAGCTGATCATATGAGCTGTGATCTAAGGATATCTAGTTATTCATCTACTTCATTTTCACATAGTGTCAACCTAGTATAAGCACCACATTTATTTCTAATATTGTTGTTGCCTTTTTGCTTAAATCCATGCTTGTTTCCCTTTAATAATTAAAGCTTTTTAGAGACCATTGCATCCTATTTCACTACAGAATAATAACAAATCATTTTTCAAATTAATTTGTAGAACTCGGTATTAACATGCTGCGGATGTCAGAATTCTGGAATGAATTGATAAATAGGGATGAAAAATTGAAAGCAGTAAGGGGTTGTTGTATTCTCTGGGGGAATGGTTTCTTCCCCCCAGGACCCCTGGATCTGTGACCACATAGTCTGACCCTTCCTTCCTATCTTGACCCCATTGGCTGGGGTCCAGTTATATTTCCCTGGGCAGAAGACTATATAATAACCCTCTTCTTCCTGACTCGCTCACTTCCCTGGACACCTTCAAGATTAAACCCTTGGAAACTCCTGGAGAAGGGCCTCTTTTGAATTCTTTTACCCTGTCCCTATAATACCCTTCCAAAACCCTCAAGGAATTGGGCTAGCTGGTGCCCCGGGGGCGAGCAGGAGGGGTATTCATTATAAGGGGTGTTTGAGTTTACCTTTTTTTCCCCAATCAGAGCATGACTGAGTGTCACTTAGTAAATTGTACATATGAAAAGAAATGCTGACCTGTCAGCAAATTCAGTTTCTGTATTTGCTGTGCTTCAGTATGAACTTACATTGTTTATCAGCATTGTATATGTATCAGTCAGTAATGTGATTTTAATGTTCTACAAAGTCTGTGTGCCATGAACTATATTGTCCTGTCATAGTGTGTCCTCATAGTTTGCAACAGGCAGAATGGAATTAAGACTTCAAAAAGATACAGTCTTTAGAATTATATTAAATGTAAAGTACTGGCTTAAGTATCACATTTTTATTATACTTGTTTATAAATACAACAACACAATAAGTATTACTGTGTGTTGTTTAGACTTAGATAATACATTGTTCTGACTGCCTGCAGGTTCAGAGGAATGCAATAATGTAGTCTCTGGGAGCTGTATTATTGGTAGGCATAGTGTTTCAATAATAAATCTTGCTTAGTTCTTGTAGGAATAAAATTTATTAAGTTTCTGTATTCTCAAATGCTTGACTAGCTGTGAGGTTTTTTCTTAAAAGTTATCTTTTTAGAATTTGTGTATTTTAAAAAAATTTTTATTTAATATTTGGATAAGTAATCGGTCCATTTCTATGTAACAGAGAGAGTAGAATGTTGTGATGGGTTGCCCTGTCTGGCAAGTAAGTTCCCACCTATCTCTTGTGTGCTCACCCGCCCTCCAGTTTGTGAGTGGAGATTAAGAGAGTTCAGTGAGTGAAGGGAAGAAAGGAAGAAAACCACCCCAAAGAAACCTCCCAAACAAATAAAAACTCCAAAACAAAGAACAAAAAAAAAAAAACCCCAAAGAACAAAAAAAGCACAACCCACCACCACATCAATCAGGCAACAGTACAACTGATGCAAAGTCAATCACTCGCCACCTGCCATGAGCTGAGTGATGCCAGCCATTTTCCAAGCAGCAACTACCATGAAAAATCTCTCCCTGCAGAAAGTTTTCCTGCAGAACATAACTCTGTGGGGCATGGGATATGTTTTTGGTCAATTTGGGTGGCTGTCCTGGCTGTCTCCTCCCAAGCTGGTGGCCAGCCTAGGTGTGGGGGACAGTGCGAGGGGCAGAGTGGCGCTGCTGCTGTGCGGGCACTGTTCAGCCACAGCTGGGACATCGATCTGTGTGTCACCAGCACTGCCTTGGTCACACAGACAGGACACAGCACCACGCGGGCTGCTGCCAAGAGTTTTAGCTGCATCCAAGCCAGACCCAGTGCAAATGTTCGGGACATATGGAATATGTCAACTATAAACTCTCTTCTGCCCTTCTTCAGTGCAGTTTTAGTGGCAGGCAGTTCCAAACCCAGAGATAAAGAAATAGGAAAATTAAATGAAACTTCACCAGTTCAATACTGTGTGATTTGTTTTGTATATGTTTTAAAACGTATCAGTCTACTAGAAATGAGATAAAATGTTTTATTGTTGGAACGTATTTTCTCTTTCTATCTCTTCAAAACCGTCTTTCTAAAATGCCACTGAAAGGTTATAATGGAATTAGATTTTCAGCTAATTTTTTGAAATAGATGAGTGCAATAAGGTTTCCTTTTTTTAGCAACATTTAAGTAATGAGCTTCAGTTGAAATGATGCTTTTTATTACTTATGCAACTGTAATCTATGTTTAATAAATGAATTTAATTTAATTATCATACAAAAATAACTGATTCACCCAGCACATTCACATATGAATATGCTTCTAATTGTATACACACAAATATTTTTAGATTTAAGACTGCAGATAAGGAAGTGTATCTTTATATACTTTTATATACTTTTAACTGTAGAACCAACATGGTTAATTGATTTCTTTTTGGAATATAGTTACTCTGCAAAACAAATCAAAATTCCAAAACCTTAAACAGTGTGTTAAAGAGTGTACTGAAGAATAGTTATTGCTGTAGGTAACATAAAATTATGTTAAAAAATAAGTGAACATGGAAAAAGAGAAAAAAAATTTGTAGTTGTCTTGACTCCATAGGGTGTTCAATAGAGTTAAACCTTAAACTTTTTAAAAGTTCACTGTACTTACTTAAATAGTCTGTACAAATTGAAGAAAAGGAATAAAAAGGATTAACTTATGACTACAGTGTAAAACTCATTTACTGTAAACATTACAAAACGTTAACTATTAATAAACTTTCTAAATAAAAGAAAATGTTAATTCATGTCATATATGAAATTTATTTTAATAACTTTCAAATAATATTTTGCACATGTTTTATGTTTTAAAAATGTCTGATCTGCAACATGTGTTTTAATGTTAGATTTGAAATAGCCAGTTCACTTTTGGTTAAGTATGGGTTTAGTCAATTGTCTTTATTAATGTTGAAATAATGAAAATACATGTTATATAAAACTACACAAGCAGCTAAGTGTTTTGGTTTTATCGTGATATGCCTATATATTTACAATTAGTTTATTTAGGTCTCAGAAACAGCAAACTCTTTGGGTTTTTTTCTACAGGACCCTCTGTGTCATAATACAAAAATAAAGACTAGATTTTTAGCTGATGGAAACTGGTTTTGTTCAGTTGTAAAAAATATATAAGTTGCTTAAATAGATTTAAATCACAGCATGCAGAGCGGTGTCCTAAAAAGTAGTATGAATATTCTAATTTACTGACCTTCTTGTGATTAAATTAATTTTCAGCTGATTCAACAGGAACTCATTCCCTCTATACTACCTATAAAGATTATGAATTAATGTTTCATGTATCAACAATGCTTCCATACATGCCCAGTAACAGGCAACAGGTATGTTTCTTTAGCTTTTCATTGTAATTTTACGTTATAAATGTTTAACATTGAGTGTTGGGGTTTTTTTAATAGTATAGATAGAAAACAGAATTGTTTTAAAAGAAGTATGATTCAATTATACTTGCTTTCTTGAAGTATTGTAAGACAGTAGAAATCTTGTAGGATTTTTATTCTATATAATTCAGGTACTTATCCCATGTACCCTATTTCATTATGTTATTAAAAGGCAATGTTGACTCTGGTGCATATGTTATTTTCAGTTTGGACTTGATTCACATCTTATGTATATTTTAAACATTGAATGGAATGAATCTTGAAAATAGTCTTAAGGTTAAAAATATGCATGTAATAAGATTTTTAAAACTATTCCACTTAATCCTTGTATTACAGATCTTGAAATGTTTATTAATGTGCGAGCTTAGTAATGATTTTAAACTGTATCCTTGAAGGTGTCTGTGAAAACAGAAAATTGCAGTGTATTTTTCTTACTTCTTGAGAATTCCCTTTGCTTATGTAATAATTCAGAACGTCTCCAAAGCATTAAGGATGGCTAAAAACCAGCACAGCATCCAAAGTGGGCGGTGCACCAGTAAGGTTACTTTGTCTTGCCTGTCTGAGATATTTCTTGTGACTTAATTAAAAAGTTCAAGCACATTTGGTATAATATATCAGTATTAATGCTTAAAAGAATTGCTCCATAGATCAGACTGATGGTAGTTTGTAACTTTCTGTGCTACTACTCTGTGTTCTTCCAGGTATGCAGAAGTAGGTGTTGATTTATCTAGTTAGATTTGGAATATTCTTGCCTTGCCATGCAAGTTACAATCATCTCAGCATTGTGGAAGGTTGTCATGATGCTGGCTCACTTTGGTTTTGAACAGCACTCAAAAGATGCTTACCGATTGATTGCTGAACTGTATGGGAGTTGTATCTTTCATGTCTATTCCTATCAATAGGTCTTGTGTGAGCAGAAAGACTTGTCAAGGCAGCAAGAAAAAGATAAAATGAAAGTACTGAAATTCTTCAGAAGGGATAAATAAAAATAACAATGGAAGAAAGTGTATTATGTTCTGTGTTTTAAATAATCAGTGCATAGAGCTCTGAACAGTTTGAAAAGCTGTTTCAAGTGAACAGTTAAGACATTACACTTAGTATTTAGATGTGGTTTAAAGAAACTAAATTAGGAATCCAAAGACAAACCTTTCACCATATGAATAACACAAAGTTTAGATGACCCACTTCCTAAAATGTGTGGCTTTCAGGAGACAGAATGTTCATCAGACACTCAACTGTGACATAGCTAGTAATCATGGGATTGGATCTTCATCACTGATTTTGGATTGTTTTGCTTCTCTAAACTTTCAGTTGCATCTTATTATGGAACAGGATTAATTTAGTCAACGTACTAGGATTTGTTCTGTCTGTAATCAGTCCAAAAATCTTTGACTGGAAATACATGTGAATAAGGAAAGCTGTACCCTGTTAAGACGATATAGTACACTGAATGAGCTTGCCTTAAAAGAATGAAATTAATATTTTCATAGCAAATCACAGGCACTGACAGTAAATATGGCCTTACTTGGAGTTTATTACTTTTGTTGTCTTTGTGAATTTTCCTTGTTTGTGAGAACAGGATATCCTCTTGCCATGATCCACTTATTTTCATCGTTTTTTGCTGTTTGTCTGTCAGCTTCACTGCTGTGTTGCTCAGCCACCCTCTGTTACTGTCCTTTCACTTCTTCCTGTGCCTTCCTTTCATTCTTATCATTTCCTTATGTGTCTTTCTTTATAGTCAGATGCTGATTCTTGTGTACGGCAAAATCTTTCAATTTTAACTCCATGGTTTTCCCTAGCAACAAGCTCTCCTTTCCACAGTGTTTTAGTGAGCTCTCATCATTGTCCCTTTAAAAAGTTCAATATTTAGCAGAAGCACTATGTTGTTATTCATGGCCTTCTTGGGATCAAAATAATGTGGCAGTTTTCCAAGTTCAAGCAGCATGCCTATCTGAAGACCCACCACATTATTTTTCAGGTGATGAGATCTATCAGTGTTTGCACAGCATGTACACTGTCTTAATGAAATGTGACAAGTGCACTCAAATTACTAGAATTTAGCCAGCCTTAATGTGCAAAACAGATTTATAATAACTGTTTATTTTTTTCTCTTACTGTTTAGTTCCAAAATACATAATGAAGTCTCTTTAGGGTTTGGCTCACTGCATACCCAAGTAAGGAGAAGTCAGAGACCACAGTAAATTTCCTGTTAGGTTATGTTAGGAATGAAGCCCCCCCATTCAATAGTTATTTTCCACTAGCATATTATGTATGTACTGGCTAAGGTTGTTGCATCCTTTCCCTATGTCCCTTGTTTGGTAAGAACTGGGCAGGATATTCAGTCACTCCTCCTCATCTACGACCTTCAGTGAGCAAGCACGGAGCATTGCTTGTGTTCCAAATACCTGTGAGCCAAAACCAGGTCGCACCAGAACTGTTTGTTGCTTCTTCCAGGATATAACTACGCCCTGCTTGGTCCCTGATCAGGACATCCCTCTAGTTTTAGAACCAGCAGGAGATCCAAAGAGCAAGGTAATTTTTATTTTGGCTGCAACACAGGCTGGGAACTTTCAAGTCAGCTGCTCCTTCCCTAGGACGGAGAAGACAACCAGCCCTGGTATGGCCAGTTCCTTTTCCTTTACTGGCCTTTTCTTCAAAGCAGTTCAAGGCTTTCCCCTTCAAACTTTACCTTTGCAATGTCCCTTTCCAAATCATTCCCTTGCAAGTTTCCCACTCACATATTTGCAGTCTGCTTGCGTTCACGTGGTCAAACCTGATTAATCCAAATCTATTCAAATAATCAGTTTTCACCTGGTTTTATGAAAACTTAAAATGAAACAGATATGCAATAATGAAATAAGCTTGTTGCATTCAACTACTGTTAAAATAGTTGGGTAACAGGACCTGTGCTTATACCAAACTCAGTTGATCAGAGCTATTAAAAGAGCTTTTGCCATTCATTTCTGGTTTTGGTACTGGCTAAGAACCCAAATTGAAAATAAAACTTTGAAACCACTTATTTTAGAAATGTACTAAAATAAGTTTGGAAATTTTCTTATTTGACTCCTAACATTTCATAATTTAATTGAATGAAGAGTATACTTCACTGCTATTTCAACAAGAATTCCTTGTTGTTTTGCAGTTTAACAAAGCAGTGAATCCTACAGAAGTGGGTAGATTTTTAAGGCTGAGCACAAGCTGTTAATATGCTAAGTTTTAAGACAGTTTTTTCCTTCAGAGATGCATATCTGAAAATTAAGAATTGAGTCACTAAAATCTGAGAATAAATATAACAACTATCATTTAGTGCAAATAATTTTAATCTAATGGATTCTGCTTTTCTAACATACTTTCCTGACTGGACTCCCCTTTGTGTGTCTTGTATTCTTACATAAGACTTCACTGATTTCCTTTTGGCTGCCTATCATACTTGATTAGGTTTATTTTCAAATCCTAACATGACAATGATGCCTCCTTACTGCAAGTAATTCTCTGTAATCTCTGCACCCAGTTGAGAGTTCCTGTCAACATCAATGCTCAACACTGGCATGAGATTCTTTAGAGTATGTTAGAAAGGCAGATGAAAAAAAATATTTGTACAACATCCAAAAAACCCCCAAACTTGAGCAGACCTCAAAATGGGAGAGGAAGGGGAAACTGAGAACCTGAAAAGAACACCGAAACAAACTAGGAGGTAAAAGTTGGGAAAATCTAGGCTATAGAATGGAAACTAGAAAAGGGTTTCTCATAGATCATTTTGCTGAGTTCTGGTTTCCTTCAATTCCTTTTTCATTTTCAGTATGCTATCCTTATCTCACATTTCCCAGAGAGGTGTGTGTTCCCTCCTTCTTCTCCATCCAATACTTTATTCTTTTCCTGTTCCTTTATCCTATCCAGAGCACTTCTTTCCGTGTTCCAGATCACCCTAGTTTAATTCTCCCCCCTTTAGAAGTTCTTTGCATTATGATCCTCTGTGCACAGCCACAACTGTGCTTTGCCTTTTGCATTGTGTTGAAGTTGACTGACCACCTATGCATGACAATTATTTATAAGTGTTACACCGGTTTTATTTTAAATTGAAGAATCACTAAGATCTCTACAGTCTTGGTAAGGTTCTTAAAAATGATGACCTGTGTTCCTGTTTCTATTTTTGTGCCTTGTAGAGGTTTCCACTCTTGAAAACTATCCTAGGGGTAGGATATGGGAACTGCCATACTTTTAAAAAGTCTTAGCTAGTAAAATTTCAAACATTTCTAAAACTTACCTCCAATTAAGTGAATGCTGTTCTTTTGTATGCTATGTATGATGGCAAGCAGAACCTCCTAAAGGGGTCTACAATGCAGAAGATGTTCTTGAAAACAGTGATTGTCTTGAAAAATAAATACACCTTTAAAGAGGATTACATTCTCATTTTTATAATTTACTCTATGGAAATGCATAGGCATGAACCACTGTAGCAAGAACAAGTAATTGGGCACTTAATAGTATAACAAGGGCAGAAATTAATCACCTTGTACCTCATAATTGGAAGGTTGCTTACAAATTTAACTGGGTTGTAAATTCCAACCTGTGAGATAGTAATAACTTCTAAACATTAACTTGTGCTGCCCTACTATGATCTAATTGTATGGCTGACTAGATGAGCAAATTAAAGTATACCTGACACAGTTCTGTGATCAGTTCCTTGAAGTGTACTTCTGTATGCAGCAGTCTGTGTATCTTAAATGGCTCTAAAAACCAGTTATTTTCATTTCAGTCTTAAAAACCTGACTGAGAACCTGACTGAGCCACACGACTTACCAAATACTGTTTTCTGTTCCTATGTCTGGTTTCAAGTTTCATAAGAAGCCTTATTTCTTTATCTGTATTTGGGATTTTGATTATGTTAAAAATAATATAGATGTACTTAGTGCTTTAAAATTGTGGCTTTGGCCCTTCTGACTACCTTCAGAATATCATCCTTTATGTTGTTTTAAGGGCTGTAATGAAACAGACTTAGGGGTTCTAGGCTTTAGCGTGTGCAACTTTGCTTTTTGTTGTTGGTGGCTGAAGTACTAACTTCTAGTGGAACTGGAAAAATGCAGCAAAATACACTTATTAGAAAGATTCTGTTCCATGAAATCACCTTGACAGAGAAATTTTTACTTGCTCTGTCATAAAGGTTTCAAGTAAATTTATTCTTATATATTTTTTGGTTACACATGAGCTAAGGTACAGCTTTAAGTGTCTTTATGCTATTAGTTGACAATGCAAGATCTTTGGCAGACTTTGGATAAATATTTTAAATGTAGCACCTGGTAGACTGCTTTTTTTGTCTGTTAATATACAAAATTTGAAAGTCACAATAGTCTTCCATGAGGAAAGTAAGCATCATTTTGCTGTGTTATTTCACTGGGAGTTTTAGGGAGAAAGAGTAGTAGTCCCTTATTGCTGGATATGTTTTGTAATTTTTACTAAATTTTAGCCTATAACATTGATTTAGTACTTTAGATTAGTCCTTAAATATATTTTGATGACAAAAGCTACTGATTACAACAACAAATTTCTAATTAAAGAGTTCCTAATAGCTGTTTTCTCCGTGAGTCTTGGTTCTGTTCCTCAAGTATGTAGTTGTTAACATTCCTGGTGGATGTTCACGATAATTTTTTTTTTAAATTAAGATCACAATATTAAAGACAATATTTAATAGTATTGCAACATGGAAAAGGAAGTTTTATTGAGACAGAAGCAATATTATATTTTTAATGTAGAGACAAATATTACACGGTAAAGAGGAAATGGATGTACAGTGTTCTGGATAGTGAGAAATGTCAAGTGATGCAACACTTCTTTATTACTGAAGTGATGCATTAGTAAGAATAAGAGAAATACATTTTTCTCATAGAATAAATATAAATGAGCAGAAACTATGGAGAACTAGTGTGGGGATGTGAGAAAATTCACTAGTATTTTTGTGAACTTAGCCCAATTTCCTTTCCCTATATTTTTGCAGTTCTGATATCCTTTACATGTTGTTATCCATGATGCAATGAAAGTTATGTCTGAAAAATTATGCTTTATTTGTATTGGTTTGGCTTGTTTGGGTTTTTTTCCCCCCTAAGATGATGCATTTATGATTTTATTTATTTATTTTTAATAACTAATTTTTCAATGCATGTTTCTTGTCTAGCTGCTAAGGAAAAGGCACATAGGAAATGACATAGTTACCATTGTCTTCCAAGAGCCAGGAGCACTTCCTTTTACTCCAAAAAATATTCGTTCCCACTTTCAACATGTGTTTGTCATTGTCAAAGTGCATAATCCTTGCACTGAAAATGTGTGTTATAGGTGAGTAGAGCCTTATAACTATATAAGTTTTTTTACTAGGACTACAATGCAACTGTGTTTTCTAGATGTTTTGTATTTCTTATAGATATTATGTGCTCAATTTTAAAATTTCTGCTGCTCTTCGTGTGAATTTGAAACCCCAGTGTCTCCCTTGCACACATCTAGAGTTATGGAGCACAGTTTGTAGACTCAAAGGGGTAGAATACATGCAGAATCCATGTTGCTGATTTATGGCCACAAAATGGGGATATAACAAGTTAGTGAAAATAAGATTTGCAGACACACCAGTAGAAATTAATTTAGAATTTGTATTGCATGTTTCCTTTTTTTTAAAGAAGGTGATTTAAGGTATTTCAGAAGGTCCTTTAACCTGTATGAATCCCTCAGTAAGACAATATGACACCAGGATGAGTCACAGCCTTTAAGTACATGAACAAAGACTTTTGGAGAATGGAAAAAAATCATAAATTTCAGATGATTTTAACTCTCACGTTTAAGTCACTGCATCATGAATTTTAGCAAGGTAACCAAGGTGGAAACACATTTCTGAATTGATTGGTAATTGTGTAAATAGTGATAAAGATAGGAAGCATAATTACACAGATTTATTTATAGATATTATTTATTCATTGTTTAGAATGAAATTTAAATACATCATGAGGGTGGGTCATATTACTGTCTTTTAGCAGTCTACTAGAACTTAAACTGTCTTTTAGGACTTGAGTTCATTTCAGTAGCTGTTTTGTGTTGATTAATACATGACATTTCTTAAGTTATATTTTTCTTACTATTAAACTCTGTCACTCCAAATTTGACTGTATTTCAGTCAAACAAATAGTAGTTTCACCTACTGTGTGCAGTATTTTGAAATTATTTTTCAGTTGAAATATATTATCCTTGTATCAATCAATTAGAGGTATAATTGCATCAATTAGGAAATATTCCTATTTTTCTTACATTTTGCTGTGAACTGTCTAGATCAAGAATTGTGTTTTCCAATTTTATGAGCATAGAGCAGGCAGCTTAAACAGTGGAGAATGCTCCATTATAGTCACATTTGACACCAGTATTTTTTCATTGAATTCACACTTCATTGTAGAAGATTTGAGGATAAAAATTAATTTCTGTTTCTGTTTTTACATTTCTTAGTTTTAAGATGATGGAACTGAGTGACAGCTGAAAATTATAGATTTACATAAAAATAATTTTAAAAATACTTCTCTCATTTATTTATCACAATTCATTTTAATGTTTATTACATTAAGGAAAGGAAACATTGACACCCTAAGAAGTTATCTTTGATGTTTTTTGTTTTAGCAAGATACCTCCATAATGTCCTTTATATATTTAAAAGAAGAAAGCCATTCTAAAACAGACAATCAGTTTTCTTTGATGTGTCTGAAATGTCTGCAAATTGGCATGTCAGAGCTGTACTTAATTGTGTAAACAGATTGCAGAGATCACAGTTCTGCTTATCATCTGATTTTATTTTTTTTGTTAGGGAATTACTCATTTTGTTCCTTGTTTTGTTTTTTTCTATTTCCAGCGTTGGTGTTTCACGATCAAAAGATGTTCCCTCGTTTGGTCCACCCATTCCCAAAGGAGTAACTTTCCCCAAGTCTGCAGTCTTTAGGGACTTCCTTTTAGCCAAAGTTATTAATGCTGAAAATGCAGCCCATAAGTCAGAAAAATTTCGAGCCATGGCCACAAGGACACGTCAAGAATACTTGAAAGATCTGGCAGAAAACTTTGTTACCACAGCTACAGTGGATACTTCAGCCAAGTTCAGCTTTATTACTTTAGGGGCAAAAAAGAAGGAAAAGGTGAAACCAAGGAAAGATGCCCATCTATTCAGTGTTGGAGCAATTATGTGGAATGTGATTGCCCGAGATTTTGGCCAGTCTGCTGACATTGAATGCCTTCTTGGAATCTCCAATGAGTTTATCATGTTGATTGAAAAGGAATCAAAAAATGTTGTGTTTAACTGCTCCTGTCGAGATGTTATTGGATGGACATCTGGATTAATGAGCATCAAAATATTTTATGAAAGAGGAGAATGTATTCTTCTGTCTGCAGCAGATAATTGTACTGAAGACATCAGAGAAATTGTTCAAAGACTTGAAGTAAGTACAGGTTTTAAACTGGAATTCCAGTTTTTTTATGAACAGTTATTTGTCTGTGTCTCCTTTGAGATATAATTAAAAACATTCTGTTTATAGTTCAGGAGCATTTTCGGTCTTCAGAGAGCATTACAAGTAGTAATCTTCACAACAGCATGTGAGATAAATGTTATCAACCTGTTTTTCAGGGGTAAGGTTTCAGATACCATTAATCTGATTACTTGCCCAAGGCCATGGATGATTCCGGTGTTGAAATCAGGACTGAAAAGCTTTTGCCACCTCTTGATGTAGCCTGTTCTCAAATCACACCCTTGTAGGTAGAAGTATCATTAAATAAAAAAAATTTAAAACCTTAATATGTAAAATATACTTTTTGTAATAACACATGAGACTATTAGCAGAAAATTTTATATAAGTGGTTCTGATGATTTGTTCCTCCATACTGAGGATGTCCATACAGAATAAAGAAAACTACACCAACTAATGCCAGTTTTAGCAGCTGACTGGACAAAATTTTTTGGACACTCGATGACATGCCAGTGCTACTGTCCTGTAACTATTTCAGTAAGTCAAAATGAAATTACAATAACTCCAAGATAAACATGCTGATGCATCTAGTGGTTGCACTTCACTCTTTGATCTTAGTTTAAGTGATTTAGATGATGTTAGGGTTTGCTTCTGTTAGAAGGCTCAGCACTGAAAACAAATCTGTCTGCTTACAGTTTTCACACTGGAACAGTTGGATTGCAGCTGATGATTTAGGGCCTCACTAGTACTGCAGACACATTTAGCATTACTTAATATCATGCTCTAAATAATAACTTTCTTCCAAAGTACAATCACTATTTCAAGAATTGAATGTCTTTAAACTCTTCTTGCCACTGTTATATTATCCTTTTCAACTGAGGTCTTTGGTTTCCTTAGACAGGCATTTCCCTTCTAGAAAATAGTGCTCCCATTAGGTCTCGTTAACTGAGCAATATAAACTTCTTAACACAAATGGAAAACAGGATTTAAAGTTCTAGTGAAAACATCTGCTGTCATCAGTGACAATTTTTTTTTTGCTATTTTTCACTTACTCGATTTTGCAAAACCTGGAAGTACCCCATTTTGCTGAAGACAGATCTTTAAGATGTGGTAATTAAAATCACAAAATGAAATGTTTATCTATGTTTACGTTATTGCTTCTTCTTTGTTATGGCCAGATTTGGGGTTAAATAATGACAAATTGGTTTTAAACCTCAAATTTAGCATCAGTTATTACTAAGGTTACCTGAATATTAACTTCAAGTATCTATTTCAATGAACTCTGCCTGCCTTTTCTTTCCCTGCTACTTATCCAACTTTCATACTAATTAAAAGAGTTAACTACCATTACTTGTTTTAAAACATTTTTTGTCCCTGTTTTCGTGCCTCATCTTTTTCTCATTTTCCCCTGCTTCTTCCCGTGTTTCTTTTTGAAAGTTGCATATTGGTGTTAATTCCTGGTTGCTTTATAACATTGAATGCTTTCTATAGTCCTTAAATACATTTGGTATAGGACCATTAGAACCACTAAAAAGTATTTAAAACTCTGATGCCACACTTCATGTGCAAACTCTAAAAACCTTTCAAGTGGCTCAGAACACAGCTAAGGCTAACAGCCATATGTGCCAGCAGATGCTAAACATGAAAGCTCAAACTGTGATGTAGTATCAGTCTTCAGTGACCAGATGATTAACCCTTTTCAGTCATGAGTTAAAGCATTTCTTAAAACCAGTGAGTAGAACATTGCAATTACTAAATGAGATTGTCAAAGAAATAACTAGACTTTATTGCCTGGATTTAAATCATGCAGCTAAAAAGGACACCTATCTGAATATCCAGATTAAGACAAGGTGTCAAAAGCTGGCTGAGACCATGATTTTAGTTTGAACTGAAATGATTGGTCCAGGACTGAAAAAAGAGCTGTGACATGTCAGTCTAGGAAGGAGTATCTAGTTACATAAAGTAGAAAGAGCAGCAAGCTATGGATTAACTTGGAGGGTTCTGTTGGAAGGCAAGAAAAGCAGTGGTTTTGAGCTTTAGGATAAGAGAATTGACAGGTCATAAAAGATTAAATGGAAACACTGAGTGGATCTTTAGATAAGAATCTGAGTTGACAAAACTTCTTTAGTATCCTGTATATTAAAAAAAAAACCCTCTTCACCTTCTTCATGGCACTTAGAGGATCTCTGTCTTTTAAATTTTACTGTTTTAAGTGCATTCAGAGAAGCCAGCTCTTAGTTCATAGATCACAAGATCAGTGAAGCTGCAGCCAAGTCAGCAGAATGCTGTGTTTTGGAGTGGAGCAGCACTATGTTTAATGTGACATTACTATGTAATATGCAGTGTTACCTTTTAGGGAATATACACTTAGGGAGGACTAGATCTCCTGGAATACTTTCCATTGGGAATAGATGAGTCTTTGGCAGGAATCTTTATCTTTCTTACCTTTTAGCTTTTGAATATTTAACTAGCTTGAAGAAGAGATTTTGAGTGCTCTGAGTTGCAGAAATCCATATACTTTGGCTGGTGCATTCATTTTGCAGTAGTCTAGAATTGTGACATAATGATAAAGATGATAAAGTGTCAGTCCCCAAAATATGATCTTATGTAGCTTAATAAGGATAAAATTCCACCCCTCAGTTGGGGTTCCTGACTGTAATAGCATGTTCTTCTTTTCACTGCATGACTAAATGTATATTTTCAAAACTTGTGATAGAAGCATAGCTAACAAAGAGCTGAAAATTTCCTTTTCGCTTATCTAGTTCAAAAGTTATGAAAGTTTTTTTTTTAAATTGAAACTTAGTCATAAGAGAGCTAGGTTAACAATATGTTAAAGTTTCCAGTATGCTATATAGTTTTAATACTATATGCAGAGTTATAAGCATAATAGAAAGTTCTATTTAAAAAGGAACATTTCTAAACTCCACTAAAACCTCAGAGCTGAAAAATGACAGAGGAAATAGCTGCTTTGTTTTTGTTATGAGAACTCAGAACCTGACTTTATAAGCAAAGCCTCCTGAGTACATTTTAGACATCTCAAAAATTACTTTCACATTTTAAGTTTGAAACGTACATCTTCAGGAGTAACTGGAAAGATTATGAATCAAAATTTCCAAGCAATAATTCTCAGAATATCTGATCCTTGCAATATCTTCAATATTTCACAGTTCACAGAAGATTATCCCTTAATGAATGAGGGCTAATTGTATTTCTTTATCTCACAGGTAAAAAGCATGAGCATACACCAGATCAACAAATTAAAATAACTCATGGGTTTGTGGCACTTTGTTCTCATGTGTGCAAGTTCTAATTTTTTCTGCTGAGTGACAGATATCCCTATAGAAATATTCTATAAAGAAAGTAGTGCTTTAAAACTTACTAAGGTACCAAATCTCATGAGCTGTACAGTCCCACACCCTTCTCGTGCACCCCTGAATCAGGTTGGGCCATTCTGCTGTGGCAAGCACACAATAAACTGTAAGCTAGCCTGCCTAGATTCTGGCTCAAGCAGGCAATGGAAAGCAAGAGTGACTTTTCCTAAGTAGCCTCCTACATTAAACTCAAGCCATAAAACAGCCTCTCCAGAGATCTATCCTGCACAGCTGATAGTAAAGAACACTAGCTCATATCTGTTTTTGTAATGCACATTAAACCCAGCCATAAACAGCATGAACACCTTTTGTGGAACAAGGTAAGGTGTGCTGTGGAACTGCTCTTAATGTAGCATGACCCTGGGAAGATCCCTTGGTCTGTATTGTAAGATAGGCATCTCTAAAAGACAGGTGTTTGCCTTGGTGTTGTTTATGGGAGGTCTTTGATAATGTTTCATAATGGTTAAGTTTTTGTTCTAATTGAGCTAATGAAACTAAATACATACTTGTTTTGTGGCACTGACAAAAGGGAAGGCTGGAGTAACTCTCAAACTTCGTTGTAATACAGGCTAGAATTTTGTCTTCTGAGTGTGGTGCAGTATCCCAGCTTACAGGCTGTTGTATGATTATGATTTACATGGCAAAACTGTTGAAAACTTGTTTCACACTATATAGAAATTAACCTGCTCAGCAAAATCTGCATTTGAAGGATTTTGGCTGCTTTGTATAAGGACAGTTACTTTTCACTGAATATGAGGAAAGTAATTTTTTTTTTCTAAATTTCCCAGTGACATGGAAATTCTCATCCTATTTTAGTGATATCCGCATCTGGAGATGATGGTAGTTAGGAATCTGCCTACAAAGCAAAATAAATTAATATTTTCTTCGCTGCTATTTTCTTGAGGAAAACAAGCTGCTGGAACTGACGCACTTCACTCAGTTTAGCTCATGTTATATCTCGGGTTTAATACTGTTTAATGCTGAATAAAAAACGCCTGCACACCTGCAGTCAGCCAAGAAAGAATGAAGTAATTGACAGGGCAGCATTTTCCTTGCTTTGTGTTTTGAAACTAAACCAGCTGTAAAGTTTTCAGTAAGATATAAATGACATTGGGCAAGGGGGAAGAACTTGACGTGGGTCAGCTGCCTGCCCTGGAGATGGAAGATTTTTAGCATCGTGAAATGTGTCATTCATTTTGTTTTATGCAAAAACCTTCATTCAAACATAATATTAAGATAATTCAATGTTAGTCTATTAGAGATGCTTAATATGAAGCCATATATGACTTTATAATGTTTGTGTGCCCTGACAATCGCCTGCAATCTGGTGCTTCCTCAGATAGTGACCAGAGGATGTGAAACCACGGAAATGACGCTGCGGAGAAATGGGCTGGGCCAGCTTGGATTCCACGTGAACTTTGAAGGGATAGTGGCAGACGTGGAGCCCTTTGGATTTGCATGGAAAGCTGGCCTACGGCAAGGGAGCCGCCTGGTCGAGATCTGTAAAGTGGCTGTGGCAACTCTGACCCACGAGCAAATGATCGACCTTTTACGCACCTCGGTGACAGTAAAAGTGGTGATTATTCAACCACACGAGGATGGAGCGCCCAGAAGGTAACGAGCATCAGTTCTCAGTTTAACATTTGTATCTGTTTGGGGGTTTTTTCTCTGCTCCTGCTTAAATGATGACTCTTCTGTTGAAGGCCTTCAGAATATGGATGTTATCTGTCATGTTAGGTGGTAATATTGTTGAGGCTTTTAAAGCAATCTTTTCCCCAAAACCGATGTGGACTTGTTATAGAAGATAAAATAAGATCCTATAGGAAATTTAATGGAAAATGTACTTTATATGACTTCAAAAGAGTAGGAAGTAAATTTTAGTGTATCCTGACTGAGCTGTCCTGAAAGATAATGTTACTTCTTTCCTTCCACAGGGGAGTTTTATGCTCTAATGCTGAATTTAAAAATGTGGAATCCTTTTCATGAGATTGCACTCCATCTTTGAGATTTCTCCGACTCCTGACTATTGGAAAATATTTGTTTTATTTTTTTCTCATGTTGAAATTTAATGAAAATAGTGATTTACTGGGTTCTGGACATTCATGGTACCAAGTCTTAGAGCACTACTCACTTTCTACAGATGTCTAATTTATTCACATTAAATGGTGAATTACATCAATGAGTTTATCATTTAAAGCAGAGAAATCTTATTGCAATGTGAAATACATGCTCAGGCTTAGGGAAAGTCTGTAATAACAGTCATTGCAGTGACTGTACCAGTGTTTTCAGGGATGAAATGCATTTTTCTTTCATCAGTGTTCCTTTTTTGGTGACAAAATACATGTTTCTCCATTTTTTAGTGTCATGAGGCAGAGAAGTAGGAATAAATTGAAACTTTGCAACAGCGTGACTTCATTCCTCACGCACCTTGTCTAGTCAGTGTTAATTTGGCTTATTCTAAATGAGAACTGTACCAAAGTAAATTTAATTACTTCTCTCTTCTTTTAGCAGGCCAGCTTTAAATCTCTTGTTGATTTTTAATTCAACAGAAAAAACATTAGATGTGTTGCTTTTGGCAAGACAGCAAGCAATAAAATTTTACGTAGCGTGCGGCACCGTGAAGTCGATGCCAACTGTGTACGAATGCTGTTTAATTGGTGGCAGTTCTCCAAGCAGTCATTGGCCTGATGTATGACACACAAGGGCTGTCCCCTGCCTCAACCTGCATCGTGATGCCTCCCTTTCTGAACAAAATGCCTGTGAATGTAGAATACCACCGTTTTGCTTAGTTGGATAGAAATTTGCAATTAAGCCTCTCTTTGCTTAGCTTTGCTATTCTCACCATCTGCTTCTGGGTATGAATTTTCACTGACTTGTTTGGTATACATTTCCAAGCTGTTTACAGAATATGAGCCTAATGAGCTGATCCTTTTCTATTGAAGGTAAAAATGTGTATTTTATAGGCCCTGATAGAAAAATACATACTGTATGTACGGTTTGTATTGTCTTTGATATAAATCTTCTTCTAGAGATAAAATGTTTAAATCCCAGATCAGTGTGGTACATAGCACCCAAGTGTATGTGTAGGAGGAGTTTGAACTGAGTGTTACCACACTGAGAAAAATCTGCAAAAGCTGCTCCTCATTATAGTTTTTGGCATCTTTAAAATTGTGACAAATTACTAAGAAAATTGAATTTTTTAAAACTATTCATCTATTTGAATTTTTTTTTAAATAATAAGTTATTTTTAGCTTCACCTTTCTAATATATATATTAAAATATATATATATAAAGTAGAATAAAAATAATATATATATAAAATAGAAATGTCTCTTTCTATCAAATATTAATTTTTCCACAGAAAACTGCTAATTTTCACTTCTATATCCCCAAAAATATGATTTCTGCTGTCCAGTCTCTGGAGGGTTTTGAGCTTGCCTTTTCACCATATTTATAATCTAAACAGAGCAGACAGAAAGCAGTTATAGATATTGCATGATGAGTCTGAGAATTTCAGTTGACAAATATGATCTTTGACTTTGTTTGTAAAACATATTAATAAATTAGTGAAGAGAGGAGAGGGCAGAAAGGGATAAATTATCAGAATTTTTGGGAAAAAGATAGCCTATTGCTGCTACTTACTAGTTAAAACTGGTGCAAATGCATTTCCCTGTCTCCTGCTCAGTTGCTTCTCTTAGCCTTCTGCAGGGTCTTGTCACGGGAACAGAGAATAGCTGAGGTTGGAAAGGACCTCTGCAGGTTGTTGAGTCCAGCCTCATTGCTCAAAGCAAGGTCAGCCAGAGCAGATTGCTCCTGGACATGTTCACTGGATTTTGTATATCTCCAAGGATGGAGATTCAAAAATTCAGTATTTCAATTTCAGTAGGCAATCATCCTTTCAGTAAGAAAAGTTTTTATGTGTACTTAAATGGAATTTCTTGTACTTCAGTTTTGCACCTTGCCTCCTGTGTTTTCACTGGATACAATTCTTAGTTTGTCATCTTTTTTCCCTAATCACCTCATTAGATATTTTATACACATTGATAAAATCCCTCCTGAGCCTTCTCTTTCCCTGGCTGAATGATACCAGCACTCTCAGTCTCTCCTTGTGTTTCAGATGCTCTTATCCCTTAATCATCTTTGATCCTTCCCTGGACTTGCTCCATATGTTCATGTCTCTCTTGTACTTTGGTATCAGGTTTACATGGAAATTTACAAGTAGTAGTTTTGGGTGTAAAACAGGAGTATCTGGAGAACTAAAGTCCATTTCACCTTCGCTTGACAAGAAATGTCTTTGTCCTTGGAGAGTCCATGCCTGGCTAAACAGGATAGAATCAAGCCTCTGCGAGTGGTTGCAGACACATACCTGTGATAAACATTTAAGGCATTGTGACAGCTTGTCAGGAGGGAACTTTCTTGTATCAAGTAGCTGTAATAATTATCAAATAACACTCAAAGCAGACATACAGATATTTTTGTCTGATATTGTATTTGGGGGTCCATTCATCCTTGACCCACACATTACAAATGTCTAGGAGAATGATGGTTAAAAAGCAGGAGAAGGCTTTACATCTATGCTTCAGTACTTACTGCTTTTATTCATGGCTGGTTTTAAAGGTTTTCTGCTAAGAAATGATGCATCAGACTATCTGACATATGTAGGAAAGTACATTTGGGGGCTGAAGTAAGTCCCCTGAAAGTTTGACTTATCCTACAAAGTATATGATCTTCTGGCAGTGGGGTAGGCTTTTCTTCTCTGTATTTCAACTTTGTTTCTCAGAGCACGTACTGGTGGTTTGTTTTTTTGTTTATTTGTTTGTTTTGGGGGTTTTTTGGGTTTTTTTGTTTCTTTTTTGTTGTTGTTTTTCTGCCTTGTTTCTGTGGGAGCTTTTTGTTGTTGTTTTTTCAGGGTTTTTTTGGTTTGGTTGTTTTTGTTTTTTGGTTGGTTTTTTTTTTAATTTAAATGCTATTATCTAGAGTTTCAAGTTCAGCCACTATGATTTTGCCCACAGTGCATAGATATAAAAATATATTCATCCTTGTTTCTAAAAGAATCTGTTGCATTAAAAATTTACATACATTTACAAGAATATAAATATAATTCTAGCAAAAAAATAAAATCCAGAGTTTTGTGAAAAAATCCAAATGTATTTTATTAATGCCTGTCTTTCATTTTCTGAGCTAATCAGCTGATTTCCATTTCTTGAAAGACTAGTTTCTGTTTAGCTTTGTCTGCTGGGTTTTATTAATCCAAAACAATGAGGAATTTCTCTTTGGCTTGCTTACTAGCACTCGTTCCTTGCTGGGATCAAATTCTGGAGTGAGTTTACATAGATTGGATGTGAGTGCCGTGGAGTGTCTTGGGGATTGTATCCTTCAAATGAAAATGAGTTTCAACTGTGCAGGGGTGTTTCCAAAGCAGTCCCTTGAAAAAACATCAGCCAAAGTGGAGATCTTAAATCAAGTTCTTGACTTGATTTTTTTTGTCTGTTAGTTTACCCGCAAATAATCTTCGATCCATCATTTTAAAAGAAAACCAACAAAATATAAGTGTGCACCCACTGAGAATAAGCTATTAGCAATAAGCTGTTAACAAGGATTTTTTTTCTGCAAACTGTCTTGTATTCATTTATTTCAGCATGAAAATAAACTGTTTGAATGTTGAAGGTGCTTACAAAGGAATGTTACAGGGTGATTAGGAAATTACAGAGGAAAATTCTGCTCAATAAATGTCTTGCATTACTTAATGTAGAGCCTTCTACTGAAGTCTTGACAGTAGTATATGCAAAAGCAATCATGGAATAAGGCCTTTCATTTACTATCCTGTAAAATTAATGAACTTGAGACAAAGCTCCTGCTGTTTTCAGTTTACTCCAGCAATTAAATAATCATGCACAAATTAATGCAGAAATCAAAATTATTTGTGTGGCATCAGGCTGATATTTAGATAGAATAGAAAGAAGAAATTGCTATTTAAAACATAAATTCTTTAAATGACAAGGCAGTATTAGAACAAATACATTGGCCATCGTTTTCAGATCTGAATAAGTGTTCTTGTGCCATATTTGTTTCTGTGCTAGGTCTGTCCCTTCAGAATTGTTGATTTGGGATTGTGTGCATTTGAACAGGAGAGTAATGATGTTCATTCTGATTTGCTTTTGCTGGTGGTGTTATAGTAGTGTTCAAGGGCAGTATATCCTTAATCAGCCAAATACAATCAGAATTTAAGCACTTCTATTTTGAACCAAAGATTTTGCTAGATTCTTTTTTGCTTCATTTTACCTATGTGTTTGTCTTAGTTCAACTACCATTTTATGTAAAAAAGAAACTGCTTGAGAGCTGATTAAGAAACAATTTCTAGGAAATTTAGAAGGCTAACAGAACTTTAAGCATAATTTACAGGGCTGGCTATAAACAGAAGCTGGAGAGCTGTAGGAGCAGTAGTTTCCACTGTTGGTCTGAACAAGCAAGAGACTCTTTTTCTGCTGTTGTAGGGAGTTTTGAAAATGGACATACTTTAGTAACTATAACTGAAACTGCCTGTGGGCCATTTTTAAGTACTACTACTTCTGAGGTTGTTTTATTCTTTTGAACCTTGCAAACTCCTTCTTACAAAAAAAAAAAATAGATGTAATGACTTATTTTCCAGTCTTCATGCTTGTTTCCCTTAAATGATTATGATTTCTTTAAAAGAATTGTCTTTCTGGGGCTTTTTTTGAAGAGACAGATAACCAGCAGAGTATAGAATGTTTGGAAAGTGCTTTTAGGAAGGGGAAGAGGTTACTATGTGGTATAGTTCAGTTGTTGTCACGGATGTTTTTGCCATAAGCTAGTCTGATCGTTCATAGGGCCTTCAGATTCTTAATATTTATTCACTTATTTAATACATTAAGCCACCTGAGCTAGATAGAAGCCAAGTCTAACATCACCTGAGGCAGGTTGAAGCAGCAAAACCTGAAACTGAATGTTTGGTTGTAAAAGTAGAATTTGGATGTACCAAACCTTTTAATTACCTCCCCTACTACTAACCTAAGAAGGCTGAAAATATCTGAGATGTCTAGATTCTGGTGTTTTCTGGAAGTAACTGAAAGAACTATCACTAAGAAAATGTAATTATACTAATTGGAAGCTGTACTACTTGCTAAAGTTAATACTCTCTACCCAACAAAAAACAAAAAAGGTAGAAAATGCTTAACTGTGTTTCTCATACAAATAAAGTCTTTGATTTTTTTTCTTACTGAGTTATGAATGAACTTATGGTAGGGGTTAATTATAATTGCTAAAGTTAATTATGTGTACAGTCGTTACAATCAAGCAGAAAAAAACCCCCTAAATGCCTGGCAAAAGCACTGTTTGTCTCTATGGAGAGATGCAAAGAAGAGTTCCAGACTGGTTTTTTCCCTTTTTCTTCTTTCTTCTCTCTATCCAAGGAATTGTATTAGAATCATAGACTGTTGCAGGTTGAAAAGGACCTTGAAGATCATCTAATTCCTGTCAGTATTTCTCTTTTTCATTTAACAGTACAGATGTAGAGGCTCTTTAGGTGGCCTCTGAATTGCTTGTCAGCTCACCAACACAAAGGTTCTTTCAAAAACTAAATAGTAATAAAGATCAGAAGGACAATGAGTTTATCTTCAAGAAGGAGGGATTGGCAG
Organism: Irena cyanogastra; assembly: GCA_013397155.1. NCBI lineage: Eukaryota > Metazoa > Chordata > Aves > Passeriformes > Irenidae > Irena > Irena cyanogastra. Next base: position 429,919 of record VWZV01000437.1, read on the forward strand.
CTTCAGCTCTTTAGCTCCATGCAGGGGCTCTTGGAGAGTCATCACTTCCCTTAAACCAAAGGGATGGGGTGGGCAGCAGCCCTGTCTGAGGTTGCTGTAAGCAATTGCATACATCTATTGTATGAAATTATTTAAATATAAAATAGATTTAATTTTTTCAAGTTTTTAAATTATGTATGACTACTGTTAATAGGTTTCTGAAATGTCAGAACTTGGAATTTTTTGTCTTGACTTTTTGACCAAAATTCTCTTAGACCATTTCAGTATTATGCAGTGTCTTGGATTTGTTCTGTGACTGATACAGTGGGTCAGTGGAGTTGGGATATTACCTCCAGGAGGTACTTCACAGTGCCAGGGAAGGGAAGATCTCTGTATGTGTTAACTAACTCCATTCTGAGTCTCTGCAAAACTAAGCTACTAAATTCTGCTTTTCAATTAAGCCCCTATAATTATATGAAATGAATCTGTGTTTTATTGTGTGGATTTAATAGATTGCACAATGAGTCCTCAGGCTCGTTGTGTCACTTTGGGCACTACTGTAGTGTGAGAACAAACATGCACTCTGATAGAAGTGATTGTTTTCAAAAACAAAGTTTGAGTTAGCAGAGTGCAGTTATTGTACTGCTGGATAAAGACTCTTTCTAGAGCAAGATTCTAGAGCAAGATTAGATGTTTGGTATTGAAATGGTGACAGTAAGGGACAACTTATCAGTGTAATAAACTGATGCACACCAATGATTCCTTCTCTATCCCTACATGTGCTTGCAATACATTGAACTGGAAGTTAAATTGTGACCAGGTATTCTAATTATGTTGATACCCTAACGAATTGTTCATGCTTGAAGTCTGTAGATACCTAGGTCCAAATACTGAAGTTGTACCCAGCAGCTGATAGTTACAGGGTTTTGCAGAAAATAAGGCTTTTGTGTAGCTATCAAGGTGACAGGGTACTGATCATGGTGCATGGAAGCTTCTGTCTTTTCTGTGGAGATGGATATTTGCTGAGTTTAACTAGACTCCCTGCCTAGTGTAGGCCCTTCACAGAGCCTATTCCAGAACCTCTACATGGATCTGAAGCTAATATTGAAAGGTTTGGTTAATGTAGTTTTAAAAATGTAATGGACTGGTTGATAATTCTTTCAGAACATAATGCTCCTTGCAGAGCATTTAAATATTGCAGATTTTTGTAGTGGACTCTTAAATTTTATTATGTTGTCATGACCTGCTAGCTGTATCATAGAGTCATGCTCTCTTTAATTGCAGAGTAGGTTTTATTAACCAAATTTTTAATAGGATAATATGGCTCTTGAACCAAAGGTACTAGTAGAAGTCTGTGCTTTATGTTGAAGCATTGATTTAATTAATACCAAATTATGGTGAAGGGCAGGAAGTGCTGTAATTTCTGATGTATGGTTAAGATATGGTCACATTTGCTTGTTAAATATCATGAGTCTGTTTTTCAAATGTTATATTGAATATAATTGTGAAAGATATTTGATATCCTATACTGGTTTAACACAAATTTAAGTATCTTTTTAAAACCATAAAATAGAGATATGTCTTTATATATCCTTTAAAGTGAATTTAAAAGAAATATATGAAATTTAAATTGAAAACTATTATTCAATACCCGTGCCAATGTATATTCTTGCACTGGTGGAATAAGTAACAAAATCATAAGTAAAAGTTAGATAAAGGTCAAATTACATATTTAAGAGGGAATTACATTTATTTTTGTCGGGGTTTTTCATGCAAGATAACTTAGAGTTTGATCCATGGCAGGGAGTGGAGATGGGAATTGCAGGCATGAAGTAATTCCTTCTCTGTCTTCCTGATACAGGAGACAGCTGCAATTTTACCTATCTCAGTATACTGCAGTATCTGTTCTTTAGGCAGTGCTTGTGAAGCAGTGAAGCATATTTTTTCATATAAATGTTGGAATGATTGGTTTGTTACTTTTAAATTAAGGTTTAAAAGCCTTGTGTGACAAAAGAAGCTATCTGAAACCATGGAAATTCTTTTTTGAGCCAGTTAAAACAAGCATTCTAGGGCTCTGTTTTGAATTCATAAGCAACACTTAAATTTTTATAGTTATTTGAAACAAGGTTGTTTTGTAAGCCTTTTTCTGAAGGAACTGTGTCCTCAATATTTTTTTAATGTGTAAAGGAAGAATATGTTTTCCTGATGCAAACAAACATAAATTTTTACAAAATTTTCAGTTCTTACTCATCGTAGGAAGGCTTGTTTACTGTTATTATAACATGCTTTTGTTAATTAGTCAGCAAGCTAAGTCAAACTAAATAGTAGTAACAGTCCCTTCTGCTTTTAAAATCCATGGCTATTTTTACAGCATTTAGAGTACTTTATGAGGAGTATCTAATGAAGGGTAGAACCACAATTACATGTTATTAACTTTCTCAATTACCAAGATGAACTGTAAAATTGATATCTTAATAACAAAAGTTGGGGAGGGAGTGGTTTGTTTCTAATACCTAAAGTCTATAGGAATGAAGAGGGAGTGAAACAGTACTAAGAAATTAGCAGAAGGGAGATCGAAATTTTAGCCTACATAGTTGTTCTACTTCTTCATCAAATAATGGAAAACTGTGTGTAATTGGTCACATGAAAAGTTATGCAGTGCACCAAACTAATATTAACCTTGCTATGTCATTTCTGCATTCTTTCACCTGTTTGTTTTGTATGTAAAACTTCTAACTTAAAAAAAAAACAAAAAAAGAAAAAGAAAAAAAGGGTCACGGTTGCTTTAGCAGTAGAAGAGTTTGCACAACTTGACCTTTTTTCATGGTGTTCCTCATTCTAAGAGCCCAACATGTGATTCTCAGAAGTGTGAAAAAAGTTTTAAAAATCAATATTGGACTGAGGCAGTTTGAAGTGGTGTTCTGAATAACTAAAGCATTTCAGGGTGGGGGAAGGCTAGAGATACCAAACTGGCTCTCTGAAGTGATGTGATAATTTTATAACAGTGATTTCTCTGTAACACCATTCCATGTCTGTGACAAGAGATTATTAGGGTGGTTTTACCTCCTTGGGGAAGCTCAAACCAGAAAATCATGATAGCAAAATTCTGTGATGCCTCCAGCGTGTCCAACTATGATTGGTCAGCAGAGGTTGGACATGTCAGATATTATTGGTGCATCTTACAGTGATATTTCTGATAAAAGAATAACACTGAAAAAGCAGGAATTCTGAGTTCTTTGAGCTGCTTTGGAACATTCTAGCTCTTCAGCTCATCTTCATCAAGGTGTCTTCCACCCTATATCAGCTATTGTTCTCCATTCTCAATACTTCCATCATCTATATTTTTAAGTTCTTTAACTTTTTCAGGTGTTTGAGTGCCACCAGGGACAGAGATTTAGTGCTACAGGATAAACTTGCCTATTTGCTACTAAAAAATTCAGCAGAGTGAAACATATGGCTGCATCAGACTATACATATACAGAGTGTGTAGAATATAATTGCTGCAGTTGCTCATGGGTCTTCCCTTCAACAACCTTGAATAAGGCAATTTGCTTTTTGTCTAATATTTTTTATTTTAATCTGTTTACCAGAACACAGATAATGAAAATATTCTTTGGGAGGGTTGATTAAGAAGCTTTAAATCACAGTGATTTAATGTGTGAGAATTTATACAATTTACTTGGACTGCACATTTCTGTTAAGTCATTTATGCCAAGGTATTTTCAGGATTAAGACTGCAAACTCTTTGCACTCTATTGCACTTTCTCTAGATGATTTTAATTTAGTTGCAAATGATAAATGTTGTTTTTTTCAACAGAAGCAAAGTTTGATCAAGACTCAGCTAAGGAATGGAACAGAATTGTAGTTGAGACAGAGGAGCAAATTTTCACAATTTCTTGCTTAAACTTGATGTATTGCTTTGGAAGTATTTAGGATGTTCTCTTCATAGATATTGATTTAGTACACATTGCCTATCAGAAAATTAATGGAGATGGAATGTTGAGAATATAAAAAATCTCCAGTGATAATCAGTGTCGACTTGGGTGTGTGAAACTTCTATTAACCAATTTCTGAAGCAGTAACACTTAATTATTGAGTGCAGTCTGAGTCTACAGCAAATATCCCATAGGCACATTGATCTTCTGTGGAACACAACCTGTACTTTAGCTGGGTTTATGCTGTCTGTTAGTATTTAACCACACTGTAAGCTTCAGGCTGAGATGGTAAGCCAGACTGTTTCTGATCTGTCTCTTCCTTCAACTTCCCCATTTCTCATCCAGGCTTACAAATCTCTGGGAAAAGAGACACATTAGAAAGTACACTTTGAAAACACAGGGAAAAATATTTAGGGGCAAATTAGTCATTTGCATTGTAGTTTATGCACTCTGTCCTTTGGTGGGGACAAGGTGGGATTCTAAAGGAGAGTTCTCAACCCCACCAAGAAATGTTCAGTTTGCTGCAAAGCAACAAACCTATTTCTGAAATATAAACAAATCAATGCTGTTTTAGAAAAACTTGATGCTTTATGACTTCTAAATGCCTGTCTCTAAACGTTTTTCTTATGTAAAATTCAACCTGCAGATTAATTTGTAAAAGCTTAATATGTTCTCTGTTTCGAAAGGCGAGGAGACAGTTCAAAGGTCTTTGAGCACATGACAGCAAATCTTTTATTTTGAAATGTTTTCTACCTGCTTGGCGTGACAGTTTTGAAGTGTTCAAAGTACAATGCTGTATGAACACCTTTGGGCGCCCGAAATCAAAATATGTATATGTTTAATTGGGATTATTCTTTGTTTAATGGGAATAGGGCTTTTTAAACCTAATACCTAATTTGCATATGTGTGCATTTTTATGGCAAGAGTAATATTTAAAAATATATGCTAGAATATATATGCTATGAAATATAAATCTGAAGTTAAGCTCTTAAATTCCTGCTTTTCAAAAGTAGAGGACATTGCTACCCTCCTGTCCTGGTTATATGTGTTCCTTTGTGTTAACAAAGAGGTGATTTCATTTCTCCTCCACTATGTTTTAATTACATAAATTGTTTAGTCATAGTAGTAGTTAAATTATAGTGGCCTAACTTCAGGGTTTCCCACAAATTTTTGGATTTTGAAATCAATGAACTACTGAAACAATGTCTCCTTATTTTGAATGGCAGCCTTAAAATAAAATTGCATAATGAATCGGGGTATTTAGACTGAAACAATGACAATTTAGAAAATTATTTTCAAGAGATAGTTCTGTTCAAGAACTATTAATTGAATATGACAACACTGTCTATATAAAAAAATATTTTCAGATTTTTCCATGGCTACAGTATTGCCTCACCTCTTTCTTTCTTTCTAGGAAAGCTCTCTATATCATAGAGAGGAAATAGCTCTCTGAGGATAATTATGTTGAAATCTTTTATTTTGAAATGTTTTCTACCTGCTTGGTGTGACAGTTTTGAAGTGTTCAGAGTACAATGCTCTATGAACACCTTTGGGCACCCGAAATCAAAATATGTATATACTTCTTACGGTGAATGCAAGATTTCTCTCTCTGTTCTCTCCTGTGAGACTGATGAGCATTTCTATTTGTCCCACAGGGGTTGTTCAGAACTTTGTCGTATACCCATGGTGGAATACAAACTTGACAGTGAAGGCACCCCATGTGAGTATAAAACCCCTTTCAGAAGGAATACCACTTGGCATCGGGTGCCGACTCCCGCTGGGCAGCCTCTCTCTCGTGCCTCTCCAATCCTAGGAACATCTGACAGACTGCAGTGCCAGCAGCTTCTCCAGCAGGCTCAGACAGCCATTCCTCGTAGCACTTCCTTTGATAGAAAGCTGCCAGATGGCGCAAGGTAATACGCGCTCTGGTTAAAGCCTGTTCTCCTAACGTGTATTGCTTTTGAAATCTCTGCTTTCTAGAACTTCGATGTCTTGTTTTTTAAACCTTATTTTATTAAGTTTTGACAGTAATTTTAATTCTGAGGTTGTATTAAATAGCACTCACTGGTCCAGTCTGCTTGAAGCGAGTGACTTTTGGTGTTTGTGGTGGAAGTGGGCCGTACCGAGGATCCTGCTGTTGAGGACAGCTGAACTTTCCCTTTAGCCCCAAATCAGTGAAGTGGGAAACTGCCTTATAACTTTTAGATCTTAATGATGTCCCATTCCCCACCTTTTGGAAGATTATTTAAACAAATAATGAGTGTAAATAAAATGAACTCATTCCTTTAAAAATTAATTATTTAATCTCCTTACGAAGGTATTGGCATAGTTTCAAAGGGTTCTGTAACTCATTACCAGCCCTTATGCTTTGCTTTGCTTTTAATTAAACAAAGCAGAGCTTGTGATTTGAATATGTAACACCTCTTAGATGATGGGATTTTTAAATGTTAGCTCTGTTCTAATTTAATCATAATTCTTCATAAGATGAAACTTCGTTTTTAAAGATAAAAATTTGCAAATACATTTGACCTTTGAATTATTTAGGAAAACCGTATGTCTTGAGCAGAACTCTGTCCTTTATTGTTTATGATTATTTCAGCTTATGCCCTTATCTATGGGGTGATGTAGTTCTAATTTCCAAGGAAATAATTACTGCATGTTGAAAATATCTGAGTGATACAAAAATCTGAAATGCTAGTCTTAAATGGATTTAAAACAATTCTGGATGAAATCATTAAATGCCACTATCGCTACACTGACTACCTTATTTAGGAGAAAAGAATTAATGACTTTCTACATTGAAATATACATAAGTAATAGTAGTACCTATTTGAAAATATGTCTCTTTCATTGTCTGGGGAAGGAAGATTCCCAGTTATGACTATTTGATCATTTGTGTTCTCCTTCTCCCCTACCCCTGTCTCCACGCCCTGAAAAATTGAAAGGTGCATTTCTGTAAGGATTTAAATACCATTATAGAACTTAAGCTTTTTCTGATATCTTGGTAATGAAATTCTTGATAACATCTAACATGAGGAGACACTGTACCAAATGTCTAGAAATACTTCATTATTTACTTCATCAATTTAATGAAGCTTCATTAAGCATTCTGTATGCCGATACAGAAAAGAAGTGAAAGCTTTCTGACATGCTACTCAATTCCAAAAAGACTTCACGAGCATAAGCTGCACTTCTCATAACACTCAGCAGAGCATGTGGAAAAATGATTAGACTGAGTCTACTCTTATCATGAAGAAATTTCTGTATCACTTAAGGAAAACATGTGCAGTGCAGAAGTGCTGTTCTAGGGAAGACATGATACAGAGTATAAATAATGAAAAGAGAGGAAAATTATGGATTCTGGCATGTAGGTCTTGAAACATGTAAAGAAAGGTACCTAATAGGCAAGGTCTTTCTATGTGGGAAGAGGCATAGTTGATGATTTGGCAGAGAGACGAGCTTAAAACAGAAGAGTTTGAAGTATAGTGGATTGGTACTTAAAAGTACTCTTGCAAGGGTGAAAGTGTATACTCAGGCTAGGGAAGTGATGAAGAGATTTTAGAGGGTCAAAGACCCAGTATTGCTTTAAGAGTTCAAGCAGAGAGAATCAAGTTGATAAAACAGGGAAGATTGAACAGCTGGTCTGAAAATGAGCTAAGGGTGAAGTCAGCGATAAAATTGTTTGGTTTAGAAGCAAAAAGAGGAAGAAGCAGAAGAAATGTGGACTTGATATAGTAATAGACTTAAGCAGCAAAAATTCAACTACCGTGACATACAATATTTAGGTGCCCAGTCTCTGGAGGGAAATTAGAGACTGAGAGATGAACGCTCATGCTCCTAATGCAATTCCTGGGAATTAAGTGTTTTGAGAAGGCAATCCGAATATTTTGGTGTTGTTCAAGGAATTTCCTCTACTTAGTCACTTAGAAATACAAGAATATCCTTAGGATCTACTCCTGTTTTCACAAAGTGGCTAATTCTGTGACAGCTACTCACAGCATGTGCCTAAGTGAAGCTTTGGACAGACTCACTCTTGTGGCTTTTGCACCAAGAAGTCTCTGTGTGCTTTAGTCCCTGAGTCTCGCTTGTAGGCAGTGCATACTATCACCTGGAGTCTGGAATCCATTCCTGAGAGCAAATGTTTGGAATTTTTGTGTGAAGGAACTGTGTGAGGCAGTCACTGATGGGATTTCTGTGCTTCTCCTTTTGTAGCCACTCATTGTTTACTAGGCTAAAGACTTCACACTTGTCCAGCAAATGGGAGGCAGACACATTTTGTTCAGCCTTGGAACAGCACAAAGCAAAATCCTGGCTTTGAGGACACTGTCCTAAACATCTCCTGGAGGGTGGAAACACATGGGATCATAATTTATCCATTCCTTAATGCTGAGTCACTTAATCTGTGCACGAAGTGCGTAACTCTTGGCAGTAATAATAAGTTCATGGAGCTGAATTAAGCTGTAGCCTACTGACTACTTTTCTTAATTGATAGAGGTTCAGTCCTGTCAATACTTCTCAGAGAAAGACATGCTGAAAAATAAGGTACTACACTATTTATTGTACATTGGCTATTAGACGAAATACAACACCTAATGTCTTTAAAAAACAAAATATAACAGCTACTGTCTTGCAGTAAGTGTTTTGCAAAAAGAAAAAGACCAGCTCTTTGTTTCCTCCCTGAGTATGAACACTCATTTCTACATAAAAAGAAAAGGGGGGAGAGAAAAGAAAAAAAAGATAAACACAGGGAATTGAATTCAAGAAAATGCCAAGATAATTGAAGGAAATTGTATGGCAGTTATGGAATGATGTGCACAGAAGTGAAGGAAAGGATGTGATCAAACCCAAATTTAAGCATTAAATTTCAGCTGTCTGGAAATCTAACAAAACTGCTTAGAGACATTGTTAAGACACGAGGCTTAAAAGGTTAAATAATTAAGTACAAAATAATACTCTTCATGAAATTTTTTTTTGTTGCTTTTCTACATCAAAGGATTAATAAAATAAATTTTTTAAAAGTATTAGAGTTGCCTCTTCCAATTTTACTATCTTTGAAATTGGAATGAGTGCCAAGGAACTAACAATCATTTCTGATCCACTATGAGAGCTTCCCACACATGAATTTAGAGACCTAATCCAGCTGCTCTGACTCCTGAGTAATCCCACTTATTCAGAACTAAAGCCAGACCTAAGGAAAATGGGATTTGGCACTTAGTCTTTCTCTTTTTGTCCCTTTTTATGTATTGAGTTGGAAATATTTTATTAGTGAATAAATACTATACTTTTAAAATAAAATTCTTATTAAAGTTTTGTGAAACTGAGATAAACCTTTTAAATTCTCCAAATGGATGTGACTAATTGTTCATACTGCATCTGTATTATTTATGGAAATGAATGTATTTGATAAAAGAAGCACAGCCCAGTTCAAATGTGGAACCCCACAAATACCTCAGTGCACTGTTAATGACTCTAAAATCAACATTACAGAAGTTCTCCAAGCAACCAGTCCTCATCCAGTGACCCAGGACCCAGCGGGAGCAGCCACTGGAGACAGCAAGTGGGATATGACGGGTATTGGTGATTTTAAAAAAAATTTTATTTAAATCTTGCAAGAGCTCCCATGCATCTTCTTTCTTAAGCCAAATTTGTATGGGTCTTCTAGATTTTATTTTCAAACACTGTTAGTATCTTTTAAGATGTACAAGTTTACTGATCTTTGATGTAAGATGAATGCAACTGCAATTTTAAAGTCATCCTAATTTAGCTCTTTAGGATCATATTTTTAAGTTCAGGTAATTGAGAAATGGTTCTTAGGTTTATTTTCCCAGTAAAAGGCCAGAAATCAGCTAGTAACTCAGAACTTGAATAAAATAATACTTCCTCCTCCTGCTTCAGGAGGAAGGTGTTTGACTGAAAAAAAGAAATCTTTATGGTCTTCAAAGGTTTTGTTTCCTCCTATGTTTGTTTTGGTGACACCCATTCCCTAGTATATGTCCTCAAAAAGTAAGAATTTCAGAGGTCTCTTCTTCCTAAAAGGCTGTGCATAGATGGTCCTTTTGCATCCCTGTTAATCCCTTGGTACTGAAATTTCAGGAGTTAGCTATCTGTATATAAAAGACCACGCCAACATAACTCATGTTATAAGAATATTATGTGAGACATCTGTTCTAAACTACTTTAAATTTATGACCTTGTTGTATATATACAGCTACTGAAAACACTCCTGTTACAAAATGTTGAGCTGTGGCAGTATCTACAATAGAGCAATATAAAAGCATTCCAGACTTGCCAAGTGGCTTTCAGAAGCTACTTTTCAGAAAAGAAAAAAAAAGTGAATGTTGAAAGCGTCAGCTTGACTCCTTGAAGCTTATTAATGCTTTGACATGATTGATTGTGGATAAGATATTCCATGTAGCAGATATATATGCAGTATCTTGTAGACTCTTCAAGGAATTTCACATAACTCAGTGAAATCTCTGGCAGCTAAATAGATACTAATAATTCAAATAAAATTGTAGCTCTTTTTTTTTTTTGTCAGTCATCTCATCAAAATGCATTTTGTGTCATTTTTTTTCCAGCACAGTTATTTCTAGCAGTCTGGGTGTTAGTTTGGTGCTTTGTGAGATGTTTAAACTTTAGCAGTGGATACAAAGCAGTGGATCTGGTACTAAGCCACATATTCTCAGTGTGAAACCCTGTAAAACTACGATTGCTTTCTGTGGGGCTTAGATCACAAAGAGGTTAAGCATACATTATCATGATTCTTCACTGCAAAAGCCTTTGGGTATATAGCCCCAAGAGCACATTTCTTCTTAAAGTCTTCTTGGCATGTTCACACTTCAGATATAGCAGTGTGCTGTTGAAAAAATTTTATATAAATATTTCTATGCAGAGTTTGGAAATGTTTGGGAATGATGATTATTTTAAAAAGTCACAAAATACTTGCTTTTAAGAGTAAAAAGTGGTGCAGTTCATCATGTAACTAATCTTACAGGATAAAAACCTTAACAGCTTAATTTTCTGCTTACATTAAAAGATGCCAGTCCCCTTTGCTCCATGAACATCACCAAGGTTCAGGCTCACTGGAGTGTGAAGGAGGCAGAGAACGAGAGGAAGCTTTGGAAGGAACTAGACATTCTGGTAATAAAACCCACTGTATCTTTGAAGTTCTTTGCCTGTTGAAATGCAGCCACCTCCCCATGTGGAGGTTTGCCTCACAAAGAGCATGTGATGTTACAGTGAAAGCAGGCACTGTTACAATACTCTGTGAAGATACCTGTGTCTGATTGCAGAGCGTGCAGGTTTGAAACCTGGTGCTGAGTTGTGTGCCTTTCTCCATTATTTCTGGCAGAATCCAAGTGGCATGCACCATCAACCAAAGTCCTGAGCTCCTACAAAGACCGGGCTTTACAGAAAGAAGGCAGTGGCAAGGAGTCACCAAACAAACTTTCACATGTGAGTCCTTTCATTGGATGTCATTCAGAACTCTAAAAACAAATAAACCCCAAAACAGCAATACAAAAAACTACTTTGGACTTAGAGAAATACATCTTAAGAATTCATTTTAGTAATTTATGAAGACCGCTGTGTGTTTTGGGAGGCAAAGATTATGCTCACCCAGATGTGGGTAGAATCAAGTATGCTTACTCTGTATTTACAAGCTCAGAATTCCAAGAAGGCTTGGGTCTGGAGCATTGAGGAGGTAAAACTAGTGTAGTCTCCACTCAGCTGTGAATTTACAGCTTCATTTGTACTGGCTTGTTTAATCTGTGGAGTATTTAATTACCCTTTAAAAGAAAATAAAATTATATTTACCTTACTGCTTTTCATCTTATGTGAAATACCCATGGAGTGTAATTATCAATAAGCACTATAAAAATGTAACTTGTGTGTTGGGAATGCTGAACACATTTTCTGGTCTACCTTGTTTAGTAGCTTGTTTTCAGTAATGGCAAAATCCTCAACAGCCTGGTGATGGAAAGTACATAATGATGATGTGTGTTACATGGAAAATCCTGCTGTATGTAGTAGGAGTCTGTACACTGTTTGTAAACTTACATTTTATGTGTGAGCAACAGCATCTCCTAGCATCTGCTAGGAGAGGGATCTCAGGAAAAAGTTAGTCACCCTTCCCATTTATATCCTACCTAACAGAAGTCCATTTGCCCTAGAAGAAGTCCATCTGCCTTTATTCTGGCTACTGTCACAGACATAAGTTAATCCAACTCTCTATAAAATTTATTTTAAAAGGTAAATAACAAACCCCCTGGACTTTATTTGCACAAAAGTCTGATGTAATTATTCCACTTCAATAGCCATGCTTAATTTAGGGCCTTATGACTTAAGTTACTTTCATCTGGTACACATACATCACAATTGGCTTCAATTTAACTAGCCACACATCCAATTGGATTTGATCCAATGAACTGCATATTTCAGCCACACTGAGAAAAAGCCAACAATAATTCAGTCTTTGGTGTTTTTCAGATTTGCAATACAGCTTGTTTAAACAAATAATTACCAAGGCTTCTAGCTTTAAAAAATGCTTATTTTAACTGTTCAGAAATGCAATTTTATGGATGTTAAGCAGATCCTATAATCAGAAAATTCAATTCTGATTTTGAGATTTGTGATAGAAGATGGAACTAGAGCCTTTTTATTTGCAGTGACATCAACCTTTAATGTGTCTAGCCAGCTGTGCAATTCATTTCACAGAAACTGGTGGTATAATTGGCTCTTTTCATACTTTGCAGTTATATGATAGCATACTGTAAAAAAAAAGAAAAATAAAATGGTCTTTGAATGGCACAAATGCAGTAATTTATATGAAAATAGATGTCTTAGTATTTAATTCGAGGGGGGTCTCTTTTGGTTTGTTTTCTTGTTGTTAAGATTGGGGACAAGAGCTGTTCGAGCCACTCCAGCAGCAACACCTTATCCAGCAACACATCCAGCAACAGTGATGAGAAGCACTTTGGTTCTGGAGACCTGATGGATCCCGAGCTGCTTGGACTGACCTATATAAAGGGGGCTTCCACAGACAGCGGGATCGACACGGCTCCCTGCATGCCAGCTCCCCTGCTGGCCCCTCTGCACCTGGCTGGCAGCAGGGCTGGAGTGCACTGCCACACGGAGCAGTGGCCAGAGGCTTCGGAGGCTCCCGGGCCAGACGATGATCCAGCTAAAATCTATGCTGTTCACAGCTATGCCTCTGCCATCTCGGCCAGCCACGCGGCTGAAGGCAGCATGGGAGACCTGAGTGAAATCTCCTCTCATTCCAGGTATGTGTTTCGTACAAACTGGGGGTTATGGATTGTAGGTTGGCGTACAGGTAACTCTTTTGTCTTGTTTTTATTCTGCTTGCCCTTCTTTGAAATTGAACTTAAAAGGTTTTGATGTTTTTGTTGTATTCAAATGGCTTTATGAGCAGTTTTCAAGTAATTTTTGATGAGTCTGCCTGGAAAGGATAGCTAGACCTCCTCCCAGATTTGATGAAGGCCTTATACATGACCCTTACAAATTGCTTAGGTTTTTAAAAGTGGGAGACATCCCTGAGTAAAAGAGATGTTTCACCTAGAACTTATTTCACTTAGTTTTGGCTTGATGAGGGAAATCAGAAAAATTGACAGTGGACAATTTTTACATAAAGAGAAACTGCATTGCATACCATCCCCCGTAATTTACATTATTCTGGTGTATGCTTTACAGTTGTTCTTGTTGAACAGCATTTATGATGATTTTCAGCTTTTCTTTTTGTTACCAATGAAATGTGAGCATCGTACATCTGTTGTCAAGCTTGTGGAAAGCACACTTTTATAGCTGGTTGCCTTTATCTTCCAGTATGGTGGTTTTGAAATTGAAGCTTTGGTCTCTGTTTTTGGTCTTACAGGTTTTTACTCTGTAAAGGATAGAAAGAAATTGTTTCTTCTTCTTTCCCTCTGATTTTCCTGATTTCAGTGTCAATCAGTACAGGAAAATAACCAAATAATACCTTGCATACTGGTTTCCATATATGCTTGACATGAGTGAATTTGTCTTGTATGGTTATTCTGAAGAAATTTATTCTTCAAGGAGGTGTTTGCTTTAGTTTATTTGAAATAGGTTTTAGAGTCTTCACTAAAAGTATGTCTTAGTGCCTACTAGTGCTATTATTAGTAATAAAAGGGGCTGTTAAAATTATCCAGAGAATTGTCTTGTTGAACTGAAATTTACTTCTGTTAAATTTGCTGGTAATTTAATATTAGTGTGTCTGATTGAAAGGCACAGCCTAATATTGCATCAACTGGAAAAATTATTGTGAAATGGAAAAGCACATAGATTTTTGTTTAGGGAGCTATTGGAGTAATTTGCTATGTAGTTCTTTATGTAAATATGTGTGTACATATTTNACCAGTTTGCATTGGCATTTCAGCAAGCTGAATTCCATGCATTGTTTGTTCTAGAAACTCATCACCATTCTGTTCTCAAAGAGCTTTAATGTGTACACAGTTGGTGTGTAGAAAATTACTGTGCCAATTTTGCTTCATTGATTTTAACCTTCAGAAAAACTTAACAGTGAGAATTATTGCCGCATACCAGGCGAAGTTTTTCTGATTTGTTGTTGCGTAGCATATTTAATTTTTCCTCTTGTGTGTTTCGTTCACTTTTCCAGTGGGTCACATCATTCAGGAAGCCCATCAACACACTGCTCTAAAAAGAGTGGCTCCCTAGATACCTCCAAAGTTTATATAGTGTCGCAGAATAGTAGTCAACAGATGTCTGGGTCGATTTCAAAACCATACCACAGACAAGGAGCAGTGAGTAAATATGTCATTGGATGGAAAAAATCAGAAGGAAGTCCTACACCTGAAGAATCTGAAGTTTCAGAATGTCATGAGTAAGCACTCTGTTTTACTTCACTGGGGGAGGAAGGGTAGTGAAAATAAATTTTAAAATGGGATAGAAAAAAATTAACAATTCTATTTTGCCTTTAAATGTTCAGGGTTTTTTCTGTACCTTTATGTATCTAATGAAGCTTAGCACTGGAATAGTCCAGGAGAAATGTGTTGTTCTTAGGTGAAAGAAAAAGGCTTAAACTAAAAGGAACACATGCAGTGCCTCAAATATAGAGAGATAACACTTTCACAATGGTGCATCCATAATAAGTAATGTTTGAATCTGCTGTTTAAAACTAACCTTGAAATTCCTGCTGGCTTCAAAATCATCTTTGTGGATAATGTCCTTGCTTTCTCTTTTGGTGTTGTTTCTCAATAAGCCGTGGCCAGCCAGTGTCTATCTCAATAAATTGACAAGTTGACATGCAGTACCAGATTTTCAAATGTTTAATTGGGATTATTCTTTGTTTAATGGGAATAGGGCTTTTTAAACCTAATACCTAATTTGCATATGTGTGCATATTTATGGAAAGAGTAATATTTAAAAATATATGCTAGAATATATATGCTATGAAATATAAATCTGAATTTAAGCTCTTAAATTCCTACTTTTCAAAAGTAGAGGACATTGCTACCCTCCTGTCCTGGTTATATGTGTTCCTTTGTGTTAACAAAGAGGTGATTTCATTTCTCCTCCACTATGTTTTAATTACATAAATTGTTTAGTCATAGTAGTAGTTAAATTATAGTGGCCTAACTTCAGGGTTTCCCACAAATTTTTGGATTTTGAAATCAATGAACTACTGAAACAATGTCTCCTTATTTTGAATGGCAGCCTTAAAATAAAATTGCATAATGAATCGGGGTATTTAGACTGAAACAATGGCAATTTAGAAAATTATTTTCAAGAGATAGTTCTGTTCAAGAACTATTAATTGAATATGACAACACTGTCTATATAAAAAAATATTTTCAGATTTTTCCATGGCTACAGTATTGCCTCACCTCTTTCTTTCTAGGAAAGCTCTCTATATCACAGAGAGGAAATATCTCTCTGAGGATAATTATGTTGAAATAAAATAGCATCTCTAATTAGCAGTGATGATGAATGTCAGGTCAATTGCTGAATGTTGTGCCACTGTAGGTTGTAATTCACTGAGAATTACACTTTACCATAGCAAAGCTTATTTCCTCTCTGCTGAAGACAGTCACTGATGAGGCTGCACTTGGCAGTGAGCAATGGCTTCCAATGTGTGTTCTTTGAGAGTCACAATCTCCAGTTCCTGTGATTGCATTCTCTGAGTAAACCTGTTAAAGTCCTGCCTCTCCTTTCTCACTGGAAGGAGCTGAAGGTTAATAATTCAGTTTGACAGTCCTTTGTTGACTGTAACTAGATTTTTATGTGCTGATAATTAAAGAAGACACCTGTTTAATTTATCTAAATAGCTTTATGAAATTTCTGATAATAAAATATACTTACACTGGGCAATTGATTGCCAATACACTTCAAACATTGCTGTGATGACCATGGCAATTTTGCTAGATTGTGAAGCTGGATGCAGTATTGTACTATAAAATACCAATTTTCTTTATTTGCTGTGGGAGTAAAAGTTAAAGTATTTTGTGGTGAACCTTTGGAAATGTTGATATAAATAAAACTTTTGTATTGATAGAGAAGTGTGGTGTGTAAAGAAGAGAGAGGCAACCTAGGAGAAACAAGGATTATGCTTTTTAAAATTTTTCTTTAGAATTCCTATACTCCATTCCTCAGTGGTTTAAGAATTTGGTTTTGTACCCACAAACAGTTTCATAAAGGTAAAGTGATCAAAAAAAATTTCTAAACAGTGTGCTGTGTCAGGAGATAATTCTAACAATTTTCACTTTGACAGAAAATGATTGCAGTCTTTCAAATCCAATTTCTTGCTAAAAACACCCATTTTCTCAACAGAGTGTATGATGATATTGATGCTGTGTCTGCATCCAGTCCACTCCAAACTTCTGTCAGGAATGCTATTGTTGAAAGCCAGCAAGTCTTGTCCAAAGAAGATTTTCTGAAGCTGATGCTGCCAGACAGCCTCTCTATGGAGGAAGGAAGAAGAAAGGTTGGCTACTTTCTTTGGCTCTATGTGTTTCAGTCTTTCAGTAACCTTAGAAAGGGGTTTCTGGTATGCCCAAAATTGCTATACAGAATGCAATATTGTTCTGTACAAGCTAATTTTATTCTATGGAGATGGCCATAAGTCCCAAAATATCGTTTCTCACGAGGATGGGAAATGTTTGTTTGATGATTATTTATAAAATCCAATATTTGTTAAAGTATGTCTTTGCTTAGCTTGACCAGAGGTGGGTGCAGGTTGAACAACTTAATTATAATTTGAAAGGTTAAAAATGACATCATCAAGGAAGGAGGCCTAAATCTGTACATCTTGTGTGATACTAAAACACATGAATAAAAGTAGCCCACTTTCCTGTGCCCTGTAATAGTCAGTAACAACAATTCTACAAGAAATCCAAATCAGTTTCGTGTAGGTATCAGTGTCAGCTGCTCTGAAGGCATAATTGTCAGTGCTACTGGAGAGCCTGGATCTAATCTTTTTACTGTGAAGACAGTTGGTAATGCTTAATAGTTCACAGTAAGTGGATAGTAATCTTAAAATTTGCTGCTCCCCAAAGTAAATGGTTTTGAATTCTGTGCTCAATGTGGAATAAAGAACAAAGCAATTAAATTACTTGAGGTAATTGTCACACTTCCATATTAAGTCAATGCTCTCTTAACCCACTGTGTTTATACAATATGCTAAATAGCATAATCATCATGTCTGAACAAAAGTAACATGTGGGAATCTTCTAAGTGCAGAGTTGAATTTAAAATTCAGATCATATATGTTTTATAATATGAGGTATGTTAAGGGTGCATTATATATGCTTGAATTTTTGTGGGTCATGTCCTAGAGGTTTTTATGATTTATGATTGATACAATAACGGGAGGGTTTTGTGAAAATTCCAAGAACTGCCAGTGTTTCTGGCTGCCTAAATAAGAATCAACAAAGAGAGAGGAGGTGTGGCTGAGATAAATGACTGCTATCCCCTTCCTCTCCTGGGCACCTAAGCAAAAGTAAAGTGAGTGAGACCACGGGCTCTGCCTCACAAGGAGCCCCAGCCACAGGAGTTGGCAGTCTGTGCTGTGCCTGCATAGAGGGCAGTACCCTTGATGTTGGTGAGCCAGTTACCTTTGGCAGTGAAGTCAGAGATTAATTCCCTGAATATGTGAGATTCCACACTATATACAGTGTTTGCAAAAGCTATTCCTCTTAAGCATTTGTTGTGCATAGGGAACGTGGAGCACACAATTAATTACAAAGGAAACATGTAATTGTTGTATGCAGGATAAGCCAGTAAAATAATTAAAGCAGTAACTGTGCTTTGGAGATGTAAAGAAAACTGTGTATGCAGTGCTGAGAAATTACTTACAAAGTGGAATGGTCCAGCTTTACAATACAGTAGCATCTTGTTTTACTGTAGATATTTAGCTTGTGCTCTAAGTAACTTTTTGAAATGTGTAAGCAGTTTTCACTGAGCTCTCTTTTACCCTTACTTACCCTCTTTTCTAAGCCTGTTATGTGATATCCAGAGAGATGCAGTGTCTCAAGTCATTTTTATCTTCCAATGAATTACATGGCAGCATATATCAGTTCAGAATGTTTAACATTAAAGCATGGTCATTTCAAATTAAAATCAAACATTTCTGTGTATAGTCTTGCGTACATGTTGCCAGAGTTGGTAACCTTATATACATTTCTGTAAAACATTGCTGTCATAAGGCTATGAAGTTTTCATTTAACATTTCATGATTACTAAAACTGCACAGTATCTGATTAATTCATGGTGGTACACTCCAAAATATTGAGAGGAAGTCTGAATATCCAATTCAGTAACTCTTTTGAGGCCCCAGCAGATCTGATATGGTGGAAGAAATCTCTGATCTTCTGTGTTAGTTCAAGAATTCCAGAGTGCCTGTCCAGAAAAACACTCCCAAGAACTGATGATGGGGATATGATTGTATGACTCACTTCAACCAGCAATACGTGTTCTTATTTTTATCTTTAGTTTTCATTTTATGGGAACCTTTCCCCACGGAGGACACTTTACCGCACCCTCTCTGATGAAAGCATATGTAGCAATCGAAGGGGATCTTCCTATGCCAGCTCTCGGAGCTCAATGATAGAGCAGGCTTTGCCCAATGATATCTTGTTCAGCACCACTCCACCATATCACAGCACGTTGCCTCCCAGAATGAGCCTGACTCCTGGAATGGGAAATCTGAGAAGTAAGTCATTGTCGCTGTCGTTGCTGAGTTTGGAATATTTGTAGTAAACTCAAACGAATCACCAAGTATTAACTGAGATTTTACATTTAAGGTGAAATTAAGAAATATCAAATCGCTGCTGTAGTTACCCTCGTAAAAAAAATTTGGTCAGCAGTACGTGCTCATGCTTGCCATTATTTCAATTCAGATTTATCGTGTTTGGAGACAATATTCACTTTACTTCCCAAAGAATTTTCATGAGACCACTGATAGGCAAAAAACTTGGTTTGAAGATATTTCTAGTTACCATTTTTTTTTCCAGTGGCAGCCTAATTAAGCCAAGCTGGCCTGTTTTTTTTGTTTGTTTGTTTGTTTGTTTGTTTTAATTTTATGTGCATTTGAGTTATTGAAATACTCACAAATATATTTGAAATAATAGCTAAATGGAACAGCTTTTGTTTAGATGATGCTTTTAGTAACATCTTAAAAGGAAATGTGCAATAAATGTTGACTTTGACTTCTATTTACAAATTGAATTTGCTGGTGCTTTTTTTTAATGTATTAGTAAAACCTTTACAAATTACATTTCATCTTTAGTGGCAGCAGAAGAGTAGTCTGAGGTGCTAAGTTAAAACTATTAATTAATGATTAAAACTATATTATGAATGTGGTTTTTCACTTGTGAAATTTTTGTGAGATCTTTATTGTCTGCTTAGCTTGCAATAATTTCATGATGAGCTATGAAGTTTGTAGCAATTTAAAAAAATTGAATGAAAAGCCCAAATGTACACAGGTAGATATGTATATTTAGGTTAAATATCTATATTTGTTCACTTAATAAGAGTGAATTGTTTTTCAAAAATGATGATTATATATGTTTCTCCATTAGTTTAGGCTGACATATAGTGGACACCTGGAGTTGACGTGCAATCTGGAAAAAAAACCAACCTCTTTTCTTTAGCTACTCTAATTTTGCATCACAGCTGACTGCAATTTACAAAATGGACTCTGAAGTCCATAGTTAAGAAGCTGTGGGTGAATTTCTTGAAAGCATTAGTGACATTTTAGGCCCATGTCCAGGGAGAATGCGGCCAGATGATTTAAAAGAAGTAGCAATAAAAAGGGCTCTGTCATTCATCATGTCCTTCAGAAACTAGCAGTCATCTCCTAACTTTGAGAAATAAGCTTTATGTACAAAACACTTTTCTAGTTAGAGTGGCCTCAGGCATGAGACTGAGTTTTGGTCACTAACCACTGGTTAATTTTAAATAGGTATCTCAGACAAGTGCTAAATTCCTGCCTCGGATGGGAGCGCATGCTTGGTGTACCTTTTGCCATTCTAAAAATACTCATCTATCAGAGTGAAACTCTTTACTGTAAATGTAACCTGAGAGAATCCTATTCTTTTACAGATAGCAAATGGAGATCCATTTTGTTTCACTGAAGATTAATTCAGTAGATTTTTGTAGTCCATGAAGGAGCTGTGTAGTATACAGTTAGGCATCCTGATTTTATTTTCTTTTTCTGTTTTCCTCTATGTTAGGCCTTGTTTTTTAGAGCCATTTCTTGTACATGTAAACATGCAATGAGATCAAACCTTCAGCTTGCTTTTCTTCAGGAGATTGGCACAAAGAAATTGACTATGTACATCCAAGCTTTATACTGCTCCTCCAACAGTGATATTTTAGTGAGTTTTGTATTAGTTCTGTCATAGACACCTAATGTTTCATTCTTGCTGCTTCTTAGATAGAGAAAGTTATATATACACATATATATAACTGGAAAAAACCCCCACAAAATCAGTATTCTGTCAGTCAAAAACTGATCCGAGGCAATTCATGCTGTTTTCATATGCAACCTCTATTTTCTGCTTCTGGTTCTGTGTTTTAGAAGTGCTCATCAATGCCAGCTACATAGAATCTTTTGTGGTGTTTGTTTCAAGGGTGATTTTATTGGTTATCTGTAATTACTCTGAAAAAACCACATCATGGCTTGCCCACCTATGTTTCAAAAATAAGGCTAGTCAGTATCTCCATATGAGAAACTAACTTTGGCTCTTTTTAGGAAGGTTTTATGTAGTCAGTGCCTAGTAGGTATTTACATTCTACAGCAGTGATTTGAGAGGTTTCTTTTTCATTTATAATTTTAACATAAGGTTGTAGTTTCAGATATCAGGATTCATATCCTGTCATGGTAATGTCTTTTGTGTGTGATCTCAAGGCATTTTAATTTTACTGATATTTAATGTTTATAGATACTAGTGGAAATAGCATGGTTTTGGCTGAAATCAATTTTAGAAAGGTATATTCTTGCACTTTATTATCCAGCATGAAATACTGTGGCAGCACCAAATCTCATGAGACCCCTCTAGCAAGGAAAAAAATGTGATTAATAGGCAAGCAAGGCAGCACAAAAACCAGAGGCCCTGAAGGCTTTCAGTTTACTGGGAAATCAGAATTATGAGACAGAATGACCACACAAATAAAGAAACAGTAACTTCATCTGTGTGTGATGTTGACTGTAAGAAGATGATGGGAAAAAAGAAGCTATAGTACTTTTCAATTATTGTTCTATCACTAGGGAAGTGACATGAAAAAAAGAGTTGCTTTCAGTAAAGCCTGAATTGCAAAGTCTGACAGTCCAGTGCTGTTGACTGCAAACAGTATGCAAATGTAGAAATATTCACTTAATTTTAACTTATTTTTAACTTAAACCAGAAAGGAGAATTTGTGTAGGGAAGAACTCTGGAATTTTACCTTGGGGACATTAAGGATTCCCTGACTGAGACAGTGTTGTTCATACTGAGTGATTCTAACATGCAGTTGCAGGTAAAAATCTATGCCCTTCTTGCAAATTCATGGCAAGTGAATGAGCAGGGAAAGAATTAAAACTGTGAGAACCACTGATACTGAACTAGTGTAATAACATAAGTTGGGAACCCGGAGAGACACATGGAGACAATCTGATTTACATATCAGGCACCCACTCTGATCCACTCTGTCATGAAGCACAAAAAGAGAGGGGAAAGAAAATGCCCTAAGTGATAAACTGGCAGGATGTTCCTGTGCTGTGAGGAAAGGATGAAGGTGCAGGATAGTTGCAGTGAAGAGGGTCATAAGGAAGCGAATATTTTACAGTGATATACTGGCAAATTCTGAAAGTTCTCAGATTATACTTGCCACAGGGAGAAGGCTGCCAGAAGTGCAGGAACTGTCTCTGCAACTATGTTCATAGATGCAAGTCTTATCTTGAAACTGCCTTACTACTCATGTTAGCTTCAATCCAAAAGTAAACTTGTTGATAAGAAGCAATATTAAAATGAAGGAGCATCGCTGTATATTGGTGATGTGCAGTGGTAGCAGTCTGGAAATCAGTTTGTCAGCAAACAGATAAGTGCTGTTGATTAATTCACAAAACTGAAGGGGAACATTTTGGTGTTACCTGTTCTCACACAGTGAATGGTTCACCTTGTTAGAACGTGAGACTATTTTCAATAAGAGAAGGGAAGGAAAAAGTGGTTATCAGAAGTACATGTGCATGAGAGCCTACGAGCGGGCTGGCATCTTTGAAGGGCATCTTTGGGCAACCCTAGGCAATACTAAAGAAGGGAAGGGTTCAGCAGACAGAAATTGTTGCTTAAGAGGACTGTAGAGATAAAATTACTGATTGCAGGAGAGAAAAACAGACAGTGGGATTTACCTTTGTGTGAGATTTGGTATATTTCTTCACCTGCAGCTGCTTTGGAGAGAATTTACTTGTTAAATGACATGTCTAGTTTGAAGCAAGGAGTACTTAGCAGATAATTTTTTCGTGATCTACAATCTCTGCATAAAAGTAGCAGTTCCAACTGAGGCAGGATAATTGTCTTGAAAGTAAAATAGGTTAAGTCAGGTGAATCTTTCTTCTTTCAGCATTACTAGTTAGTTTTTGAATATGGGTATATGTGGGACCAATAACCACTAATTTCAGGAGCTGTGTTGGAAACTGAACTGACCATGTAATTTTGGTGAGAATAGGGACTCTTGATAATGTTTTATACTTTTGTGCATCAATAATAAAAATAAAAATTCCTAAGTGTAGGAAGTGACACAACTGAAAAGACCCAAAACGGCAAGATTTTATGCCAGGAGTACAGCAAATAAAATAATCTTTAAAACTGAAGATAACACTGAAATGTTTCCTCAAAGGAAATTGTGTTGCTTCAAAAGTCAACCTTGTGTACAGTAAAGTCGTGGCCTGCTAGATTAGGCACATCCTCCTGTACACAGAGTGGTGGGCATGCCTAAGCACCACTTGCCAGCTTTGCGCAAATCAAAAAGGGAAATAGGCAACAGCTGCTGATGTGGCAGTCCTACACAGACAGGGTAAGGCAACAGCAAGGTAAGAGGAGCAGGGAAGAAATGCAAATACAGGGGGCTAGAAATAATTTATCTCACCCAGAGCATTCCTGGAATACAAACAATATTCTCTGAAATTCAAAGGCACCAAGGCCTATGTCATTAGAGCTCATGTTTGATATTTTTATTCTTTTTCTTCTTTCTCTTCTTTTTGCTCCCCCATTGCAGAAGAACACAATTTATGTCTTGAAAATGAATTATTCTATGGTGGCCTACTCATGCCTGTTCAGTTATTCCATTCAGAATTACAGCCATCAGCACGAGCAATTGCATTTTCAGAGCTATCAATATTCAAATCTCTACTCTGGCAGGCTTTCTGCAGTTGAGCAGCTCTGTCAGGGCTTACACAGGACTGAATGGGATCCACCCTAAGGTGAACTGAGGTTCTCACAGAGACAATGCATAATGAAGGATGACTACTGGTGAATATATCACTCCTACACTTTAATTTGGAGAGCTGGCAGCATCGCACTGGGAGCAGGCTTCTTCCTGACAGGTTTCACAATCAGCCTCTCTAGGCTGATCACACAAAAGCAAGGGCTGTCCCTTAGGGCCTGCCTGCTGGTCTAGAACCAAAAGTTGGCTTGCCAGTCTTTCAAATAAAGTATTCTTCTATTTTCCACAACAGGGATGTATGAAATATTTGTACTTGCATAAATAAGTTTCTTGCCATTCCCAAGTCATATACAGAAGTTCAGAGACTGCTCTGACTTCCAGTTTTCAATGTATTTGCACAAAGTTAGCCTTAGGTAAGGCTTTATATATGTTTATACAGAAATGAAAATAAAATCTCAGTACAGATATATGACTAGAATATATGTCTATATTATATTTTCTATTTCATATAACATCCACTTCTACATACTGAGAGTAGGTATTGAGAAGGACATTTCTACAGAGTTTTGCCACTTCAAAGTGTAATGTAATAATAGTGCATCTTTCATTAAAGTGTAGAACAAGATAAATTCCACAGTAAAGAGAATTTTTACCTCTTCTGCAGGGACTCGTAATTTCTGACCGAGGCTTGTTAGGCCTCCTTCACTTTCTTTTTCCTCATACATTGTATTGTTTTTAAGCAAGGTTTCTGAAAAGAATAGAGCATATCATATGCTTCAATCATTGCTCTGTGCACTACAATGCTTTTTAACAGCCTACTCTCTTTGGATTTTTAGGTCAGAATCTTGAAGTCAAATGGACATTAATATCAGGACAATGACAGCTTGCCATTTCCTTAAACAATAATGTATCTTCCACTTGTATGAATGTATTTCTTCCTTCATTGTTTTTTGTGTTTGGTCTTTTCCTGGAAAAAAAATACTCCTCTTACATATTAAATCACTGGAATGGCTAGATGGAAATTTCCTCCTGAAATATTTGAGGAAAAATTACTCTTTTGACCTTTTTGTTTCATTGGAGTGGATATGTTTGAAGCAAAAATTCTCTTTGCCTGACTATACTATGTGATGAAATTATTATATTCCATTGCTGGCTTTATGGTTAAGATTAAATGTGATTGCAAATAATAGTTTTGGTTTATGATCAGTTTTAAGAGACGCTGTGTGTCTGTTCAGTATTCTTTTTAACAGGTTCACATTGATCAGAGTGAAGGTTGCTATGGACAGATTAGGAACATGTAAAGATATTCACGAAAATTATGAAAATTAGCATCTCCTCTACTAAAATGTATATTTGTGGTACATTCTAGAATCTGCATAACTGAAAGGTTTGTTTGAACAGTTTATAGTGTATACATTTCATTTAATATATGATCTGTGTACCTTTTGCAGTGTGTTACACCTCGCTCTGAAATCTCACCCAAGTCTTACATCCTCAGAGATACAGCTACAAATGTTAAACTAACAGGGTAATATTTTCAGTGTGAAAGGGAGATTTGGATATAGGCTAGAATTTACAGGTGCATTAAAAGAAAAGCAGGTGTTTTTTTAATTGCTTCTGGAACAGGAATATTTTCAGTTTTAGAGTAAAACTGCATGTAAATATCTTTCATGTTGTTTCACAAATATAACTTGGTGTATCTAGCAACCTTTCTGCTCAGTGCTTGGGTTTAATATGCTATGCTTTAGAATGGATGTTGCCTATTCACACAGTGCTCGTATGAAAATAGGAGGGACAAATCATGTGCAGTGGCACCAAAAAATGCCCTTTAAAACCTTCCCATCTTACTTTGCCAACATTTAGAACTTGTTCCACCCATACTGAGTATTGAACAGGAAAAGACAGACACAAGGGAAATGAAGATAAGCACTTTTTGCTTATACATTTTTTTAGAGATCATTATAGTAGCTTCAAAATTAATTGTACATAATTGTTGTAGGAAGACTAATTGCTGTGTTTATTGTTTAGATGAATTCTGGTTCTCAGATGGGTCCTTATCTGATAAAGCCAAATTCAATGATCCTGGCCTGATGCCCCTGCCAGACACTGCCACAGGGCTAGACTGGTCTCACCTGGTAGATGCTGCACGAGCGTTTGAAGGTAACAGGAAAATTTCAATAAAGATCAATGTTCAATACACAAACTTTATTTTTTAAAATATATATTGTATAGCCACATTTTGAATCACAAAAATCCAGTGTTTGCCTCTGTAGCCCTTTAGGTCTTTTGGCAGTATCAATTCTCAGTGTGGAAGATTGTCACTGAAAGTTTGGGGTGTTCATGATGCTCTCTATATCCATTTTAGATGCAATGCCTCCACTTTAATGCCTAAGTTTCTTCTGTAATCAATTGCAAGATCAGACCTTTGAAGGAGAGATTCAAAACATTTAAGTTAGATGTTTAAAATGAAACTGGGAGTAACATTGAGTTTGTTGTGTTGTGTTTATAAACTGGCATGTGTAGTCCAAATGATGTTGTGGTCTCTCTCAGTTTTCATAAGACCAGGAGAAATGTAGAGTGTATTTTCTAGTAGCAGGACTTGGGGAGCAGGATATAGACCAGGTTTCCTTTATTAAATTGTGGAACCAGATTAACCAAGAAAAACCTCATCCGCCTCTGGGAGCTAAACCTACACTTAATGTCTAAACAGATAAAACAGATGTTGGTTTGAGTGTTTATATGAATATGCACATTTGAGTGTTTGTGTTTTGTTGTTTGAGAGCTGTTTTTTTAGTGCTGTCCTAATTGACTGGTGTTGGTTGTGTTACTGAATGTGATCTGTGAATAAGGATAATGTTACCCCAGTCATTGTTATATAAGATGCAGGTCTTAACTTTGTGAAAACTGTCTGTGAAGTTAGTGATTTGGGTCTTTTTAAACTTTTTTAAACCATGGAAATCAGTTTTCTGGTTCCTGATTCCTTCCCAAAGTATGAAGTGATTGAAGTTCACTTTGACCAAAAGCTCTTCAGAACTGCTTGTTACACTAATTGAAGTGGCATTGTGAAAACCTAAACCAACAGCAATCGTTAGGAATTTGAAGAACTGTATTATTTCTTGACCTGATGTGCATTCATTACTCTTCAATACTACTCAAACATGGCTGTGGTAGCTGGCAGGAAATACTGTGACACTGAGAATCTTGACAGCTCTTCCCGTGCATTCCTATGTTCAATTGCTCAGGGAACACCCTGCTATTTCTTACTGACATCTTAAACTACTGAGAAAAGGTTTGCATCAGTAAATGACTAGCTCTGTAACTTTGTACTTGAAGAATATTTTTAAATGCTAATAAAAATGTTGAGTTCAGCTGAGTGAAAGATCATTCTGTACTAGCTATGCTCCTCTATTTTTAGCTTTCTTTGAAAACTAATAGATTTTCGTTCTTTTTACTACCTAGTATCATGATTAAAATAATTTCACTTTGGCAAGTGTTACGTAAGTGTAATTACATTTGAATTTGAGAATGAGAGGTAGAGCAATACAGCTAACCCACAGTGCTCTATCCTAGAGAGGAAGGGTATTAACTTGTTGGGTTTTAGTTGCAAATGACTTAGATTTATCTGTGGATAATGTTGAAAAACTGATGGTCTGAGTTGTAAATAGAAGCTATTTATTAGATGTTTTGAATTATTGTAAGAATTTGAGTAGTAAATAATTATTTTTGTATGAAGGAATATAATTATTTTCTGTTTAGGATTCTACAGTAGAGACATTTTTGTATATGTTAGATGATTTATACAATGTTTTGACTAAATTCATAGTGCTGCAACTAGAAACTTTTGCAAGGAATGGAATTTTTAAACTCTTCTTGAACTTCATCCTATGTCTTGCAATTTGAAAGTCATTCAAAAAAGAATAACTGATAGGCATGTCATAAAAGATCACTGGAAAGGAATGTGTTGCATATGAATTAACAGTTCAGTTTCCATATGTATTTTAATGCTGCTGACTTAGAAGCTGCTTCAACTTTCTATTTAAAAATAGCTTGGAACTACTGTTCTGCATTCCATCAATGTGAAAAAGAGAGTGGATGATTCTGAAGTTGGTCCATTTCTGAATATAAAACTGTTTTGATTTTTTTTCTTAACTGGGTGAAAATAGGATCACATTTCATATAGGACCATATAAAAAAACCCCAAAAAGTAAACAAACACCTGCCTCCCCACTTTCAATGGAAACAATCGCTAAAAAGATACGAATTTTTTAATACTGAATCTGTGAAATTTGAGTTTTTCACTAGTTTGGCTTTGCCAGCCTGATATTTTGAAATTGTGTTCTCTTCTAGAACCTAGATACTGGTCTTAATTTTAATTTTTTCTTTGTACAATATCTTTTCTTGCTATCAGTTTATCAGGATTACCAATCTGATTCCAAGATCAGTTTTTCTCTTGTGATCTCTCCAGATTATGTGTTGACAGTTTGTATTATTTGATCCATTCAACATCCCTAATGTGGGCCTCATGATCTTTCATCATTGTCTTAAGAAGCAATTGTCTCTTGATTAATGTTAGATGTAGAATTTTAGGTGCTTATATTGTTGCCATCAGTTGGATTAAGAATTAAATTTAGTAGCAAGATTTTTGCTGACATCATCCGTACTCAGAATTTACTTATGGGTGCAACAAGAGCAGTACTCTCATTTTTGACTTTCTTCCTCTCCTCAGAAGAAGAGTGGACAAGGTTGTTTATTAGTGTTAGCTTTTACTCAGCTGAAGCCTTGGTCCTGTGTAGAACAGCAGTTTTTAAACTGTGGTCTGTGAGGGTGGAAGAAGCTATTACGTTCGTTTTGTTTTGTTTTGTTTTTAATTGAAAGTATGGTGATAATGCTTTTCACTTTGTCAGGATCTAATTTTCACTGCATCTGCTTGACAAGAACCTTTGTGCCAAGCTGAATATTTACTTCAAGCTTTTTCTGAAATTCTTCTGTCATTCCTAAGACAGGTCCTCACAGTGTAATGGAGAGCTGTGCATGCCTGAACTCCACAAGCTGCATCAGGGGAGGGTTTTGCTTGAGCTGCCTCTCTGGAGGGTCAGTGCCCATAAGCTGCAGCACAGTGGAGCATTATTTTGACACTCTGCACTGCCTTCCTCTGCAGGACATAGTTTTGACTCTGATATTTCTCCAGAGATGCTAACATGAAACCAGTCAGTAGCAAGGAGAATCCTCCCATTTCTGCCATACATGGACAAGCTACTTCCAGTTCCCATCTCTTATTTCGTTGGGAAGTGCAGAAAGCCATAACCAGGGAGCAGTTCACATGATGGAAATATTTTGTTGTAATGTTCTTCTGTCCATTCCTGAAGCAAACAATAAAAAATAGATAGGACTATATGTGACTATACAGCAAAAGAGGGAGAGCACTTGGGGTGAAAAAGAAGAAGTTAAAGAACTAAAAAGAAAGAAAGCATGCTCAACTGAGTAAGATAAATATATGAGGATTTCTAGAGTAAATTGGAAAGCCAAATTTTAAAAAGGAGAAATCCCAGAAAAGACTAAGGGAAAATAAGAGAATTACTTTTTTTAAATCTCTTTTTGTATTATCTGCCCAATAGATCTTCAAGTTAGAGAAAAAGGACTGGCCTTCAAAATGTGTGTTATGTTGCTGATGACTTTTTAGATCTTTTCCATGCTTTGGGGACAAAACAGAGAAGCATTTTTGGATGTCCATACATTTGGATGTCCTACTGTAATTATAAAAGACAACTGACACAAATACAAATATTGAATATTGTTATTAATAGAACTTTGTACTGTTTGTTGTACTTCAAACTGGGTTTATTATGCTTTTAAAAAGCTGTTTAGTATTTGCTAAGTCATATTGTGAACAGTAAAAGCCTAAGATGGTCCTTCTGACATCCTCATTCATTAAAATTGATGGTTTCAACTCCTGATTTTTTTCCAGGTGATTTTTATGAATGTCTACTAGTGCCAGTCAAAATGCAGTGTTTCTTAATGCAAATTTATCTTTGCAGAAACATCTGTGCTATTATAATTAATGTTATTTTAATACTTTGATTTAGAATCTTCATAGCTAAATGTAATGCTGCACGTGATATAATGAGAAAGAAGCGGATCATTTAGCCTGACAGATAATTATTTTAACCAAAGTAGTGTGTTAAACTGCTAGAAAAAGAAAAAATGACAATATTTAGTTAACATTTGGTGATTTCTAGGGCATGCATGTGTAACTCTTTTTGCATCAATGCATATGTCAGTATATGTTTGTGGGTAGACTTTACCTTAACAGTGAGAGAGTGGCTTCATGCACTATACTCATTTTAGCCTTTTCTGCTTCTAGTACATCAAAATTGCCTGCAGTTTTTTCTGGCCTCTGTTAGTGGTCTGGAACAATGAAAATACAGGTTCAAACTCTTAGTGGTTACAGCTGTATGACTCTTTTACTGTAAATTTAAACATGACTTTTTGTCTCATCTTTGGTCTTGCTAAGTCAGTTGTTTAAACTTTTGATATAAAGACCAATATATTTTTTGCAAATAGTTTTCTGTGGGTAGACTGTCTTTGGAGTTTGCCAGGGACATCTCAGTTAAAAATAAGAGCTCTGGAATTTACATGCATTTTCTTCTGTTTAGTATGTACATTTTGCTTCAGTTGAATAGGAGGGGTCCCTGTAATTTGGAGGAAGCAGAATCTAGGTGTACAGCATCATACCCAGAAATAAACTTAATTTTTCTTTATAAAAACTAGTTGTTGTAATGAAAATGTTAATAGTATGAAGGTGAAACTAATAATTATCTGTGTACTTCAGACTGCTTGTTTACATTGTCTTGTTTCTGGGCTACATACTGTGTTTGATCTGGGAAACAAATCTTAATTTATCTGTACAAGGTAAATCTATTTATCTTAGTAGGTTTCAAATCTGGAAATGATGTTATTGACTATGTATTTAAGGTTATATTCTTCCCTTATTGTCAGCACACATGGAATAGTCATGTTCATATTTCCTGAGATCCATCAATAGTCAGAAATGAAGCTAAAAGCAGGAGAAATGTGCTGCAGTCTTTGAAATTGGACAAAATCAGACATGCAACCTTTTTTCGTTGTATTATAGAATGAATTGGCCATCTATGCTGTGCTGAAAGGATTTTTTAAACCGACAAAGTGCTTTTTAGTGATTTCCTATTTTTGTTTGGTAGAACTTGTCCTTCGTATTTGTAGAGATCTGGCCTGTATTCGCTGTTTGTGTCCTTAGGAGTTTGAAGGATTGTCCTCTTATGTAGCCTGCCAAGTTGCCATGCTGTGTCACAGTGCTGGGTGTTGCTGTTAGAGATGTGGGGCGTGACACCTGGTGCTTACTGTAGTGTCGTTGTTGTGTAGAAATGCCCCAGCAAGGCTGGGAGTGAGTGCCAGCAGGAATTGCACGGGGAACATCCCACTGCGTGCTCTGCTGCAAGGGCCACAGCTGCTCCAGTGGGGATGGACTGTCCTGTTTATAGGAACATTCTAAATCTTATTTCAGGTTTTGACTCAGATGAAGAATTTGGGCCGTTCTGTCATCAGACGCCGTTTCTAGGTGATGGTCTGGGATTGATGACTTTTGCTTTTTGTAAACTTTTTTTAATACTTCCTATGTTTGCACGTTTGCATGATAATGCAAGCTTTGGGCCTGGTGGGGTGGTAGAGCAAGGGGACAAAGGGCAAGGCAGGCATGTTGTCGCCAGAATTCATACAAGCCTACAGACATGGATTTTGTTTGGCAGAAATAAGCTAAATCAATCTCCACAGAATATGGATTTTGGTTGGTTTTTTTTGGTTTTGTTAAGAAGACAAATTAAATCCTAATGAATGCATCATTTACTCCTGTTCTGTGCAATGATGATCTGCATGGCATACTTCTATTATGTGGTGACTGATGTATTTTGGCAACCACACTGTATATCCATAGGTAATTGCATCTGTGCTTGTTAGATTATGTTCTAGTGAAATTCGATGGAGATAATAGAGTGCTTTAGTAATACCTATAATAAAAACTCAATTGATAAAAATAGTGTGAATTTATTGGTTTCAAGTATGCAGATTACCATCAGCTTCTGCAAATGCTTGAGGCAGTAAAGCAGTACAAAATGAACAGTGAAGATTTCTGAGGAATCTGAGGGCTTTAAGTCCATGGACAAAATGCAAACCTTTTTGCTGAATTATTACTGTCATTGGTTGTGGCCCTGAATTCTGTAATGGTTTTCTGCATATTTCATCAAGACCAATTTACTATTCATATCAGCATTAAGTGGTCCAGACAAAACTGTCATACTGCTGATAAGACATAAAAAAATTGCTTTGGGGTTGCCTTTGGATGCAGGTGTGGGGAAGCCAACTAGTTGGTACATACATCTGCTGATTATCTTCAAAGCTGAGATGTAGAAGCCTACATCCATTTTGCTAACCAAACCTGGATAATGGCTGTAATAGAGCCTTTTATTTTGACCAGTTTTACAGGTATCCTTACGTTACTTTCTTACAGATCAGAGAGTAGCGTCTTTTTGCACCTTGAATGATATGCAGCAAGCTCAGGGCTTGGAAGGAACACAGGAGTTACCTTTGGATGAGAGTCCCCCAGATGGAAAAGATTTTCTTGAGGATGCGGGGTATGTCAGAATTGAAGCATATTTCTCACAAAAGGAATTATTTATTTCATATTTCTTACTTTAAGGAAAGATTTTCTCTTAATGTTGCATGTCAAATTGCCTGTATGCATGTTTCATGGCTCTTTGATGGCAGACTTGTTGCCTTGACATGTAATTTCTTTAATTTTGAAAAATGCTGTTTCTTCAAATCAACTTCTCTCTCACTGCAATAAGTCTGTAATGCAGATCAAGGTTAGATGCAGAGTTTCAGATAATCAAATTTCTCACTGTATTCCTCCTTTACAATAATAATTTTTGTTACATTTATTTCTATTTTCATTTTAATAGAACTAATAACAGAAGCTCAACTCTGTAAACTGATCAATAACCTGATCGGCAGCAAATGTCTCAAACCTTGGAACAGGGTCTATCCTATCTTTGCAACTACTTGCTATTTGCAAACCTGTAATTTTTCTTTTATATGGAGGTAAATTAATCAAGAGAATCTGTAACAGAGGACTGCAGAATTTATGCCAAACTACCCAATTCTTCAGATTCTTCCCCATGCTGTGAGAAAAATTATTCTTTTTCCTCTCCCCGACTCTCCACCTATCCTGCGCCAAGGACTATACTTAATTTAAAGATTATTCTTGTTATAGATTGAACAGTATGATCTGTCCACCACCACACTTTAAAAGAAAAACACATCTTTGATTAGTTTTGCTCTTCAATCATAGTAATGGAAGAATGGGAAATGGAGGGAAAAGGCTTCTTGCTTGTTTAGACTATCACATTTTAATTTGAACCAATTTTACACAGATTAGCTTGCTTACATGGTAAAGCACATTTATTGTAATGACTTTTAAGTCCATGTCTTTCCCGAGGCTAACGATCAGTAAGGATTGCAAGAGGCTGTTAAAGATGTTCCCCTTTTAGCCCTGGCAAACCTATCAGATTTGTGCAATTCCATGAAGCAGCTGATTCAGCTTTGTATGTAAAGTCTCTCCCTTCACCTGCTGTCTTTTGGACACAATTACTCACATGATGGCTAATTGCATCTATAATGTACATGGAACTGTCTCCCACAGTGCTCATTGTTGTTCAGAAAACAGAAGCTATTCTTAGTATTTTCCTTCAGTTATGCATTTGATTAACCTGTGGCAATATTTTATGTGTTTTGACCTTTAAACAAAGTATTTGTCTCCATTAAGCCATGGGTTTATCCTTTACTGAAAATGACACTACTGCACAGCAGACAAAAGAACTCTTTACAGCTCTTTTGGTTTGCAGTAATTGCAGCTGCATCTTGCTTGAGATTAGTACAGTCCTTATCAGAACGCAGCTTGTTAACCCATGTGCCTGCACACCATGGAGCAGTGAGTGTGACTTGCACTGTGAGGGTATGTGCAAGTCATTCCTAAAACATTCCTTCTTAAAATCATTGTTACTTCTGCCTGATTTGCATGAGAAGCAGTGTTGTATTTCAGATATTGCAGGACTGGATTTATGTTGTAGTAATAGTCTTCTACTGATGCTGGTTTTGTCTCTATTTTCCTAACTATGCCTAAACTGATTGGTTTCCTTTGCTGTTACTGAATGTGTAACTTGCTAAAGCTGGGAAGAAAATGTTTTTCACTAACTCAGAGTGAAGGTAGTGGTTTACTTTACAGGGAACATGCTCCAAGTACTCTGACTGGAAAAGTAAACCAGCTGGAAGTCATCCTCCGGCAGCTACAAACTGACCTGAGAAAGGTAAGAGAGCACTAGTACCATAACTACTCCCCAGTTTTAGCAGTTTTATTTTTACACAGAGATCATCAAGGGCTTGAAAGAAGCATATCAGTTAAACTAGACAGGAGAGCTCAGTGGCTGCTCGGAGCACTGAGGTGCAGAAGCTCCTTTGGGAATGGTTATGTGAGAAAATTGGCCCAAGGCTAAGTAGTTTACGGGTTTTTACTCCAGAACAACAGTCTTACCCCAGAAAAAAGGAAACACTTCATCTTCATTTGTGGTCCTCTGGATTCAACATAGGATAGGGATATGGACAGGGCACCATCACTAAGTATTGATAAGTAGTTAGCACTCTGGTTTTGTCATCCTTGTTGCCTTGTGCTACCTTGGTCATGTAGGCACGACTTGATTTGTGCCTCATTTGCTGTCAAAATTCTGAGCTGGAGATATTGCTAGGATAATAGAAATGAGGCTGCTTTTGGTAAGAAAATAATCATGCAAGGAAAAGTTATGAAATTATATCTTTTTCTTTCTTAAACATATGGTTGAAATCAATTACTTACAACTTGGACTCACATATGATTTATTATAGCTAAAAGCTTCTTATGCTTTTAATGCTTGATGTATTTATTTATTTATTTGTTAAATGGTGTAAACTCCTTTAATTTTTCTATTAAAGTAACCTCTAGTTTTCTTTTTAGCTTGCAGTATTTTCTTGGAATGAATGGAGTAGTTGAAGCATATTTGGGGAATTAACTTACAGTTAACAGTTGTCAGAATGAAATAGGGACCTCAACAAAATATAGCTGTTATGACTTGCATAGAAATATTAACAGCAAAAATAAATGTTGTCATCACAACTACTCACTTTGCTCAACTTGTATCTTTGTTAACCAGGAAAAACAGGACAAGGCAGTTCTCCAAGCAGAGGTGCAGCACCTGAGACAAGATAACATGAGACTTCAGGAAGAGTCTCAAACAGCAGCTGCTCAACTGCGGAAATTTACAGAATGGTTTTTTAATACAATAGACAAAAAATCCTAATGGCTGGGGCCCGGCAAAATACTTATTTGAACAACACAACAGCTGTATCTTTTGAATTAGCGGGGTAATAATTACACTGTGTTCACAATCCATTTTAGGTGTTTCTGCTACATTTTCTGTCCAGCTTTATTCATCTGAAAAGGAGAGAGAACTGTGGCAACCCGTCTTTAAATTCATATGAAGAAAGCAGAGAATAGCAGATACTTGTTTGTGTGCAGATGAATGTAAAAAATCCTTAGTGTCATTTTAGACATTTTTAGAAGTTGCTCTGACTGGGGCTTGCCTGAAGAGGAATATTTGGGGTTTTAGTTCCTGCATTTCAGGTGTGCTGGTGAAGATGTTAAAGCAATTTAAATTAGCTTGGGCTTCAGTATTGTAAGATAAAAAAAATAACCAGACATATACTTTAATGTTTAAAAGGTGCTCTATTTTTTTGTATGTACAGTAGTTTTATTTCCACAGTCCACATTGTCATAGCAATAAGAATGGAGGTATAGTGAATAGTCACAGAGCTGTGTTTATAAAATGTTAGCACTGACGTGTTTAACACTAGTTTGGATGCAGATACATTAGAGATTATTTATTTGCAGGAACAAATGGTGCCTGAATATAAACAGTGTTCTGATTTTCTAAAAAT
The DNA here is from genome assembly GCA_013397155.1 of Irena cyanogastra. Taxonomy (NCBI): domain Eukaryota; kingdom Metazoa; phylum Chordata; class Aves; order Passeriformes; family Irenidae; genus Irena; species Irena cyanogastra. The sequence continues at coordinate 465,801 of VWZV01000437.1, forward strand.
ACACATGCCTTGTAAATGGCTCACTGGGGTTAGCCCACTCCCAACTTCAGTTACTTTTGTATAGTTGATGTTCAGCTAAACAGTTACACTGCTTAACTATTGAAATCATGTATGGTGTGAGCCAGCCAATCAGTTGTACAATGCCAAATTTGTTTATCTTTGTACAGAAGCTTTGATCAAGTGTCTTGTATTTAACACCTTTATTTAAGCTTATTTAACCTTAAATTGTTGTTTTTATAAAGTTTGTTTTATCTGCACTATGGTGAGGTCAGTTGGTTGCAAGTTGTAATATTTTGAGCTTGCCAAGACTGTACTGAGGAGTTCTAGAAAGTTCTAACAATTGGATGCTGCTAGTACACAATTGATTTGTTTGTATGCTTTAACATTTTTAACTGTTTAATTTGAAATGAACATACATCCTGCTTTTTTAATAAATGTTAAAAATCTAAACCTGAAATATTTTATCTTGTATTATCTGTAGTCATTGTTACCAGTAATAACTCAGGTTTCTGCTCAGCTCAGTGCCTGGGCTCTCCATCCAGAGACAGTTCAACCCCTCAGAGCTGTCAGGATCCCTTGTTACCCTGGAGGGGTTGCCACCATTATCACAATTAATTTCTTTGGTGCATCCTGTTCTGGAACCCAGGAGGTGGCTTCCCCAGTCTGAACAAAAGCTGTTTGGGCTGTTCATAGGCATTGATTAGTGGCCTAGGGGAAAAAAAATCCTGCTTTACTGACAAACATGTCCTGGAGAAAATGTTCAAAAGAGGTTTAGTTCCTTCATATTGCCTTACGTGTTAGTTGTGGCAGTTAACTTGCAGTGTTCTTGTGCCAGCAGTTGAGGGTTTGATTGCAGTGTTAGCATATGTGAGATGCTTTTTGTACAGTACTGAGCTTAAAGTCTGCACCAAAAAAAGGACACCTTTGCAAAATGAAATGAAGCTAATGAGCACATTTGAGTTACCCTGAGAAAAAAAAAAGTTCAAGACCATAGTTTTATCCCAGTTTCCTCTTGGCTGTTGAATGCATTCAGGCAAACCTATGGAAAATTGTTGAATAATTTAAAAATATATTCAACTCATGCAACTAAAATTCCATGTGCATTGTTAGTGCACATTGGCTGAGAAATGTTTTCTGAATTTAACAAATGTCTGTCACTGCTGTAACAATTGTTCTGAGAGACTCTTCTTAAGAAAGGTTGTACATGGGCAGATAATCAAGCCTTTGGTATCCTTACATTGCAATTTAAAAGACCATTTTGCATTGTGTTTTTCATCAAAAACTGACTTTTACATACCAAACAATATCCACTAAGCTGTATTAACAGGGTAAACATGGCAGTCATGTGTTGCAGTAGCTTCTGATTTAAGTACCTTACAGAAGTCATTAGCAAACCCATCTGGCTGGAGACCTTGCCAAGTAACAGTGCTGAACAACGTGGGTAATTTGTCTGTGCACACATTTCTGTGAGGATTGGTCTGTTCCCTTTGAAAAGCTGTGCTAACTGAAATGAACTTGAGGGTAAGCAGGCTCTGAAGGGACACTTAGGTTTGTGTAAGAGTTTATAGTCCAATATTCATTTTAGTTCTTTATCTCAGTTATTGAAAACCAGCAGTGTTATAACTATGTGCACAAAAAGGACTTTCAGCAGTTATTTTTTCCATTTTTCCCATCCAAGTGAAAACGTTTGATTTCCAAAAGTGACAGAAAGCTTTGTCTATAGATCTCCTGTTTCTTTTGCTGACAAAAGCAGTTGTGTTGGGGGCACATGGTTCTTCCTTAATTAACCTTCACCATGGGGAAAAGTTTTTAGTCTGGCTGTTAGTGTTTTGATGACATGGGAATACAATATTTATCAGAGACCATAATACAGTTTTGGCATAGGTAAAGGACATTTAATTGGACATTTTAATTAGCTGGGGTTTTTAAGAATAATCATCTTGGAAGCATTGTGCTCACAAAAAATGCCTGGTTTAGATACATTAAGGCAAAGACTACATGAGCAACAAGTGTGGAGCACTAGGAAAATTCAGGGTGTTTCTAACCCAGGTTTTGGAGATCTTTCAGGCTCTTCCTTTCCCAGTTCCATGACTGGATGCCTTTTAGTGGCTGAAATCATGTTAGGTTGGCTCTGTCTGAAGGCTCTGTGCTCTTAAGACCATTCCGTATGATCTGAAGCCAAGTAAGTGGAGGTTATGTGAAATTGACTTCAAAGATGTGTTTGTGATCTGAATTAAAACTTGAAGTAATGTGGAAGTGTTTATAACATCAACGAAGTCCTCCCAGCACAGCAAGCCACGCTATGCGGTACTGAGGGGCCGAAATCGAATATGAACCAATGCAGATGTTTCTTTCTGCAAGAGGGAAAAACACTAATCATGGCAAAATTGCAAAATGTTCTGCTTCTGCTCCAGAAGTGACATATCAAGATTTATAGGCATATCTTTCTTGAAGGAATTCTTACTGAGACAATATGGACTGTATTTTATTATGTACAGTTTTTTTCTGAGGACCCTATTACGAACATAAGGGATAATTTCAAGTTGTTTTTTTTTTTTTTGTTCCTCAGAGGGTAGTCTAAAAATCCAGTAATGTGGGACAATGTTTAGAATATTTGTAATGCAAACTAGCTAATTGTAGAGCAGTTGTTTAGGAAAACAATTTTCTGTATTGGAAAAACAGAATTGCTATGTGCATTATGTCATTGCTGCACTTCTTGAGCTCTGTGCTGACTGATTCTAATATAGAAGAAAGTCAGTGAAACTCAGGAATTTGTGTTGTACAATTTGAAGCCATCAGAGCCATTAATTATTGCCAAAACGAGTTATTCTTCATCCCATCTTCCTTCTTCTACAGCAAAGACTATAATGTCTTTCAACTCAAAAGCAAATACAAATCTTGATCTCAGCTCTTTTCTCCGTGCACACAGCTATTTTTCCTTTGATTCCTTGCACTTTCTTTATTCCTCTCTTTCGCCATGTTGCCTTTATTCTCTCTCATGGAGAATCCAATGGCAGAAGGAAAAGTTCTGTAATAGCTGCCTGGTCTGGCCAGCCATAGAGTGGAAGCCCGAAGCATTTTGCTGTGTTAGCTCCACAGTGGCTACAGAAGAGAAAGCAAGGCTGGTACAATTTCATCCTGACTTGCCAAGGTAAATCTTTGCTGTTTTGCAGACTCTGAAGTCAATTGCTGTCGTACACAGTGGTAGCTTTCTGAAGACGTTTTTGACTCATGGGTAAAACAACCAAGCCACATATTTCCATAATAACTGTATCTAGCAGATTTCCAAAACCTTCACCAGGGAAGCAATAAAAAATAAAAGGGGGGGGAGGGGAAGGGGGAATGGAGAGAGGTTTTTTTTAGGTTTTATTTTTATTTTCCTTTCAGACAGACAACCAACACCTCTGGCTGTTGCACTGTCTTAAAAGGTTGTAGCAGGACCAGGGAATGGAATGAAGAGACCAAATTGCTCATAGCCTTCTAGTTTAGAAATCACAGGAAGGCTTCAAATCTATTAGTGTTGGAATCCCATTTATTTTATTGACTTCTCAAGGGAAATTTCATTATGTCCTTTGCTTCATATTTTATTGTCCTCCTCTAACCACAGGTATTTAAAGGCTTCTTTCTACGCAGCGTCACAGAATTACTCTAGTAGAGGTCATAGTTGAGGAAACATCCCAGTCTACCCATTCATGAGATTCCCTGGCAGTCACACTCCCAATGCCAGAGACTTCCAGTGCTGGCACAGAAACCCTTTCCAAAGGATGGCTCCAGGAGGCTGACAGGTGCCCCCCTTGGCTCCCACACATCCCTCTCACACAGCCAGACCAGATTTCCTTACCAGTTCGACCCCAGCTTTGCCATGGCAGAGTCCCAGATGTCTTATTCCATGAAGCCATTTATTCACAGTGCACTAACACAGACACAGCTTGAGCTGCTGCCAAAAAACAGCACATGAGCATTTTCTGACCAAAGTCATTACAATATTTTTAAAAATTACTGAATGTGCTCTTGGTACCAATTCAGGTGCCCATGTGTCTAGACATCAGTTGGAGGTGTTTAAAATAATTCTCAGTGATGATGGGAAAGTAAGGAGACAAAACCATGCCATGTCAAAAAGTGGGATATGAGAAGTGCAGCAGTAGTAATCATGGGCAATATTATTGACTGATGACTCTATGTCCAAAGACTAGAACTTTAAAAGAATAGGAAATTTTCACAACCTGTTTTATGTTGTGGAAATCCACTGTTTGGAAGCCAGAAAACAATTGTGAGCTTACCTTGAGAAAACCCATGTATTAGCCCTGACCAGAAACCTGGGAGAAGGTCTGCAGAACTTGGATAGTTATGACTGAATTTAAGCTGTGGGGCTTGGTTATACTGAACACAAATTTAAAGTGTTAGAAAGTAATTCCTTTTTTTTCTTTGATTCTGATTTTGAAACATATGAAACTGTATGATTATTTGAGTGACAAGAGCTGTTAGTAATAGAATAAATAAATTACCCCAGGGCTGTCCAGTAGCAAATAGTACTGAGATTCTAGTTACCACTAAATTGTAGTCTTGCTTTCAGCTCAGGCATAACTTTGATAGATAATATTTTCTTAAGGATTTTTTTTTTTTATGGAAACCTGAGGCATCTGCATTCTTGTCAGCGCTATGTGTCTGCCTCTGCATAGACGTTCTATTCAAGATGATAGATATTCCTTGCCCAAATCCAAGGCACAGTGTTTCTTTCCAGCAAGCAGTGTTTCTCCTGTGTGTAAGACCAGAGCTCCAGGAAGCATATTCTAGCACTAGTGCAAGTTTAAGCTGTTTGTGCTGAAGGCTGACTGTGTCTCTTCTGCCACACAGCTTCTGGATTCTTGGTCTTCCTTTCATTTGCTTAGAACGGAGTTTTTCAGTAGGGGCTTCAGTAAAACAAGCACAAAACAAAAAGCTCCTTCAGACTTGCAATGTCTTCATTTTTTAGGAAATACGTGGGGTTTTGTAAAGGTACAAACATCCTTTGATGTTCCTTTCTGTGTCTTTTCCTGTCAGAAAGCTTAGCAAGGAACTTCAGGGTGGCTCAATATTTGACAATTCAAAGCCTGTTTGAAATACTGAAATACTTACATATGAATAGGAGATCTTCAACATAAGCTCTAATTAATGTACAAATATGTTCAGCATGCTTCCAGCCTGTGTGCAGACCAGAAGCAACCTTTCCAATGGGGGAAATGCCATTCCATCAGCTGCAGTCTATGCAGCTTGGACAATGAGGAATGAGCTATCTGCTGCTCAAAGGAGAAAGCAAACAATGGGCTCATTCGCACATATTTTTGTGTCATCTAGGCAACAGAAGCTGTATATCGTGTAGCCAGAAAAAAATCCAAATGGCACCATTAAATCGAACTGTGTTTTGTAAACTGGGTGGCTGATTTCCTTTAAAAATATCAGAAAATGTATTCAGTTCCTCTGGTATAAGTCAGACTTAATATAATAGAAATTACTGAAGAGAGTAAAATTGGGAAAAGAATCAGTCTCTTTGTGTGGAATGGTGAATTACATCCAGACCATATTTTAAAATGAGGTCAAGTGATTAGACCAAAAACAGGATATGAAAATAAAATGGAAGTCGTTCTTTATTAACTGTGACCTCAGTAGTCCACAGTGGTTTGGCTTATTGATTTCTAATGTTAATGTGGTTTAAACTTCTTACTAAGCTCTGAAGAATGTTCTTTCAGCAGAACCATATCTATTAAATGAGTAATTTGCTCTTTAAAACTAGATAGCTTTACAGCACAGCATGCTGTAAGCCTCCTGACGTCTCGCCAATTGTCCAGAAGGATTGTTGATGTATACAGAGAAACTTTAAAGGGATGCTGACAGGAGAGTTTCATCATCTGTAAATAGCCTTATTAAGGCTCAGGCATAAAATCCTCTTGGGTTTTTTAAGTGTGAATTCTTGCTATGACGGCGTGTCAGTACCTTCCTTTCTGGTCTGTCCTAGTTTGTTATTGCAAACATCTTAGCGTCGTTCAGCTGCTGATTATTTTTGGTTGGTTTGGGTTCTTGTAGGTTTTTTTTCTAATAAATCAAACATGAACTGGAAGAGAGTCTGAAAGAAACCTGAGGAGAGAGAGTGAAATCAATCTGCAAACCAACACGGAAGAGCATCATTTTAAAATGTTTTATAATGTCACAGAGATGCTTTCATAATCCTCTTAGAGTGAAGAAGAGAAAAATGACTAGGCTTGCATATGTAACAGGCCAGTCCATAATTCCTGAATGCACCACAGTTTCTCTGTCACACCATGTGTACAGCAAACCCCATTGCAGTGAATGGGTACAATATGGTAATAACAATTTGCCCACATTTTACAAGAAATGCTACAAATTCCCTCCATAAAAATCACTGTTTTTCATCTCTAGGAAAGTTCTCAGAAATACCCAAGCTGCACTTCTTTGAGTGATATGGAAATACTCAATTACTGTTGATGGCATGAATCCATTAGTTGGTGCTGTGAATGAAAGCGAGCATTCTAAGCTCTAAGCTCATTCTAAGCTGTGCTGACACTAAATGCAGATGCTCAGAGACATCAGAGTTGCAGATACACCTGTACCTTCTCCTTGAAGGGAATATGCCAGAAATCTAAAAAGGCTGTCTAGTGTCCAATACTTGATTTGATCAGAATACAGATGAGAGCAAGGTAATTGCTGGCACAGATACTTCTGATGGAGACAGGTTGTTTTTACCCAATGTTCACAATGAAATCTTTCCTCCCCACACGTGAGGGCTGGTTTTTTCTTCTTGCTCCTGTTGTGGAGCTTTGAGCAGCTGCCTAAATTGCATGGTCCCATCTGGCACCTGAGGAAAGTGTCATTTTTCCTAGCATCCTGCAGATTATTTTATGAGTCCTTTTGCTACAGACAAGTCTCCCATTCCTGTTAAGAGTGTCCAGCTGGCCTGCAGGCTCCCTGCTCTGTTTTGCTCCCCTTCCTCCACTGGCTTCATCTGCCCCATGTGCTGCAGCTGCTTACTTGCATGCTGGAGTAAAGCAGGCAGCCCCTGTGCTGTCCTCTGTAGCCTTTCGAACTTTCCGCTCAAACACTGCGTGCCACATCCAGACCATGCTTTTGCCAAGAAAGGTTGCACCAGATGATCCTTGAGGTCACTTCCAGCCTGGTATTCTGTGAAATACAAGGGATTATGTCCTTCCCACTTAGGTAAGTGTTGCTGAAACGTTTGCTTGTGGTCATTTAATGGTAACTCTGGGCAATCTGATGTTACCAGTACTGAGCACAAACTGTGGATCACAGCTGGAAATGCAGGAAATCAAGTGGGTTTGAAAAATGTTAACAGCTTTGTCTCATTAAAGTCATCTAAAGGGAAAAGTGGCGCAAGAAACTTCACATACTTTGAGGAAAGGCTTGTTTCTGGCCACATGATCTCCACTGGCTAAGTATGATCTCTTTTTTTTGTTCCTTTTTTTTAATATATGGTTTAGTTTTAAACAAACTTTCACAGAAGCCATGAGATGATTCAAACTTTTTTGTAAAACTTTTTCTGGTGGCATACAAATAAATTCAGGGTTCCTAGGCTATTTTGGAAGTAACCATAGGAGCTATATCTATATTTAAAGTGCATGAAGTATCTTTTCTAATGTCCAAAGCAGTGGCCTGTATAGCTATCCCTTTGAAAGTATATTTAACTCCCAATATGTATTAAGTATTGTACTGTCTATAAATGCCCTTCTCTATGAACCTTTTACGATTGGGGCTTTATGTTCCAACTCTGAGCAGGAAGTATGGAGAATTCTGGTTTTTAATGAGGCTGCTTTTTGTTCTCTTAAAATAATCTGATGACCTTAAACTTGCTAAGACAACATTTCCAGAAAAGTAGACACTCTCTTTCTTCTCTCTCTTTCTAAGTGCATTTACATCATTTGGTCTGTGTGGATTCAGGAGGTTGAGAGTCCATTTTTCATACAGGCAAAGACATTTTTCCCTCCCCTGTGAGGAGCCACATTTCCTTTTGAAGCTGTTGCACTTATTTTCATTTAACAGGACTTGTAATTTGTGACAGAAATTTTGGCTGGAAGGAATGTCTGGAGGTCATCAGGTCCAACCCCCTGAAGCAGCACTGCCATTTTACCAGGTTAGGTATGGCTTTGTCCAGCTAAGTCTTACAAACCTCCACAACCTCTCTGACTACCCTGTGTTATCCCCCACTAAAGCTGGAAGTTTTATCTAACATCCATCCCGGCCACAATCTGTTGATGTTCCCCCTCGCTGTCAGCTGGCAATACCAGAATTTTGGCTTGTTTCATTTGTGTATATACCCCAAAAACAGTTGTAGACTATTATTCAATCATCCCCTGCTCTCTTCTTTATCAGATTAAACAAGATTAAACAATTCAATTCTCTCAACTGCCACTTTTTGCCTTAAGGCTCCTAACCATTTTAGCAGTTCTCTGCTGCTCTCTCTCCAGTTTTTTATCATCCCTCTCATACTAGGAGTCCAAAAAAGAACACAATATTCCAGTTGAAGCTTTACCAGACAGTTATTTACCCCAATTGTCCAGGGAAATGCAGCATAAGTGTAGTTTTTGCCCTGTTCCTTCTCTTTCCCACCAACCTCAATGCTCTCTGGAGATGCAACTTTTTTTTCCTTTTGTTACCTCTGAGTTTTTTTGTCTGGCTACGATTTGGGGAAAGCAGATGCTTTGTTGCTTTGCTATTGATGTAATCTGTGGAGATGGCCACAAGGTCACCTCTGCAGAGGCACACATACTCTTGACAAACATAGTCAAAAATGTTGGTGTTGGGCAGAAGTTGAAATAAAAACACACATGTGCACCTTCTGTGAGATGCACGTTCACTGAAACTCCCCAGAGGAGTGTGATTACTGAAAGGAAAATAAACTTTAGTTCAAGGTTGTTTCCAAACATGCTGTTGCTATTTGTTGCAAATCCAAGAAGGGTTCTTGGTAGCAAGCCTCTCACTTGTGTTTCTGCTACAGATTCTCAAAGATCTTTCCAGATGAAGCCTCCTATAGCCAAACTCACCGTGTACATTTTCTTAATAGCTGGAGAAGGAGAATGAGGGTTTGCAGAAGGTGGTTCAGCTGGATGGTGTCCTGGAGCTTCTCTGAAGTGAGTCACCCACTGACAGGTCCTTTCTCTCTCCACCAATACAAGAGGAGCACCAGAAAAGGAGCACAGGTGTGGAATTCATCACTATAGTATGTTTTCTGGAACTCTTCATTTTTCATGGCTTTTGTTCCCTTTGATGTTTAAATGAATGTTATGAAGATCTTGAACAAATAGCAAAACACTCTGACCTGCTTAAGCTACAAGCTAGATCAGTGTTTGGACTATTTGAAGTCATCCTGTTTTGTGTTTGACACAAGGTATTAGCCCTTGAAGGTGATTTTTCACTTTGAGTAAATGAAAATAGGAGATGTGAGATGCACTCACCCAATTTATCTCACCTGAAACCAGTTCGAAGCATTGTTGGATGCCTCAGTAAATGATACGTGGTCATCTGGAAACAGACTTCTACAAACCATGTTTTCTGTCCTTTTTGGACACATTCTTCTGAAGAGCAGAGTTCAGCTGGATCCAAGCTGATATTAAAATAAAATCTAGCAGAGGCCCTAATAGAGTATCTAATGAACAAAGTGACTTTGAGCCTGATCTACTAGTGTGTTATTCTAGTTTGCCTCTAGAGTAATTCACTTCACTTAACCTTACAAAACTTTATTTCGCTTCAAACTAGCTTCAAACTACAGCTACTCGTTGTTGAATCAAGTCCTGTGTTTTGATCAAGATACAGAGAGCTGTATTTTTAAAAGTGCTGAGTCTTTGTTTGTTTTGGAAGCTGTTAAAACATGTTAAAGAAAATTAGTTCTAGGCTGAATATCTGTATGACAAGTTCTGCCTACAGCAAATCTCTATGATTGAGCTGCAGATCTCTCAAAATAAGATTTCAAATTGGAATTTCTATGCAAGTCTTGACACTTGTGTTACCAGAGGATGTTGCCATAACAATAAGTGGAATAACAGAGTGTTGTCACACTGCACTGAATTTCTGACCTCTGTTTCATCTTGTGAGACAAATTGATCCTCAAAAATTAAGGCCATAAAGGATTATCTGAGGAAAAATGTTTTCTGGATACTTGTAATGAAACAATATGCTACATGATTCAAGTAAACAGTAAATGAATTCATTGTTGTGACCGATTTGTAAATGACAGTGCCAAAGCAAAGTGCAAAGCAGAAAGCACCACTGAACAAAAAAATAGACAATAACAGGGATTTTTTTACCTTGCACTTGTTTTACACTCCACAGATAAAACTTTACAAAAAGCAAAAATATACAAAACCCAGCAAGTCTGTGTTGAGTTGAAATTAAATCCTCTGGTTATTTCTAATGCACAGCTATGTGAAACAATGGAACATTTCTGGGTTTGCCCTCTCCAAAGGGAGCCATCAGCAGCCAAATACAGCAGTTGTAGAAAATATGCTAAGGGGGGATGTGCTGTCTTTGTCACTGCAAGGCAGGCTGGTGCTCAGAGTCCCTGCAGCTGTGCAGGAATTGGAGAGAGAAGGGGAACTGCTGAGATTCACCATTACATTTGTGCCTTCGTAGCACTGACATACTGAATCACCTCTGCATCTTTTTCATACTTGGTAGACCACGTTACTGATGTTGTTTGGATCATTCTTCAAGGTAATGGAAATTATGTTGGGGAACAGAGGCAGGATCACAGGAACCAGAGAGGCTGAAAGAGCAGCAGGTCTGCTTGCCTCCCCCTCTTCATGCCCTGGGCTTCCTTGCTGCAGCCTGGGATGTGTGCCAGGGACTGGAATCCCAGCAGGCTGGAATGACTCACCCACCAACATGTCGAGAGGTTAAGGCTCACCCTCCCTCCCATTTATACCTATGGAAGATTTTGGCTGGAAATGAAGTTATTTTGACTTACTAAAATGGGGCTGTGCTTGGGGCAGGCCAGGCTGCTGCAGTTTAGTCTCCTTTCATCAGAGCCTGAAGAGAACTACATGCATTCCCTAAATAGAAGCAGGCATCAAAAAGCACAGCCTTCAATCTGGCAGGAAACACCATCATGCCTTTGATGTAAACTGGTGCTGTGGCAGAAAAACTTGCTCAGCCCTGTGGAGCCTGAGTTCTGTCACTCCCTCCAGAAAACAGAGGGCAGAGCATCTTTGTTTGTGGTGAGAAAGCCCATTACCCCACAGGTGAACATAGTGATGCCAGGCACAAATGATCCATAATCCAACAGTGATTATGGAAACAATATGTATGAAATCCCCTGTGAAGACACCATATTTGTTTCTCCAAAATGAGTTGCTTTTTGCAAGACTATTTCTAGTGTATAAAATACTTCTTCTTTTTGAGTATTTCTTCAATAGCAGAGCCAGGTTTATGAGGGGATGCATCAATTTATATGTCAAGCCTCACAGGAGAATCTCCTTTTGGCACTATCCTGTATTTCATACGATTTCACCTTCCTCTCATGTTCTCCACCCTTTCAGAGATTAAGGCCCTTTTGAACTTACACATCTCAGTGCCTGGATCTGATAACCAGTGTAGGGAAGGTAACCTAGTGGATGTCTTAAGGGAAAACTTACATCATTTTAAGCAACTGCAACTCTATGAGCTGCTAAAAGAACCAGGCATTCTGTTGCTCTTGGTTTTCTCCAAAAATGTCTAGACTAGAGTCAAGAGTTTCAAATCCGGAGGAGTCTTTCTTTGCTCCTTCTGCTTACCACTTCATGGAAAAACTTTCACCTTTTGTCCTTAGCCCTCTAATGAAATCCCAGCGCTCTTGGTCAGGTGATCTACTTTGATTCGCTTGCAAAATGAAATCAATAATCTCATTTAAAAGACTTGCTGAAGGCAGGGAATCTCCCTCATATTGGACATGCTATCAGAGAAGAATCTTCCATTCTGGATGCAACCTGACCTCCAGCCTGTAAGGATAACTAGCTTGAGAGAGCATGAGGGATTTACTGGCGAAATCAAATGCATGAAGAGATTGTGATAAGGGCTCTGTGCTGTTACCAAGAGTTATTAGGATTAAACCACATTTCAGCTTTTCCGTCACACAATTTTTCCACAGATTTTCTAAATAATTGTGTTTGAGCCAATATACACAGGATGATGTAAGGTACAGATGGGTGAATGTGTTGACACACTGAAAGCATAAGTAGCAGAAGACATGGTGTTTCTCTTGCTTGCCTCATTGCACACAGATGACAGCCACAGTCACAGTGTCTCTGTGAAATCAGGCGTTTCTTTGATTGTGACTGAGAAAACGTCCATTTCCCATTTTCAGAAAGCTGTTTCAGGCACTGCTGCAGGAGGAAACCAAACCAGCTGAAGCCTGTATGCAGTATTTTGGGTTCCTAGTGCAGAAACCTGCGCCGTTCTCCCCCACCCCACCCATTTTGTTGTTAACTACAAATACAAGCTGCGAGTCTCGTGGTAGAGGAGACCTGTTTTGAGAATGGGGAGCCACACCGTACCTGACTTCTATAGTCAGGTACAATGTGGCTAGTACTAGTCTATGTCAGGTTCCAGTCTTTTAGAGAAGGAATACAAGGGTTTTCCATGGCTAGGTTTGGGACCAGACGTATATTTTGTAAAAATCCCTAGCAATATATCAAATGTCCTTTTAGATTTAGAGAGTGTAGTATTTCACAGAGTGACTTCATCTCCTGAGGCCTTAAGAAGAGCTCATTCACAGTCTAGGAGTAAGCTGCACCACTGCTGAGGGAAATATGACACTCAAAGATAAAGCAGAGTGCAAGTAAGGAGTAAAAAAAACAACTCTGCTCTGTGAACCTGTAAATTATCAGATTTACTGAGGTGCCATCTCCACCTCTCCAGTTCTATCTTGTGGAAGGGTGCAGGATCCCATGCAGTCTCCATGCTGCATTTGCAGCCACCCAGTCCAAGTGGTCCCAGACAAGAAACCCTTTCACATTTGTCAGCTAACAGATCCGAGGAGCCCTGTGCTGATCCTGAGGAGTTTCATGAAGCCTCATTGCACCCTGTGCATTGAACTCTGTGCTCCTCCTTATCTAACCCCCACTGAATGTAGCGAAGCTGGGTACCTCCCTGTTTGCTGTGACTTTGAGATCCTTCATAAATAACGTCAGTTCTTTAGGCAGGGGGTCAATCTGGCAGCTGATGCAAAACCCATAGAGCCACTGATGGGCAATGAAAGCAGATTCCACAGCACAGAGTCACAGTTACCTGTTCTCTGGATGTTCTGCCTCCATTTTGCCTGTTTGTAGGGTGCTCATCTGGTTTTTTACTGAGCTGATGCTGACTTCATTGTGTAAGGCACTAGCAAGAGTTGTGTACACATAGGAAGGTCGGGGGAGCTTCAAAGGCAGTTGACTGGGAGCGTCTAGAACTTTTTTAAAAATAGAAGGTAAGGGCTAGGAGAATGCAAGTACAGCTACACAACAGGGAGGCAATGGAGAGCATGGGTGTGACAGGGCCTGCTCAGTTTTTCCTGAGCAGTTTTTCCCTGTTGGGGGTCCCATGTGGCTTCCCATCCCAGGTGGAGCAGGCTGTGGCACCTCCCATGAGCACCCAAACTGCAGATTGCCTTGGTGACACAAGCACCATCACTGTGCATAAAGGCATACCAAATTTGTTTTAAGAATGAAAAAGCAGTGACATGACTCATTAATACGACATCCAGCTTGTTCCCAGAGCTATATGTCTTTCCTCAACAGCTGATTTCTGCTGCTTGAAGCTGCAGACAGCTGAGGTAGTGATGGACTTTAAATGAGTGTTGTCTCAGTGTTTTCTCTGCCTGTGCCAGAGCCCTGGACAGCCAGACCTGGGAGGGGAAATTGTATTAAACTGAGCAGGAGGTGGAGAGACCATCCTGCAGGCCAGAGCCACTGCCATCCCCATCATATATTCTGTTGACAGCCTGCTCCAAGCCTGAGCTTTAGGGCTCTCCCTTAACCCTGGAGAAGCCCTGGGTCAGATTTGGATGGTTCCATTGGTCTGTCATTGAACCTGACCCCGTTAACAGGTTCAATGCACTTTGATATGAATTGGAGCCAGGGAAAAGTTATATGGAAATCTGTTTATTTTTTTTCCGTAATGATAAAAGATGAACAATGCATAAAGCTTTTGTTCCCTTTCTAGTGCAGGAGGTGAACAACAAACTCAATTTCACCTGAAATCAGCCAAGAAGAAGGAGCTGATTTTTGCCTTTGAAGCTTAAACGTTGATCATTAAATAAATGATGCTATTACTTTCTTCAGGTGCATGGAAGGAGTCTTTGCAGCCACAATACAAGAGATGTCCTATTGTTTCTTGCTTATTTCATGTTGTACAAAGCAACTACTCCTATTTATATTGTGTGAAATGTTATACCCACTGGAGTTTTCTGCCTGGCTGATTCTGCATTAATTTACAATGAGCATTAGTCTTGTGATTTATGAACTGCCAGATTCCCTGAGTAGAATAACTTCCTTGAAGAAAGCTTCTCACCCACAGGATGGCTCAGACAGAGAGTTTCACTTGTCTCTGCCAGCTCCAGCCTTGAAAGAAGAAAAGGGCAGGCAGGATGTGGCAGGTGAAACAGCAATTTTGGCACTACAGACAGCATTTGCTTTGGGTGAAAAGTCTAACATGGGCTCACCCTTCTCTCTTGTTACTTCTAGGTGCCTCCCTTGGATACATAGGATCTGTCCAGCCTCAAAGGGAAACTAAAGGTCTGTATTTATGTCTTCTGAAACGCTTGTATGGGAAAATTCATCAAATGGCTTGCACTTTTATAGTTCAAGGGTTTGTGCCTGTTCTTCTTAGGAGCTAAGGTGGAATGTCTCCACTTGGGAGCTGGGATCCAAGGTCACGCAGGTTTTTTTGTTGATTTGCACAGGGATGCAAAAGCAGGGTCAGATTTCACAACCTGCGAATCCTTGGGAACCAGTTCTCTCATTTGGTTACTTGGTGTGGCATCAGCATTGTGCTTTGAGGAGACAATAGCTTCAGAGGAGCATCACCCAAAGGAACTCCCTCTTCACTGAACAATTTGGCAAGCACAACACCTTTGATGACTTAATATTGTGCTCAGAAATACAGTAACTACTCCTGGCTTGAGAATAAAGTAAAGGACAGAGAAAAAAGAGGATTTCAAGGAGTTTGGTTGTGCCTTACATTCTTAGAGCAACAGTCCTGCCTCCTCCTCACTGCCCCACTCCAGCACTCCTCCCTGAGCTGTAGGTAGCAAAGAAAGCAGCAGGGGTTTTGGTAACCTATATGTGGTGAGGCAATACATCTTCATGCTCCAACTAGGTACTAGAAATGCCTCTACCAGGTATCAATATCACAACTCATGCTACTGGGCACTTCTGTTGTCAGTCTTGAAAGAGAGGCTAAAAGCTGACTTACAGACAGGACACAACCCAAATGTGCTTGGACACAACCCAAATGTTCTTGTCCAGTTCACACATGAGATGTGATCATTGCACAGAGTGAGGGACTGCCTACTCTGTCTGCTCAAGCTCCACATGTCCTGTGTGACTCTGTGCAGTGCTGCTGTGTCAGGGCTCACACTGGGGAGGCTCACACAAGCTCTGGGTCCATGTCAGTAAAACAAAACAAAAGTGAAGGTTGCTGGTGAGTTTACCAGCCTGAATTCACGTAGCAGTGGGAACTGGAGGCTCTGATAAGATGTGTAGTATAGTAGTTCATTGTAAGTGCATGTAGAGAGGTGAGCATCACATGTGGCAGGAGAAATTATCTGGGGTAGCTTCTCTTATTAATCCTGCTGGATGCAATCAGCTCATTAAATCAAAGCAAAATCTGAAGTAAATTGCCAGGACTCACAGGATTACTTTGTGGATGAAAGGACCTTGCCATTTAAACACTTCAGGAAATGATCTCACTTCCTCCTGGAAGTTTTCAAAGACTGAAGGGCAGTTGTATTTTTTTGGCCACTTACATCTCCTCCATTTCCAGGTGTTTGAACATGACATAGGACTCAGCTGTATGGCCTGTCCAGCTCCTTGGGAAAAAATTGTTCATGATGCTCTTTTGCCAGGTTCTTAAAAACTTGAGGTCTGAGAAAACATGGTTATAGACCTGGATGCTGATCAGGGGAGAGGCTAAAATGGAAGGGGAACAAAATGGGAGACAGAGAAACTGAGAATATTCTTCCTGTTGTATTATTCAAATCAGGTGAAAAAAAGCTGTGAATCTTGGAGAAAACTTTATTTACAGCACTTTTTCTAAACCAAGGTGGTGGGCATAGCTTGAAAGAATTCAGTGACCAAATTCCTGGTCACCTCTAGGAATTACATTCATTGCTTTAGCTAGTGCTTTAACTGTACTTTCATTGTCTGGTCAAGTTTTTATATCCCAGAAACTAGGACTTATTTGAGTAACTGGCTCATCCATATGAATCACCTCTCATCCATGGATCGGGCTTTGATAAAAAACAGAAATACACTATTTTATAGGAGAAGCCCAAAGACACTTCTCCCATTGCCTATTGCTAGGATTTTTTTTTTCCAAGTGCCAATTATGAATTTATTTGCATTAGTGTAAGAATGGCTTGGTTAAAAAAACAGTTTTCAGACTGAGCCCTTCTCCTGGCTGAGGTAGCACCAAATGAACAGGTCTGTGCAAAGTGCCCTTTTTTGGGCCTGTTTGTATAAAGCAGTCAAAGGTTTGAAACAAAGCAATCAGTCACACACATAAGACTGTTCTGGTGGACTTCAGCCAGGCCATTAACATAACAAAGAAAATATGTGCTTATTCAGATTCTATTTATTATCCATATTTCATAACTTCTAAAGAGGGAATTGCTTGAATAATGGCAGTAATAATATATTAGTAAAGATGCTTGTTTTAATCTTCAGTGCGATCTGACAACAGAAAAATACTGCCCGGTGTCCTAAAGTGTGTGTTTGTATGTGCTGGGGGGATATGAAGGAAGATGTATCTGTCCCAAATGTCATAGGAGCCCTTATTAAAAATACTGTTAAGTGCTCAATGATGTAGAGTTCACAAGAATATTTTCCTTTTTGTTTTCTTTCTTTTGCTTCTTTTCTTTTTTTGGCCTTCTTTGCTGCCAACCTGAAGAGTTCCTCTCCAGTTTTCTAGTTCAGCACTGTGGTCTCTGGCCTCAGACATCTCTGCAGCAGTGAAAGCTCTGTAGAACACTTGAGAGTTTTGCCAGCACCTACATAGGAGTGCTGCCTGTGTAGGGTTTGTGTGGATTGCTGCCCAGCAGTTAATGCACAGGCATGCAGATAACTCAAAAAAAGGCTATTGAGAAAAGCCAGTGGGCTGCAGTAAGAAATACTAAAATCTACATGGCAATGCCTTGGAATAATGTTTGTATGCCAGCAAAGACAACACATTTACTAGCTTGACTTGCATTTCTTCAAAAATAAATATCCAAGTAACTTTTTACTGACAGGTTTCATATCATTCTTCTGGTAGTGGAAACACAGGAACTCAAATAAAGCAAGAGTT
Source organism: Irena cyanogastra (assembly GCA_013397155.1). Classification (NCBI taxonomy): domain Eukaryota; kingdom Metazoa; phylum Chordata; class Aves; order Passeriformes; family Irenidae; genus Irena; species Irena cyanogastra. Next base: position 483,324 of record VWZV01000437.1, read on the forward strand.
CTGTGTGGTGCTTTCCTAAGTTTTCTGTAGTAGTACAGCTTGGGGATTGCTGATACCTAACTATATAGTTGGGCTGCTGCTGTTGTCCTATACAAGAGATTATATTTTTTTAAGGATTTCTTTTTCTGTAATTGCCCGTAGCAGATGGTTAGAATTTGGCATCTGGAGAGATGTTGATCTACAGATATACCTTGTCTTCACCCACAGCAGTCTGTTCTAGAATTAGCTCACTTACAGACTGCTACAGATGTTATTTTCCTTCATTAGCCTGCTCCAAAGTTGGCAGCAACACAAAAAAGTAAGGGAACATGGCCATTGCTAGGTGCAGGTTTCAGCACCTGCAGGTGCTAGGGGTGGTGAAGGATGGAGAGAGAGCTGAAACCTGCCCACACCTCTCAAACCTTCCAGGCAGCTGGGTTGTGGTTTGGGCATCTGGGCTGACTTCCAGAGGCAGTAGCCCTTGCTGCAGAAGGGCACTGCTGTCTGTGGGCTGGTCTGGAGAGCACCACTCTGCCTCTGATCACAGGAGCCCAGCCCCACAGAGGCACATGGGGCTGTGGGAGGGAAGGCTCACTGCTGTCTAGTGGAAAAAATTGTTTGAACACTCTTCTGCCTGAAAATGTTGGCTCTGCCCTGTTGAAGATGGGGGTACATTGCAGTCTGGTCACACATGGTTTGTCCCAGCACTTTGCCTCCTGTAGCACAGTGGCTGGCCTGATAAAAGGGCAGAAATAAGGTAGCTAAAGACAGGCTCTGTATTTTTGTTTGATTTTTAATGACTTTGTGGTGCAACACAAACAATTGTCTTCAAGATGACTAGACAGCATGCAATATGGTAAAGTGGATGAAACTAGCAGGATAACTTCAGAAATAATAATCTCTCAAGTAACTTCCTATGCAATACCTGAAGGGATAGCAGTGGGATAACAGCAATAATCAATGTGAGTACCTTACAGGTGTAATTTATCATGCACCTTAATAAATGTAAAGGTCTTATTTTTGTTCTCTCACTGATTCAGAACATTATTTTCTTTATCTGTGAGGAGTTATTCAACTTCTCACCCTGCACTTCTTTTTAGATTGACCAGGATCCAAGGACTAGGTCTTTTGCTGTACCAAGAATGCCCCACCAGGAAACTCGGAGTTTTAGCTTGTACAGGGTCTTTTCAATTGTTCCTTTGTAAAAGAGGGAAGGGCAGAGTGTAGGATTTGTGGTGGTGTTTGAAACAGGGGTCCAAGTAAGGGTTATAAAGTATTAAGATTCAGAATAATTTTAAAACACCATCTTAGAACCTGAAACACCCCAAAATAAAAAGCAAGAGACTATTTTCAGGGCACTGGTGGCCATGCTGCTTTGGACCTGTAATGGACACACCAAATTGGGCATGTGAGAAAAAGTGTGCCTGGCTAAGGGATCCTTCCTTCATTTTCAGGAGGGAAGTGGTGAACACACATAAACAGGCACAAGATCAGCAGTGCTTTGGCTTTGATTCCTACCCTGGATTACAGAGGTGGAAAACACTGTAGATACAGATGCACTGTAAGGTCTGGCGTTTCTCTTTTGGATCATCCAGACAACAACCTCTGGTGAACTAAGGGCTTTCCACAGCACAGCACTTGCAGCATCTCCATGAGAGCATCTGTATTCTTAGCAGGAGTGAATCATCTCTTGTGAGTCACTTGTGTTGCTTTTCCTTTGCAGGCTGACCAGGTCTGGCTCCCCTTAGGGAGAGAGAGCTGATTCATAAATGGTGAGACTCAAACAGAGCTCAGCAGCTGCCACATTTGACCTCTGGTGTCAAACAGGGCTAAAGATTTTCTCCTGCCTGTGAGGCAGTGAGCTGTGGTCAGTTTAAGCCTCTGCTGTGCTTACAGGCTGAGATGATATGGCCATGTCTTTTCCAAATTTGTACAGGCATCTTCAATTTCTGAATGTGGTGTGACAAAGCATGTTGATGTATGATGAGGCTTGCAAAGTGGGCAGAATTGCTCCAAGCACGATGCTTGAAGGCATGCTCCATCCACAGCAATTACTTAATTACTTAATTACATGTGTACCAAGTCCGTGTAATACACACTGAAAACCGTCTGGATTTGAGCCATAAATAATATGCTGAAGTCCAATTGATGAGACAGAAACAAACTAATGGAAAAAAAATTGAATCATATATTAAAAGTGCTATCTTGGATGTAATAACTTCGTCAGAAAACACAGAGTGCAGATGATAACCATTGCAGCTCTGGAAAGACCAACAAATTCACTCAGGGTATTGGTAGAAGGAACTCAAGTCATAAGGCCATGTTCTGGGCTAGCTATTGTGCAGCAAACCAAGAATTTCTTTTTGGTCCTACCTGAATTTAAAAAAAAACCTGTTCAGAAACACAATTTTGATTACCCTTCCACTACATAGTTCGTATTAGGGTTATACATTGCTGCTATTTCTCAGTACTCTGAATATTGCAGTTCAGTGAGCACATTAGAGCGGGAGAAGCATTGCATTCCAAGAGCATGTTGCTCCTATCCAAATTAAAATGGATTATGGGATATTACAACATTCTTCAAGGCAAAGATAATGGAAGTATTAAAATGTTTAGTTACTGCAGCCTCAGTTGTGAGGCACCAAGACACAAAAGTAACCATTTTTTTCTATCTTCTAGGAAGTTCCTAGGGTCATCAGCTATGGAGCTGACACTCCTGTGCAGGTGGGAAAGGGAGGACTTGGCAAATGGTGATCAACTCCATTTTGCCAAACTCCTGCTTGATGAAAAATGGATTTATGGCGTCCCTTTGCCAACATCATGAGAAATAAAGGGCTGGGCTCAACTTTTCCAAAAGGAAAATGGTATCCAGTTTGCATAAGAAAAACAGACCTATGTCTCAACCAAGTAACTCCTCAAAGCAAAGGTTTGGATTGGTTCAACCATTCCCAAAAGGTGGAACAGCTGGTCACACAGGTATGCAGCAGTCCCTAAACCTGATCTCTGTTGAGGTCAGCCGTCAACAGGGTGGGGTCAAGGCTTTCTGGTGGTATCTTTCTAGTGGTATTGGCTAAATATATCTCCACATGATCGCTGGTGACCAAAAGACAATAACTAAGTGTATATTTTTTTGAATAATTAATTAATTACGTGGCTCTGACTCCGAGGAGCTCTCAGGCTGAGTATGTGAGCAGGCTGGCATGTGCATTTGAGCTGGCTGAGGTTTGCACTGTGGCAGCTGCAGCAGCATGCTGATGCTTTCGTGACTTTCCTCACATCCCTGCACGTACCTTCTCCTGATCCCAGTACTTTGATATTCCAGTGTGCTGCCTCAAAGCCAACCAAGCAGACACCATGGATGAGATGGTTGTGTTCGACCTCACTGGCTGCAGAATGTGCATCACCACAGGCATGGGGAGGCTTTCATTCCCATACCTCTGCATTCCTCCTTGCATACCCAGGGTGAGGGCCTGGCATAAGAGCCTTTGCTCAATCAAAACTGATTAGCACAGTGTGGACTTAAAATTGATTCCCTGAAGTCTCTGATTTCAGCCCAATATAAATCAGGTGTATTTTTTATAAGAAGAAGATTGTGGAAATAATAAAATGTTTGTGCTTGGTACCTGTGTGCTTTGCGCTTCATAAGCAAAGTAATACACATACACATGGTAAGTGTATATGGTAAAGAGCTGCCATACACAAATGGTGTTTTATCTCTCTGTTAACCTTCTGGATTTACCATGGTGCTGTCCCTGTCACTTTTTGCTGACAGAAGGGGTCAGAGGTATAGTATCAGCTCCATCAGTCCAGGCTGTGGCTGTACCTCTGACAGCAGACAGCTCAGATCACCGTCAGCCCATCAGTGCACCCGGCAAGACACGTGTTGTGCAAACGGGTAAAACGAGTCAAATTTTTAAACAGGCAAGCAGGAATGGAGCCCTAGTCCCTGTAGTGGTGACCAGGAGCTTGTATCTCACCAAGCACTAATTGGCACTTTTCATCTTTGACTATCTCTCCTCAATCTGCCCTACATCACCATGATAGTGAAGCAGTGACTAATGACCGTGGAAGTGTGGGACCCTATGTCATGTGGAGCTGAATGCTTTTAGAGAGCCCCTGGGTATCAGAGCTGAGGCAATGCTGAAGGTGGTTTTCTGCAGCCTTTGGACGCATGATAAACAAAAATGTTGTTCTTTGAGTCTCTTGAGTGGGACGTCTGTGCATCTATATGCAAATAAGTTGATAAGAACTAATAATCAGCCACTTTCTGGCTTTAGCATTAGAGGAGAGTATGTGCATTGCATGTGAGGTTGGTACCTGCTGAGACAACTGTCTTGGTTTTTGTATTTCTTAGGAATTTTTGATGTCTCTTGCTGATAGTGTTAATAAATCAGAAGGGAATTGCACAGGCAGTGCTGCCAGACATTAAAATGGAGATGCTACTGTGCAGGAAAAATGTGTGATGCTGGGATACATTTGCACATTCTGTCAGTCATTTTGTCCAGCTTCACATGCAATACTAACCAAGTGAAAGACTATACAAGGAAGAAAATAGAAATTGGAAGAGATGTGAATAGCAGCAAATTATGGTGGTGGGAAGACATCATCTGCTTGGACTTTAGGACTGGCATTTAGAAGAATTTCAACTATCAAAGAAAATGGGCTGATAGAAGCCTCACGAAGACCAACACAGACCTGCACGTAGAACATAACAAGCTCATACAACAGGCTGGGCCTCAACTGCCTCAGGAGGCTGTCAGTGGAAAAGGACTGGGGACCCTGTGAGCACAGGCTGCCCAGCAGCCAGCAGGACCTCCCAGCAGAGAGGGAGGGCAACCACTCTGGGCAAGAGCATTGCAGCAGCTCAGGAGAACATTATGCCTTTCTGTTTGGCAATTTCGAGACCATGTAAGAAGCAGTGTCCAGTTTGGACAGAGTGGGACAAGGCCAGAAGATGACTATGGAGACAGTTGGGGGTGGGAGAACATAACAAATGAGGAGAGGATAAAAGAGATGGGCAATGGGCTTGTGCAGCCTGGATAAGAGCCATTAAGATGGAGAAATAACTACAGGATCCCATGAGCTGATGGGGAGTTACAGAGAATGAAGAGCTAGACTCTTCTACAAGGTACAAAGGACAAGATGCAACCATCACAAGGTGCAACAAGCGACATTTGGGTTACGTGTAATGAAAAAAAGTCACAGTGATGGTATTTCATCACTGCAACATGCTGCCCCTTGAGGAGGCTGGACCTCCTTCTCTGGTGGAATTCATGGAAAGGCTTGGGTTGGAAGACACCTTTGTGCCCATCTTTATAGCCCTCCTCTGAAACCTCTCCAACAGATCCATGCTCTTTTTTGTGCTGCAGGCCCCAGAGCTGGATGCAGCACTTCAGGTGGGGTCTCACCAGAGAAGAGGATCAGAATTCCCTGCCTCAACCTGCTGTCCATGCTGATTTTGTTTCAGTCCAGGATGGGCTGTGAGTGCACACTCTTGGCTCATGTCCAGCTTTTCATCCACAAAAGCCCTCAAGTCCTTCTCCACAGGGCTGCTCCCAATGGGTTCTTCTCCCACTCTGTACTCACTGCAGGGCTGTGTCTACCCAGGTATGGTACCTTGCACTTGGACTGGTGGAGTCTCATTAGGGTCATGTGGACCCAATTCTCAAGCTTGTCCAGGTCCCCCTGGATGGCATCCCTTCCTTCTGTTGTGCCAACTGCCACATTGAACTGAGATGTTCAGAGGTCAGCTTGTCAAGGCTCTAAGCAACCTGCTGCTCCTTTGAGGTTGGGCCTCTTTGAAGGGCCACCTCTGTGGGTGAACTCCACAGGCTCCTTCCACAAAAAATTACTCCATGGCTATGTTGGTTGGACTGTCACTTCCCATTCCACTTGGGGCCTGCATAACTCAGTCTTTTCTTCTTCCTCTAGCTCGCCCTTCATGTGCCAGGAGCACCTTCTTGTACGCCTTGGCCCTCGGATGAAAAGTTCTGTTTGGTCTTCAGTCAGGTCTGCACCTTCACAATACTGCACATCTGGCCAGACATTTGTGTGGAGAGGTCATATGGTTTTATCCATTTTCCACTATTACTGCAAGGATAACTTGAATTGAGAAGCTGTTTCTGACAGCTGGATTGCAGCCATTCATGGAAAGCTGGTACTAGTGGGGCAGCTGGATCTTCAAGTTGCTTACAGAAACTGGTGTGAGTTATAAAATATGATTGATTTCAATCACTTCACCCCTCAGAAAGTGTCTATGGCTGTTCTTAAATCCCAGGTTTTCATTTCAAGTAGATTAATACAGTTTTCTGTCATCTTCAAGATATTATCAATAAATCAGGACTCGGCTACTCTGGCAGAAAAGATAACAAATATTCCTGCTGTCTTTTCAAACACAATGTCAGCTACTGTTAAAACTGTTATTTTTTTTTCTTCAAAATTGCTATTGCCTATCCTTCTTCAGTCTAACAATGCTTTCTTCTCTCTCAGCACCTGCATAAACCCTCACCCTCTCTTGGCTGCCAAAGGCATCTCAATGATATCCACTATGGGATGAAGATACACATAAATATACATGTAAAAGCATGCACAAAAATGGAATATTATTCCCTGGCTACTCCAGCTGCTGGCAAGCCTTGACCCTCAACCAAGCCACAAAACTGCTGAGTTCTGGGAGAAGAAAGCAGTGACACAGCAGCATTCAGTGTGTCCCAGGCCTCCCCTGAACAAGCGTTGAGTCTCTCCTGAGGAAAGAAAAGATATCAGTGTTGGAGGGTCAGGGATGGCAAACCTGAAATTTGGTGACACCACGCAGGTGTTGCCTTTTCCTCTGGCCCAACCCACCCCGGGAAGCCAACACAGCTTCACTCAGCACTGTCCTCAGGAGTGCACGCAGCCCGCTCGGAAAGGGGCTTGTTCAGCTGTAGGAGAAGGCTGCAATAACCAAGAGCATGAAGCTTATTAACAGAGGACAAAGATGTTAACATTAGTAGAGACCTGCATATTTTCAATACAGGGCTACAGAGGCACCAAACACCATTTAAACGCAGCGTGAGAAAATGTCTGCTTTTTCCAAGCTCTTCTCAGGCTATTCTCTCCTTCCCACCAATCCAGCCCCGGCAGAGGTGCCAGGCACCTTCTGGGTCAGTGCTTCTGCTCTCCACTTGGTCTCTTCTCAGCTATTTCTTTGAAGCGAGACCCTGAGGGACCTCCCTCCTCAGGCCTGATGGCTGGGCTGTCACTCACAGCTCTGCTTTCTTGTCTGCCTCTCCTCTGTGAAACAAGACTCTTGTCCCCTGAGAGCTTTCAGGCACAGCTTGTTGCTTTCCCCTGGAAAGCACAGCAGCTGTTTGTGCTCATAAGGAAACAGCACTTCTAAATGCAGCAAAGATTGTCCTCGGGAAAGGGATGAGGCAGAGTGCTAATTCAGCAGTCTGAGGACATGGCAGGCTCTCTGCTTTAAGCCCTGCATCAGGGGCAAGGAGTGGGTGAGCAGGACTGGGGCTCTTCAGGGGATCCTTGAGACATTTGAGTGAACTACCATCATCCAGAGCTGGAGGTACAGGCAGAGTTAACTGTCCTTGGGCAGAGCTAACACCACCATGGCAAGTCAGGCTCTGGCTCTGTGATCATGGATGTCCTGGAAGCAGAAAAAAATGGTAAAGCTACTTTAAAAAATGGTAAAGTTACTTTATTTGAAATAACCTTTAATAGACTGCTCCACCCAAGAAGCTGTTTACTCAGTTTTCCTGCTCATCCCAGGGACAAGGAAGTCCTGCTCACAGCTGCAGCCCACCTGCACCTTCTGCATGGGGCGAGTGGGGAAGCACTGCGCCTGTCCTCCAGAATGCTGTCCCTGCCCTACCATCCTCCCCTCCAGGGACATTCCCACAGCCAGCACTTACCCCAAGCTCTGTTGTGGTGAGCTCACCTTTCATTTATGGTGTTAAAACTTTCTAAATTTGGGTGGGTTTTTTTCCTTGCAGTTTCCCCCAGGGTAAACACCTCAATTTCAATCTGAGTCATATCTCACATCAACCGCCTGTTCTGACATGCAGTGGTAAGTGCTGTGTAGCACCTGTCTGGCTGGATGCTGCAGCCCAGCATCCCACAAGTGTGAGACCCATAAAAGTGATATAACAGCTCAGGAGCTGAAGATATCCAGTATTTTTAAGACTGAGATGCAGACAACAGCTCATCATTATAGGAGAGAAGGCTCTGGGGAGAACTTCCTGCAGCCTTTCACAAAGAAAGATGGAGACAACCTTTTTGTCAGGGCCTGTTGTGATAGGAAAGGGGTAATGGTTTTGAACTGAAGGAAGATTGATTGAAATTCAATTTAAAGAGGAAAGTTTTTACAATGAGGGTGGTAAAACACTGGAACAGGCTGCTCAGAGAAGTTTTGGATGCCCCATCCCTGGAAACATTCAAGGGGAGCCTGGACAAGGCTCTAAGCAACAAAATCTAGTTGAAGATGTCCCTGCTCATTGCAGTGGGGTTGGACTAGATGACCTCTAAATGTCCTTTTCAAACCAAACTGTTCTATGATTAACATTGCAGTGATGGAGAAAAGTCACAGTGGCTTCCATAATGCCACAGAGCAAGGACAGGTCTCTCCCTGCTTTTTCTGCCTGACAGTGAAGATATCACTCACAGTATTTCCTTTTTTTTAAAGTAGTATCTGCTGTAGCTGCTTTCTAGGAATAGTGGCAGCCCACACTAAGTTATAGCACCCTTCAGGTAGCTGTGACTTCTGCAGGGTATTGCTTTTGTCTTGGCAGCATGGTATCAAGGGTGTGTAACTCAGGTGGCTTCTGTCTGTGGCATGAGCTTTTCTTGCTCATCTTATTTCACTGTTTTTTCACCACCATCAGCCGTTCCTTCCTTGTTTTCACTTGTTTCAACCTCTCTGTCTTAGTCGAAAAGCTGTTCCCTGCAAAATCACCAAGTAATTGGGTTGCACTTTCAAGCAGAAGGTGCAGAAGTCCCTGCCCAGGACTCAGGATGTGCTGAGTGCAGTTGCACTGAGGATGTCACTGAGGAGCACTGGTTCCTCCCATTGGAGGAAAAACCCAAGTGTCCTGCACCACTTACCCTAAGGAGGCTGCAGAAGAGGGAAACTCTCAGTGAGAGCAAAGAAAAGGGGAGGGAAGGCTGTGTCACCCCCAGGAAAAGTAGGTAGCCTTTTGTGCATAGATGTCTACACTCAGTGATGGTCCAGTGAAAGAAAAACCTGATATAACTGAACTGTGCTATAAAAAGAATATTAGGAGTTAAAAGTCAGAGAGGAATGTTAAGGAGAATCTTCTTCTGACTTGCCACCTTCCAGGTGACAAGAATTTACTTCATCTGTGAACTCAAAGCCTTGATTTTCTCTTCTCCGATTCTGGAGCCAGCTCTTCCCAGGAGCACCTTGGTGGTGTGCAGACCAGGAGCTGGTCCACGCTCTGCCTTGTGACAGCAGTGGGCTCACATCAGCTATTTCCAGTCCCATGCAGAGCCATCTCTGGCTATAGGCTAAGGAACAGCAATGGTCTTACATTAGACCAGTATCCTAGAGATTAACTCTGTTCCAAAGTTATTATTTAGAAAAGGATTGAGAACCTGTCTTGTGTTTCTCATGGTGGATCCCTCACAGTCTAGTGTTTCTCTTGATTTCTCTTCTTTCCTTGTGCAGCTGCCATGTTTTCTGAGCTACCTCAGAAGTTAATTGGCCTGGATTTTGCCTTTCTCCACTTAAGTAGAATTACTGATGACATTCTTCTCCCGTGCATGCCAGTGTCACTGCAGTGGCAATGCTAAGCTCCCACATGATGCTCTTACAAGTTTGTCTGGTGTGTGATGCCATTTTCCCAAGGCAAATAGAGAACATCTTGGTCTGTCACTAAAGCAACAGGCATCCCAGAAGTTTCTAGTGAGCAGAACCTCACCTATGGAAACCTCTTCCCTTTTCCTTGATATTTATTCATTTTTTTTCAGTCATTTAATTGCTCTTCCTTAATTTAGAGGAGGTGAAGCTGGCAGTTCAATACAGAGAGCTCATTTTTTTACTGTAGACTCACATTCCCATGATATTGCTGGTGGCCAGTGACAAACTGGAGATCTGAAAGATACAGCTCATGTTTGATCTTCTTTTATCTACAGAGGTCCTCTAGCTTCTTGGATCTATTTTCTGAAGCTTGTTCTCTCACCAGCCCACCCAGGGTTATCTTCATAAAATAGGTGGTCTAAATAGGTGACATATTATGACTTTGGCAGGTCATTGTCTGTTCTCCCACAACTTTTAAGGGCATCTATGCAGACTGAACCTTAAACCCCTAAAAGCATAGAGGTGAATTCCAACCTCTAGTGCTGAAACCTGAATGTTACTCATGGCCCAAGGAGAGGTGGCTGTGCTACCACCAAGGCACTGCAGGAAATACAGAAGCAGGCAGAGGTTCTGGTGAGGTTCTGATGTTTACCCCCCCCATTTGGTGACCCCACCACTCCTTCCTTTGCTGTACTACTGAATGTGTAACCTCAGGGGAGCTGTAACTAAGAAGCTGGACACTTGGAAACCTTTCAGCCTGAGTGGCCTGCTTTCCTGTCAGGAGTCACATGGCAGAAATCCTAAATAACTCCTAATTAAAGGAGCTATAGGCTGCAGTACTGTGTCCTTCCAGCCTTCCAGCAATCTTGGATCTTTTTGTAGCTGGGCACTAGAAAAAGTAGACAGTAATTTGATTCTGTGAGACTTCAGTGGTTTTTGTCTGAGACGCAAGGAAGAGCATCATTATCCAAACAGCAGGTTTACAGCCTGTTTATTGAATTATGCACATCAGATACTTTCTGAGCCATTATTTTTCTTATTAAACACTTGGCCCTGGGCTTGTCCTGGGCCACAACTTGACTCAGTTCCCACACCCACAGGAGGAAATTTGGTGGTCCTGTGGAATGCTCGGTGGCCAGCTGTGTGTCCCAGGAGCCTTGTGCAAGTGTGGGGCCATGAAGGCTGGTCATGGGTGCTGGAAGTCTGATCCTTGCAGCAGGAAGGCACTGCTGGAGCTACACAGCAGGTGTAAAATAAAAACAAAACCTGGATAGTGAAAAATAAATAAAGAAAATGAAACAAAAATCTCATCCTAAGGAGGTGTCCTGACAGCAGTGATTTTACTCGTAATTTTTAATCTTACACTTTTCTATGTAATAGTTCAACTCCTTTGTCCTTTACATGCCAGGACTGAAAGAGATGCATTTTCCATGCAGTGATTCCTGTGGGGATTGGAAGCTTACTCTCTTTCTCTGCTCCTACCCTGCCTCTCAACATTTCCCATGATCCTGTACCCTGCTGTGCATATGGGATCAAAGACAGGATCCCTTCCTGAGTAGCAGCAAGACAGTGCAGGAACACTGATGTGTACCTTTAATGAGACAGAAGTTGCTAGGAATTGCCTTGTGGTGCAGATTTCTGATGTGTATTTGGTTCACATTTGCTGCAATGGTTTAATAGATATCACTGCACACCCTGGTTCCTTGAGGGTCTCTGTACCTGTAAGCATAGTGCTGGATAGGATCCTGCCATTTCCCTAGAAAAGCTGAAAAGAAAAAGAGAAGAGGTGCAGAATCTCATTGCATTGCACTGTGCAAGGCCAGTATTCCTACAAAGACAGTGGAAAGCAGAACACCTTTTTCTCCCTTCACTCCGGTGTTAAAGGATCTCACTTGCCCTGCCTAACTTCCGTGTCTGCCTGTCTCTCTGTTGGCTTAAAGGCATGTAGTTTTTCTGCTTAAAAACCTTGCTCTAGTAGTACCTCTTGGAGGATCAGCAAGCACAGCTGGATCCTGCCAGTATTTTATGCACAGGCAAATATACACATGCACACACACGCTTGCCTGGCTGTGTTTGGGGATGTGGTCTCCTCCTGAGAGTTTTTTTGCTGTGTAATCCTTCTCACCACCCTCTCACATGAGGCACGTGACACATGAGACGACCACCACTTACTTACATGTTGAAAACCCCCTCACATCAGCTCCCCTTCTGCTGTTTAAAAACTCCTATAATGCTGAGTTGGGCAAAGGGGGGAAGTGATGTTTTTGTATGAGACACATAAATTTCAGTCTGTGACTGAAAGAGCAATCACATATGTGGCATTTGCACATGACCTAACCCAGAGTTTCTCTACGTTGCCAAAACAGGATTTGTTGTGACTGATGTTCTCAGCTGCTGTTTTGTTTCCTTAAAAATCTCAGTCCAGGCAATGCATTTCAGTCCATTTGGGAGCTGCCAAGGGTCAGTTTGAGAAATGTGTGGAAGCTAGTTAGGGTAGCGGGTGGGAAGGGCTCTGTTGAGGATGTTGTTTAAACATCTCTGGGCCAATATTTCCAAAAGCATTTAGGGTTTAGGGCATGTAGGTGCCTAGGGGATTTTAAAGAAAACCTGTACTGCTTATCTGCAAATTGCAATATTTAAGTATATCTGTATCTGAAAATCCATCCTTAAGTTATGAGCCGGGTGAAAGCAGCACCATTTATGTAAGGCATTGTCAGAGTTCCTGGTGATGGCTGGGTGCAGCACTGGGATGAATGCCAGCAAAATTGTTTCCCTGTGGATTCGCACAGCTGACAGTGCTTTGGCTTGCCAGGACAGAACACCACAGCAAGGCAGGCAGAGACTGAGGAACTGCAAGGGAAGGGCTTTTTGTCGATAATCTCTGGGTCAGGTCAGAGCTGTTGTGTTCCTTGACATCAGGCTGCATGGGAAGGGCAACTGTGTATTTTTGAAGACAAACAGCCATGTCACCAGTTGAGCCGGTGCCTTAGCAGAGTGAGAACAGGTGTCTGTAGGTGGTTGCTTGAGAACACTGAGATCCCTGCAAGGGGAGGGAGAGCCCTGCCTCCCATTGCTGTTTTCCTGGTCTCTCTGTGGAGGGAAGGCAGGTCTCTCTGCCTGACAGTCTCATTCCTCACAAATTTGCAATAGGCCACTGTATACAATATGGGATCTCTCTCACTGCTGGATCCACGCATTGCTACTGGATGTGTGATGCTTGCCAGGCTCTCTCCCCTTCTGCTTAGTACCCTTGCCTGTGCTGGAATGTTCCCAAATCCCATCCCACCTGCTGTGTCCTGTTAAGGTGTAGCTCTTGGTGGTGTCTTTCTGTTCTGTTTTCTGTGGGAAGGGCCAGCAGCTCCTTGTGTGTCCCAACTTTCTCTCCTCTTCAGTGCGAGAGCTCTCACACGCTGAACCTCTGGGAGCTGCAGATGAAATGTAGCTTCCACTTTAAAGCATGCTCAGGCTCATGAAAAGCCTCCCTGGTTGTTTCTCTGGGACTTTGGAGAGGCTCTTGGGATGAGAATGGAAGAAAATAATGGCCTCAGATGTTATATGAGGAGCCCTGAGGTGGGCTGCACACTCAGGATGTACTCCACAAAATGGAACATTATTTAGGTATCCTTGCCAATGCCAAAATCCTGGATTCACCCTCTCCTCACCTCTCCACAAGCTGGAGAGGGGTTGCAAAGCACTTGTTTCCCTGGCTTGGATCTGTCTGGCAGGAGTATGCTCCTGTTTTCCGTGTTCTGCAGGCTGAACGAGGGGAGGGAGCTGCCCTTCACAGCCCAAGTTCTGCAAGAGGGCAGACAGGCTGCAGGAAACTGGGGAAACAATGAGGTTCTGCTCTGCTGGTGCAACAGCTTGAGAGGAAATGCTTCGATGACAAGGGCAGGGTGAGCCAGAGGCCAGAGGGCACTTTTTTCATGCTGTGGGGCCTTTTTGGTGTCAGCACTGCTCCCGCATAATAAAGCTCAGCACAGGGCAGTGCTTGGCAAGGGGTCAGTGCTTCTCTGTGTGGGGGGAACTGTGGGTTCCCAGTCTGAGAATCGGGGAAGACTGAAGGGAAAAAAAGCCTTAGGAGTTGTCCCTGAGAAGGGACAAGCTGTCTCTGTGAGAGGTGGCAGTGCTGCCTCCTTGTGCAAATCTGATCTGGAGACAGTTCCAGAAGTATCTTCCAGCAGAGGGAAGGAGGCACTGCTGAAGCCCTGCTGCAGGTCTGCAGCTGCATTCAGTGCCCATCTCAAAATCTGACTCTTGGTGAAGCACTTCAGAGGAACTAAATTATTTAGAAACTCTTGCAATCAATTACAAGCACCCAGCTCCTTCATCTCTGTCCTTACTGAGCCTTTGACTTCCTCACCCTGCTCAGGATAGTATTATGATGGTGTAATGGTTGATGTTTATGAAGTGTTTTGAAGATAAAAAGTGATGTTGAGTTTTACTAGGCCAGGATCTGAGGCTCTTGTTTAATCTTTCTCAAGATATCAGACTCAAATCTCACTCCAAGGGTTTCCTGCATGCTGCTTGTAAGCAACACATGGAGCTGCCCCCGTTCCCATGCCCACCTTACCCTGCTGCAGCTCTGTGCTCTGCCATCTCTCCCATCACAACTCTTTCCCTATCTGGCTGTTAACCAGAGTGCTAAGATGATCCAAATTATAACATCGCAGGCTCACTGGAACAAAGGGAGAAAACAGGAGGAAACTACCCATGAGAGAGAGGATTGGCATGAGGTTTGTGTACATGCTTGTATTATCCCAGTCATTTGAGATATGCATAGCATCATAGACTCATAGACTATTCTGAGTTGAAAGGAACCCACAAGGACCACTAAAGTCTAATTTCTGGCCCCACACAGGACAGACCCATGAACCACACCAGAAGCAGTCTCTGAAACTTGTTTTTAGCTGGGGCCCCCGTTGGGGTCAGAGCCATTCCCTGCCCCATCCCTGCCCCAAAGTGGTAGACAAGGCAAACGATGGATCTGAATATGAGAGGGAGTGGAAGAAGAGGAAAGCTTCACAAGCAAGCCAAGATCCTAGAGAACCAGCCTCCTTATCACTGTCAAATTTCCTGCAGGCATTTCAAGGAAGAGAAATTTTAAATTGCTTTTACACACCCCTGCCTGCTTGAGTGCACAGAAAAGATAGGAGTGGTCTCAGAAGGAAGACTGCTGTTTTGTGCAGTACATGGCCCAGTGCCTTATTTGCAGTTTGCTGTGTAAGCACTGTTGTCAAATGGGAGCTATTTGCTTCCTCCAGGCTTTTCTATGGGACTCATCAGTATGACAGGGGAGAACTTCAGACATCAATTAAATTCTTTCCAGAGCAGCTCTGTGAGACTGAGGAACAGGAAACAAAAGGAAATCTTTGTCCCTCTGAAAGCTCTACTCTGCTGCAAGCCGGGCCCAAATTTCAAGTTAGGCTCATTGAAAACAAGAAAGTAGGATGACCTTTGCTTTGTGTGGGAACCTTGTGGCAAAGGTGGTATTGATGCCTGGTGCTCCTAGGCAGCATTCAAAGGGGTTAACCACCATGAAATTGCTCCCTGTCCTCTTGCAGTGCCTTCTCTCACTCATTCACTCCACAGCTTCTTCACCAATCCAGCCATGAGGCAGCCACAAGACATCCATATACTGTGTGCTACAGGGGCTGAATCAATGGCTATAAAGATTGTGTGCTGTTAATGAGCACACAAAACCAAAAAACTGGCTTCGTACAGGCGTCTTCTAGTCTCTGAGTGCCTGGAATTTGTGCTCTGAATCCCCTTTTCTGCACTCAGGGATGTCTGTGGGTGTATGGTGGGGAACAAGTGTGGTGACTTGTTCAACCTTTCTCATTCTCCTGCCTTTCCTGCTTCTCCAAAGTAACTTGCTTTGCCCATTTTGCCTGGAGCTGGGCAGCACCCTCACATTGCCTCACACTCTGCAGTGGCACCACTGACGTTTCAGCAGTGCAGCCTGGGGCCCCTGCCCCGTGCCTGGGGCTCAGAGATGCAGCAGAGCTTGCACTGCTCCCCAAAGGTTTTTCAACAGCCACCAGGAAGGTTTGAAAGGGCAGGCTGCCACAGCCCAGCCATCTGCTTTCCCTCGCAGCACCAGGGATGTGCTGAGGTCTGTGAGGCACCACAGGGTCTTGCAAGCTCTTCCAGAGTCTCAGGGGTGCAGAGGTTCTGCACCAAAACCAGGTTCAGCTCCTGCTGTACGGGAGCTCTGCCCCATCAGCCCCTCTGAGGCCACATGGAGGGGGCAGGGGACTCGGCATGGGGCACTGGTGTGAGGCAGCCAGATGTTCTGGGGGAGGGCAGGGCTCTGCTGCCGCTGCCTCGGCTGCTGTGAGCACGGAGCAACCACTGTGGGGATGTCATGCTCTCCCTGCCACAGCTAACCAAGACCCAGCAGTCTTTAAAGAGCTTCATCAAACTGACATTATAGTCAAATTGAGGCAGCTTTGGATGGGAATGATGAAATGAAAATTGTCCCTCACAAAAGGCAACTCCTGCTGCAGGTTTCAGGCTTTGACTTTGAACTAGGATGCTGCACGTTCTTTAAACCAAACCCCAAATAGGTAATTTTTTAGAGGAAGGTATTTGCTTGGCTATGCTCTTCCTGGTTTTGGAGTTTTTTTTAAAAAACAGAGAAGGCTTTTTTGCCAAATCTCTCCTTCACTGTGGCAAGGACCCTGGAGCATGGAAAATTTCATGACCTAAAGCATTTATCAAAGTTTTAAGCAGTAGATAGAAAGGGCTTACACCATGAAGCATAAGTGGTCTCAACAATAAATAATTCTACCAGTTCAGCTTAAAATACATCTAAAATATTTTTTTAAGGCCTCATATACTCTACTAGATTAAGTTGCTACAGTACTAATGTACTTTACCTCTCAGAGAAATATGTGGGCTTCTGGCAGCAGAGGAAGCAAGAGTTAGCAGGGGAGGACGTGAAAGAAAAGCTCAACTCCTTCTTGCTTTTCAGTCAGCCAGCTCTCCATGGTCCCTGCAGCTGCCAAGAACTTCTGTATGACAATAGCAATAGCACAAAACCTGTTAAATATAGATTCAAATGAGTTTAAATTGAGGAGAAGCATCTATAATAATCAAGGTTTGCTGGATGTGTCTTGAATATGGTGTTGTTCTTAATTATTGAGCTCTGCACATTGGCTGCAAATACATTTCAAAAAAAGTTTTCCAGCCTGCTGCTGCTCACTAAGTGAAATGAAGGCATGACAGAGTGTGTTTCCCTTTAAAAACTCAAGACAGTGAAACTTTACCAGTTCTGTCACTAGCCTTTTACTTTCCAAGAGCACAGGTCTCCAAGATATTCCAGACTTTTGCATTTTGTATTTAAAAAACCTTTATGAGGGAGGGCACCACAGCTTATCAAGATGCTCATGAGCTGTGATCATACAGGCTGAAAACTAGAGCTGAACAGGTCTGAGGAAAGCCAGGTGCTTTGTGTGCTTTGGCAAACAGTAACTACAGACAATACTCCTGTCAGGGCTGTGTCCATACTTGAAACCCTTTCCTGGGGCTTTTCAAAGACCCCCACAATGTGCTGAAGAGTCTGGCAGTGGTGTTGTGTCTCCACACAGGGGCAGCTCATGGATGTGCTGAGGATGGAGACATCTGGTGCATGACAGCAATGCAGATGGACTCTTCAGGAGTAATCCATAAATACATTTCAGGGGGGAAAGAAAAAGAAACCAGAAGTAAAATATGCTAAAAAGCAAAGGTTTACAGCAAAGTATTTTCTCCAGGAGGTCTCTGAAACAGCTCAAGGTAGCATGACAGGAACATGGACTTGTCTCTCCTTCCATTGCCTGGGTTACTGTACAAAAATAGAGAATAAAAATGGAGCAATGCTGTAAGTAAAAAACTGTTTTGAGAATACCCAGGGCTGAAACCATATTTGGATGCATGGCTTGTTTCACTGGATTGTCATGGTCATGGAAAGGCTTGGCTTTTCTTCTCCCCACCCTTTTTGTTGTTTCCTTTTTTTTTCCCTTTCCATCTTTGTGGCTGAGAGTAACTACGTTGCCTGAGTATCTATAGAAGCATACACATACCTCAGTCCGTGGACACTTCCCTTAGGAAATAGTTCCCTTGCCCTAGTCTGCAATGGGGTGAATGTGGTTTCAGCTACCATGCAAACTGCCAGGCACCAGGATTACTTCTGCAGCTCCATCACATGGTGATGGGACAGGGGCATGAGCCCTTGCCATGCTGCCATGTAGGAAAAAGTCCTGGAGGTTGACTGTTCTGAACATGCCTGCATTTCCCATTCCTGGCTCCTGTGCCT
Organism: Irena cyanogastra; assembly: GCA_013397155.1. Taxonomy (NCBI): domain Eukaryota; kingdom Metazoa; phylum Chordata; class Aves; order Passeriformes; family Irenidae; genus Irena; species Irena cyanogastra. The sequence continues at coordinate 501,410 of VWZV01000437.1, forward strand.
GCCAGGTGGGCCAGGGGAGTGGTGGGGAGGGGGTGAAGTCCTGAATAATGTGTTGACACTGCCTACAGCAGTCAGCATTGCTGAGCTTGGTAGCAGGGCTGAGCAGAGGAGAAAGCCCTCACCACCTGACCAAGGACAGCTGCAGAATGGGTCCTCTAGGGGTTAGAGACAACTCTGGAGTAGACTGTGCCCTGAGGCACTTCCTCACTCAGAATAACACCTTATTTGCCCCACAGCCCAGGGGGAATCAGAAGTGATGCCTGTGCCTTACAGCAGGAAGGAAGAATGGGCAAGAACAATGCCATCAGTGACTGCTTTCAGCCCAGAATCTTAATTTTCTTTTGTCCATGCAGCAGACTTTTCAACTGTGATTGCCTCTTTTATTTCCATCTGTATGCCAGGTCATTTTCCATTTTATATCCATATGGTGAAAACAGTGTGGGATTCATGGGGAGACCTGATGGGCAATGCAGAGATACAATAACTGCATCCAAATGTATCATAGTGGCAGCGTAAGGAACTGCAAAGGTCTCTGCTTTGCCAAGTGAGGAAGGAGTGCAGCAGGACAATTTGGTAATTCCAGGTTATTTACAGGTAGTGCTGAAAAGCTTGTGCTAGGCTGTTTGGATGCATTTATGAAGGAGAAATATGAAGCCAGAGGTTGATACAGCTATCATTTGTCTAATTTCTGTGTGTGGTTCCTGGAAACAGGGGGACTTAAATTTGTGCTTTTGAGTACCCAGTTTATGGTACCTGTTCACCTCCAGTGCTGCAAAGCTTCATATATTTACTTTCATCATGGACACTGAAGGGCAATGAAGTGTGCAACGTATAGACTTTTCCACAAGTTAACAGGAAAGGTGGTGACCTCTCTCTTCTTCTTTATGATGATCCTGTTCTCTGAGTCCCATAGGAAAAAAATGCATGGAAGAAGAAATTATTTGCAGTTGCCAACACTGAACACAAGGGAAGCTCTCGAAGACAGTGGACCAGACAAAAGCCACCCAAGACAAAATGCCACTGCTGCCACCAATGGCAGAGCCAAACACTCAGCTTTTGTTTCTTATCTTGAAGTTGGGAATAAAATCATCTGAAAGAAGTTCCCAGGTTGGCTCCCAGCTTCAGATCCTCTGAAGCCCAAACCATTGAATGACACTATCGAACTTACCCATTTCAGAGCAGGCCAAATGCTGGAAAAGGTGTGGCAGGTTCAGATCCTTTATGAGCTATGACCCCTTGGTGCCTTCCTTGTCCTCCTTCCTCCTGTTCTCTTCTCTCCATCCACCCATACTTCCTGCAGGGCAGAAGAAAGGGTGGAGGGCAGTCACTTCTCTTGAAACCTGGCTATCAAAGGCCATGATTAATCCATAGCCCTGTCCGAGTGGAACATTTGACCTTGTTGATTATTGACAGCATGTCATGCAAGGCATAAAATCCTGCTCCTAGAACCAAGCTCCTATGCCTATAGAGTGCAGACAGTGAGGGTGTCTCCCCTGTACGAGCGTGACTTGGCTGCCCTGTGGATATTTCTGACACGTAGGTGGATGTCGAGCCAGCCAAACAAGAGTTACTATCCTGTTTTCTTCATTTCAGAAAAGAAAGATTTGCAAGGAAAATACAAAGAACTTGAAGCTGTTGTTGCACTGACATTTTAGTCCATGAAGCGACACAAAATGAAAGGCTTCTCCCTAGTGCCAGGCTTTTAAAAATCTTTGGATTAGAAATTCATGTGACTCCTAACCCCTCATGTTGTTACATTCTGTGACCCCAGATAGTTTAATAATAGCTTTTGAATAGTGACTCCCCTCTCCACTACATCAGAAATCTACTCAAGGGAGATGGGGAGGTAGGATTCAGTCCCAGGCCTCTTATTTGCTGCCAGCAGCAGTGGCAGGCAGCTGTGGCCACTGCCTTCAGGCTGCCAGGGCTGTAGTGCTCAGCTCTGCTCAGCTCTTGCCTGTCTCCCAGCTCAGCTCTGGCCAGCACATCCACTGGTGCCCTTGAAACTGTGTTTGGCAGTGGAGGAGCCTCTGGGGAGCTTGTTTCTCCCCTCCCAGTGACTCCACAACTGCTGGGAGCTCTCTGCTCTTGGTTCAGGGGATGCAGCTGGACCATTCTGGGCATCAATAGAGGCTTCATCCACTGTGGGCTCCCTGAACTGGGGCAGGCAGTGCTGCCCTACTCAGCATGTGTGAGCTGCTAAGTGAGCTGGCAGTCCACAGCTAACCCAGCTCTTACAGAGGTTACATGGGTCTGGCATCCTCCCATGGAACCTAGCTTTACAGGAGATCCTGTGTCACTGTTCCCAGATGGCGAAATGAAGGACTCCACAACTCATTTCATGATCAGAAGGCTTAACTTTGTTGAACAAGGTGTCTCTTTTTATAGAGACTTTCACTAACACTTATGTGATTGGCTAAATGGAACAACGCCTCTCTACCACCATTCATTGAGGCAGAGAGAGCATGTTTTGAGGACAGACAGAAAGGGAAAAGTAAGCAAAGAGGAGACAACAGCTGTTGTTTTGAGAACAAGGCATGCTTACAAAAACCTTTTATCAGTCCATTTCTTGAGAACCAAAAATTCTCCACAGAACTGTCCTTGGAAAGGAAAGCAGCTCTCTCCTGGGAAAACCCAGAGCCTGTGCTGAGTTTTTTCTAAGTCCCACTGAAAGTCAGCCCCACAATCCTGGGCCAGTATTAGTTTAGCATCTTTTTTGTTGTGCTAAACAATTCTTTAAGTCTATCAATTTTTTTAAAGTTATCTTTAGAGGGAAGAGGACTAGAAATGTACTGTTATTTGTCTCGTGTATCTTTCAGTGGAAGTCAGATGCATTTATTTCCTAGCATTTGATTTTAAACAGTTTACAAGGTGTTGCCTTTGTCCCACATGGTGCTCCTTGCAGCACATCCCTTATGCCCTCCTGCCAGCTCACAGTCTGACAGCAGTCACCCAACAACATCACCCAAATGGCACAGGAGGGAAAAATAGACTGTTAACCATGGTTGTGTTTCTCATTTCAAAGCCTGGGACTTTAGTATTACTGTTCCTTTTCTCCACTCCTGGTATGAACCTTTCCCTCCCTCCCCAGCTTCAGCACAAACTTGTGTTACCTCCCATGGTGGAAATCACCCTCACTTAAATCACAGCCACCTTGCACAGCCATCGCAAGGCACAATGGTGGGTTGTGGGGAATCTCTGCAGGAAGTAAAGGTCTGAGTGTATTGCTGTGGCAGAAGAATACCAAATGCAATGATTTAAGGGGAAATTATGAGTTCTGACAGGTGATCTGGACTCAGGCAGTGAGTCAGACTCTCCTGTCATTGTGGAGACTCAGCACCATATGACCAAAATCGATGTACTGGATTTTGTGATATTGTTATTGGAATTATTAAGACGACTCTATTTGCCCATTGGAGTGTACAGGATGGAACATATGGTACTAAACAAGCCAGCAAAGCAGTCAAGGGGCTGCTACATGAAGGGATTTGTACATAAACATAACGGGGCAAGGCAAAAGCCATGCTCCTGTAAGTTAATTTAGCTGCGTTTGCTGTAACGACAATGTAATTATAGGAGTGCAATTCAGGAGATTTATCTTTTTAATTAGCAAACTCCCATGTCCTTCAAAAATCTCCTCTCACAGCTACAGAGCCACCTGCGTCAAAGTGCAGCGGGGAGCCCTTGCTTGCTCACAACTCCAGTGCTCCATCTCGCCCCACGCTGCAGAACTGCCGCAGCTCCGAGCAGATGGTCCCGCATCCAACGTTTCCTTCCCGTGCCACTTACCAGTAATAAATTGGATCATTGTTAGTGTGCATTGTAATTTCCTCGGACGTTTTCCTCGTGGCAGTGTATTTGGGTTTGGTGGTGCCTTAAATTCGTGTACATATAAACCTATATAGCCTGGCAGCAGAAGTTTCCCAATGGTAATTTCAGCTGAAAATATTTTTTCCCCTGGAAATAGCTCAGTGCACTAGCAGTGCTCCCCGAACTCGCTGTGCAGAAGCAAGCCAAACACTAGGAGCTTTGCCAAGAACCAGAGCCCACTCCTACAAAAGGCAAGTTGTGCCCAAGCAGTACATATCTGTTCTCACAGAGAAGTGAATGCCTTTAGACCAGCACTGTCACACACATACAGGGAAAGCCAAGAGAAACTTACATGAGCCCTATCCTGGCCATTTTTTCTGACCCTGTATGTGCTTTCTTGTTTCCCTGATGTTGGTTTTCCCTACATTGTGGGGAACCTGCTGGAAGAAAAGACTGACAAAGCCCTCAGAAGTAGAATAACGTTCATATTACATTTTCAAATAGTTCTTATTAACTTTTCTTATCTTGAAGGTACAAAAGGGTAAAGGTTTGTGACTGCATCCTTGCTGTGTTTCTGGTAACACCCATAGCCAGGGCAGCAGCCAGAGCTTCAGCAAAGTCAGTATTCAGTGTGTTCATACAGTGCAGGATCCAGCTCCATAAGAAGCCAACAGCAGGGATGACAGTAAACTTGGATGATACCAAGGCAGAATTGCCTCAGTTAAAAACATGATGCCGTTAGTTTCCTTCTTTTTAAATGCTGGGGAGGAGGAAGGAGCTGCACCATTCACCGAGGCCCAAAGAAACTCTGTGAAGGATTTGTGCTGGGGCAAAGCATCAGTCACCTGCCCTTGGGGAGCAAGGGACCTGGACAGTTTGCATAAGGCACAAGTTGCCCTCATGCTCAGCCCCCTTGGGAGAACTCGGGTTCAGGTTTGGATTTGGCACGTCACAGCTGGCAGCTGCAGGGTCTCTAGGAATGCAGGCAACCACTGGCATCCCACATCTCCTTTTGTGGCCACTCAAGCCCCATTTCCCATGTTGGAAAACACCTGGACTGGAAGGTAGGGAAAGGTACATGAGCTGGAGTGAGTGAAGCAGGTGCTTTGCCTGGCTTCACCAGTTGCCAGTGTCCCTACCACCAACCACAACCAAAAAAGAAATGTGAAAATGCATGATGACAATAGCACTTCCTCTGGGGCATTGCTGGAGGTGTCCTACCACTGCCAGCCTGCTGACAGCACTGGGCCCTTGGAGGCTGTCAGAACAAAAGCATTGCTGAGGTGTGGCCAGCACTCAGGCAGTCCCTGGGCTGGTAGTGGGAGAGAACAAGAAGTTGTAAAGATTAAGACAGAGCAGGAAAAAGGACACTCCTCAGACCAAATCACCTTCCAGGGAAAACCTCAACACACACAGAATGCAACACTAAAAATGCAAATTATAGATCAGTCCAGAAAGCTTTTTTGTTTTTTTTTCTAGCTATGATTTTACTTACGGCTGAGATCTCAAAGCAAGCAGAAGTGATAACACGAACACTTATGAGGAATGAGTGTATCAGAGTGTGCCAAAATGAAACATTGCTTTTTAAGCAGTGCAAGATTTTCACTCCTGCTGAGTTTAGCGCTGGTTTGAGCACAATATTTCCTCTTAAACTTGATCGTACAGAGCCACATCACAGTAAAAGGTGGGTGAGCTAAAATGACCTTACATGTATCTGCTAATTTCCTACTCTTCAGGAATCTCAAAGCCATTTACAAGAGGAGTGAGCAGAAGAGTGGATGAATTAAGTCTTGCAAAACCTTTGAGAGATGGAGACAGGCAACAGCATTTCTCCATTTAGAAGGTGGCAATAAAAAGCAGTAGCCTGTCACCAATGGTTTGTTTCAAAGGTGTGAACTTACAGAAGCAGTGGAAGCTTAGCTAACCAAACATGGATCCTTCGTGAATCAAGTGCAACCGACTCAGATGTATCCAACTGCAGCAATTTTTTTGGTTGATTTTGTATCATGGCCCAAACCAGCAGCAAGATGAAAAAAGGCTGATTTCATAAATGCCCCTTTCAGTTTTGATTAGAAATGTGCACTTCCAGGCCTGACTGGGTGATAACACCTATGCATGAAATGACCATGGGTGCTTGGTGCCTGTGATCGAATAGATCTGCTCCTTGGGGTCACCAGCTTTCCAGCCAGGTGGGAGCTGTGGGCCCAGGTGTGTCTGTGGTCTCACATTGGTGCTGGGGAGCTGTGGGCCCAGGTGTGTCTGTGGTCTCACATTGGTGCTGGCAGCTCTCTGGCTGCGTGTTGCACTGCTGGCTTGTGTATCATCAGCACCAGCACCAGGTCTCTGTGAATCACATAAGCTGAAGGTAGAAGAGCAAGACCCACCCAGCACCTTCATCATCTTCTGGGACATGGTATTAAAGGGGCTGGTATCCCAGGTTTCTTCTTGGAGTCAAGTCCTCAGATCTACGTTGGAGGAGGTAAATGATGGAAAAGCAGAGACACAGCCCAGATCACATTTCCTAATTGATAACCTTTTTGGTTTGCTTGTGCTATAAGAAGTTGTTGTTTTCTTCTTCTCCAACACTCCCAGCTCTTACTAGAACATGGATATAATTTCCATGAGAAACATGGCCAGTCTCAATGTTATGCCTGAATTAGACATAACCATCTCTCGTCGACCACCATCTATTTGAAATTCTATTTGAGGTGTAACATATGACTATTGCATGTTTTTAAAAAGGCCTTAAAATCAAATGATACTTAAATTTAGTCTGCTTTTGATTTGGACAGGAATCCAAATTTTATCTCTTTTTTTTGTATCTATGTAAATTGGACTTGCAGTTAAAAGTTTTGGTTTAGGGTAGAACCTTGTTTTATGGCTAGCTCTAAGCAAGATTCAGTGAGCAAATATTTATTTTAAATGTGAAAATCCTGAGGTCTGTGCACCTTTAGTAGCTAGAATGATTTGCAGTATACTGGATCACTGCATGACACTGAGAAAGACCTTATTCATTGCTTCCAAAAAGCTATTAAAAATATCCCATAAGAAGATAAGGTGCTTAGAAGGTGTCTGTGCAGCAGAAGATTAAACCTACCTCAGTCAGACAATGTTTCATGGTTAGACCACCAGGCACTGCTCTTCTCTTCATAAACCCCATTCCACTATATCATTTCTTCTTTAATGTACTCTACCTGGCTTCCTGCTGAGGATGATCTACGTGCTTTGTGAAAGCAGAAACTAATATTATTCTGGGGAAGGGAATAGGAAATAGAACTTAAGCTGATTATTTAATTTTCATCCAGGAAATTTTGAAGACTGAGCAGCTTTTTTTTTTCCCTGAAGAAATTGCTTTTTCTCTTTACTTTTACTGAGAACATGATAAATACATATTTTCTAAGCTACATTTTGCATCAGGGGGTATATCAAAGGATAAAACCCAATGAACCAAACTTGCTTCTGGGAAGGCCATGTGTAACTCCAGGAAAGCATGTGGAGATAAAACACACCTGTGGTTAAATTATCTGTGGAGAGGATTGAAGTGCTCCCTGGAATCAGTGAAGCAGCCTTTTACAGCAGGAGAGGCTGTGGTCTGCAGGCTGCTGAATGAATCATACAGCTGTTTGAGAGAGGAGAAGCAGAGGGGCTCCACTGCCAGGGTATCATGGTTGCCTTTACTTTGGCACCTCCTTGGGTGAGAAATGTAGTGGTCTCTCTGTCCTCAGGGGCTTGCACCATCCTCCCCTTTCCTGGAAGCAGATGGGGTCCAGTAAAACAGCAGTAAGGAGAGGCACTGGGAGTGTTCCAGGGACTTGGCCAAAGTGAAAATGAGGAGCAGCCCAGCATCAGTCCCAGAAGCACAAACCCAACCACCACTGGCAGTTTTCTGCAGCTCAGGGCAGGCAGATTATAGGACGGAGGTTCAGGCCTCCCTACAGGGAGCTAAATTTCTCAGTGTCTTTAATTGCATAAAGTCAGAAGTTCCTTACTCTTGCCTCAGTTTTTTTTTAATCTATGTTATTTTAAAAACAAACAAAAAAAAAGCCAAACAAAACCCAAACCAGACAAACAAAAACCCCCCAAGCAAACAGAAAAATCCTATATAATGAAAATAAACCATTTCTCAAAAAAAAAGTTCAGCATGTGGGAAAGAAGAATGAGGTTTGAAAGAGTAAATGCTCATAGTGCTTTAATTTATTTGCCAAGGCTAGAGACCTGTTCCTAGACCGTGTCTATAGTCAGAGAGGTGAGAGGATTTCCTCAAAAATGAAATCCAAATCCCTCCTGCTAGCTGCCTGCAGCGAGAGAGTGTGATCATCCTGAAGCAGGTCAGTACCATGTCCATGAGCCACATCGATGGTACCTTCCCCTTCCTCTTCCTCTTCCCCTTTCCCTTCCCCTTCCCCTTCCTCTTCTCCTTCCCCTTCCCCAGCATGCAGAGCACTCTTTGGGGGGTTTAGGGATCTGGGTTTAGTTAGGACACACCAGAGCTCTCTGATCTAGCAGTCATTGTTATTCCTGTGTATCACCAAAATAATAGTTTCTCCAGGCCACCTGCGCCCTTACCAGGCTAGAAAGAAAATCGTCACTTGTTGGAATACCAGTCACTGTTTTGGCCACTGGGATTAAAACACCCACATGAGCAAAGGCACAGATTTTTTTCAGCCTTCCCAGTCCTGCATGGAGTAGTCCTGCTGCACATCTGTTGGACTTCTACACACTCTCCCTTTTAGGTGCTGTCTAGCTCATCTCCCCTTCACGGATGTGGGGCAAGCAGGTCTCATTTATAACAAGTATTTCCACCCAGGGTCAGAAAGTTATCACACCAAGATTATTTTTCAATGGAAAATTGATTTCTTCTTTTTTGGGGGAAGGAGGGTAAGGAGTGAGGGAAAAGAGAAGGCGCCAAAGAGACAGAGAATGATGGGCAGCTGGTAGATAAGGGAAGCACTGAAGTGGAAATGAAAGCCTCCATATCATTGCAAAAGGATAAATTCATGCACTGCACTAGGATGTCACAGGCTGTAATCATAAAAAGAATCAAAGATACATAATAGCACCATTACTGGAAAATATGAGAAAGACTTGAAAGATATGGTATCATCAAAACTCTCTTACACTGAATATTTTGCCTCTGTTTTGTGCAAAAATAGGCAGAGAAATTGTTCTTTCTGCCCCCTATTACAGGCAAGTTATCACCCTTTCTCAACATATCCTCCAGTTTAAAGCAAAAATAAAGGCAGTACCTAAGAAAAAACTACATGACAAATGAAGTCATAAAACACCATACCAAAAGCCCAATATTAGAAGAACATTTAGGTTTTCAAGGCTGCAAAGCCAGCTGCAGAGAAATGACTGTGACAAAGTTGCCCTTGGAGTTTTTACACCAGTAACCCTGTGCATGCGTGTGCGTGTGCACATACCCAATACAAACACAGATTTTCACTTCACCCTCACGTAATTGTTTTGCCAGAACCTTTACCTCTTCCTTTGGAAGGACGGACACTGTGCAGCTGTGCAATGAACAGTGTACCTGTTCTGGTTTTCTTTCTAGCCTTATCAGAAAATGCATAGCCTGATGTCTCATGCAGAGCCTGATGAAGCGCCTGCATCAGTCGTCAGGAACTTCTGTGTAACCTTGACCATGTCCCAGGTCATGTCCTCTATTTTTATCCTGGGAGTTTCCGTCCTCCTCCCAGCACCTGAGGTACCTTAAAGAGCTGTATATGTAGGTCTGTTTTCCCCATTTTACAGCCACAGAACTAAGGAGAGAGATACAACAACTTGCTCAGATCTGCCACAATTCAGCTGAGAAGTTTAACAACTGAGAAAGATTTCAGCAAGTAATATATATATATATATTTTTTTTTTTTTCCCATGGAGATGCCTGGGCAGCACTTTCAGCAATGTAGAAAACTGTACATGTAGGTACACATTTATGCAACTCTGTGTGTATAGATGTCTCCCTATAATTACACATATACTACAAAATCCTGGCAAAAGGGAAGAGAGACTTCTGGAATACAGGATAGTTAATAAACAATATAAACCAGCAGCAAAAGTAGGAGATTATCCATGTCCATAATCCTCCCACATTTAGCAAAATACATGCTTGCACGGAGTGGATCTACCTTTCCACAGCAATAAAGCTTTTCTGTATTGACAGATTTAGTGACTTAAGCTTTAGCTGAGAGTTATTAAAATGACTCTGACAGATTTACTAATGCCTGGACTTCTTGTGGATGGACAGAAATGCTGAACAGGAATGAATCTTTCACTTTTGCTTCATCCCTTTCAAAAATCCAGTTACTTTAAAGTAACTTTGGTCTCCAAATAAAAGTTTTCTCTGTGATGGGCTGATTTGTAACCCTCAGCAAAGATTTGTGGTATTCTTGGGGTCACAAGAAGCTAAAATCAGAAATGCTTGGCCAGTAGCCCCTTCCTTTCCTCACCAGTGATCCAGGGTCGCTTCCTGACTTTGAAGACTCTTCTGTGAAACAGTGCTAACAAACTGATGGAGGAGCCAGATGGCTGGCTGTGTCACTCCAGCATTTTCCAATTAAGGTAAGGATGAACCATGTCCTTGACTCTTCTTGCAGCTCGAGGTCTGCGTTTCCTCCCTGAAGGGATGGAATCAAGAGGGGAAAGAAGCAGGATGGCTCCTATGGACCATCTGCAGTCAAATCCTTGAGGCAAGAGCTCCAGCAGAGCTAGGGATTCATGGTGTGCAGTTGAAGGTCAGTGGCCTAGGGAGCAGACAGGATCATAACCCCCAGGCATGGGAAGGGCATTTCCATTTCGGGCTTTCCCCGCTTGGTGACTTCCCAGAGACAGGAAACCAAGTGACACAGCAGACATCTCCTGTGCCCCAGACATACCCTCGAGGCTCCATGCTGGTTTCTGCAAAATGCTGGTGCAAAAGATGAATGTTTCCCCACAGCAAAAATCCTGTAACAGATAAATAGTGAGGAAACAGTTAACAGTGTAGAGAACCAAAGCTAGTGTTTTAGAAACTGGAGGCTAAATGACAGGTAAGGAGGATGTTTGATTTCTACTTTCTAGATTACAAACATGTAATCTAGAAATCTGGCCCATAGCTCACATCACGAAAAGTAGTGTGGATTTGGCAGAACTAATTTCTGAAATTAGTTATAATTTCAGAAAACTCAGCTCTCTATTCAGACTCAAAGACTTCCAACAAGAATAAGGCCTGGAATAATGTCTCTGGCTGATGTATTGCAAGGTATTCTGATGACAGTCCCTCGGGTGGCATTAAAGGGAATGTGTTTAATACCATGTGCTGCACACTGCTGTGAGTTGGGTGCATTTCCTTCATTAGGCTTCTCATGAGGACATGTCACAAACAAGCAGGTGCCAGTGGGAAATAATCATGATGATTCATGCCAAGTACTAAACTAATAAGCCCAGGGGCAACAGGAATCCCTGTGTGGCTGATGTTGCAGTTTGTGAGTGCAGCTGCAGGGCAATGGTGTGAGAAGCATCATTTCTGGTACTCTGGCACACATTCTAGCAGTGCAACTCTTTGTCATGGAGACCCAACTGCATTCTCAAACATCTCACTGTAAAATCATGTAAGATTGCTTGTGTGCCCCTGCCACCCATCTTGATTTCCTGCCCCTCTCCCTGCCTGGAAGGCTGTAAAAGGTCAGCCAAATGCATCTTAGAGAGAACTGCTGTGGGTGTTCAGTGGGGTGACATTAAACAGCTTAGAACTACCCCCAAGAAAAGAGCATGAAATAGCATATTGCTGTTTCAATTTCTATGGAGGCACCAAAATGTGCCTTATTTGTGCTAACCTGAACCGCCCTGTAAGAAAGCACGTGCAGCTACAGTAGGAAAATCTGTAAATCCGTGTCCTCATTTACTCTTCTGTTTCTCCTTGGATTTGATCTTTGGGATAAAATACCTAAGTGTTTTTGTTTGGTTTTTTTTTTCCACTGAGAAAAGAAAGAGACCCCCAGTGTCTCCTAGAAAAGCTTGTCATACAACAGGATGCATGGGGACTGTACGGCCCAAGTGAACAGGAGCACAGCTGGCTGCATTGCCAGAATGCTTTGAGCCCTCCATAGAGATGCAGCAAACAAGAGAATCTGTACTAGCAGAGGAGCAATTTTATCTGGGACTCCTGTTCCTCCTTAATGCAGGTGTTTGCCGCTTTTATGGTCCTCTCCATTATATTGGGCAATTTGGGCTTTGCCGTGTAGCTATATATTACAATATATTACAATATATTACAATACTTGTTCAGAACTTCTCTACTCACTGCAAAAGAAATTCTGACTGAAAAAAAAAAGTGTTAAAGAGCGTTTGGTCAGAGAGAGAGAGAGAAAGAGAGAGAGAGAAAATAATGAATTGCAATTATGTATCCCCCTAACTGCAACCCGCTCATAGTAAGACCTGAAGTAATGCCTTTGAAAGCAAACTGCCTTCAGTTTTTTTTATCACTTCTTAAACTAAAAGGCCTTGCACACATGGTAAGAACTGCCAGCATCTCTGCACTGAAGGTTGTGTCAGCAGCACTGGTATTATAAAGCCTCGTTTTCCCCATGAGCCTACAGCTCAGCTGTGAAATTTCCTCCAGGCTCAAGCTTTCTTTTAAAGTTCTAGTTAAGAAGTGATTTTATTTTCATTGATTTTGGCTATTTTTTCAGTGTAAACAGGAAGGTAAGTGTATGTAAATTATACTAGAAGGTAAAAAAAGAAAGAAACAAGCTTTTATTCAATCCACTTTATTTTCATCTCTTTCTCACACTCAGCAGTTCATCACATGTAATGAGGTCTTGTCTTTAATCTCATGGTTGAAAAAAAGATAAAAATCTGAAAGGCTGGGTCCAATTGCAATCTCATAGACCTGACTTAAAATATTCTACTTAGCTGGGATTCTCTTGGTAAATGAAATCAGAATCAGAGCTTTCTGTCTTGGAGAAAACACTGGCTCTCTTTTACCTAGCATATTTAACCTGCACCCTTAATTGGTCTAATGATTAAGTACCACATTATTTTTCAGACACCTAGGCTCTTAGAGATAAATCTCAAAGAGGCATTATTTGATTAAAAATCAGTATTAGTGATTTGATGGCTAATGACTTGCTGTTAAGTTCCACTGGCACCGAGACAATACAACCTGCCTCAGTAACAAAGCATCAAATATAAGTCTCACGGACCTTTAATTATGATTATCAATCTTCTTTTCTATCTCATTTTTTTTTTGTCTCAAGTCCACATGTTAATCTGTATGTTGTTCTCCAAATAATTGAACAAAATCAGGTCTTGTCCTAAGGAAGCTGCTGTAATTTTCCACAAGGCAAAGGATCTCAGAAATCCTGCAAAGCAAAATATCTTCTAGTGAGTTCTGGAGATTAAAAGACAAAATTCAATGTAGGATATTTCCTGGGTGTTTTGTCGGTTTCTTCTGCTCTCTTTACCCATCATTCTTTTATTCTGGCCAATTGCTTTCTCTCCCAGTTGCACTTACAGGTACTTTTCACAGAGAGAGAATAACTACAGATGTTAAAAATTCATTGCTAAAACATATGTGCATCAGAATAGCATTAATTTGCAGTTAACCAGTAGATGCTGCAAATTAGGAAGTGACTGAAGCCAGTATAGGAGCAAAAATCATGCATTATAAAACATACTCTTTTCATTTATTTGGACAGTTGTAGTTCAGTTTTTAATTATTAATGGTAATACTCCTCAATGTGCCAGCAAATGTGCTGGTTTATATTTAGTAAAAAATGAAGTCTTAGTAAAACATGAAGTCATTACAGCACTCAGCTGTTAATTATTGCTTAGGGATAGAGGGGAGATTACAAATTTTGTTCAGGTTAATGAAGCATGAATCAGCTGCCTCCTACTGCAAGGAAGAGCTGAATATCTTACGTGCTACTGCAGACACACTCAGTCTGCAGTCTCTTTGTTTTTACACTGGCTTGAACACCAGCACCTGGAATTAAGCCTTCAGAGATGCATTTCAGACCTGTGAAAGGCTGTTGATAGCAGGGAAAAGTCTGAATTGATCCAGCTTCCACAGAACTCAATGAGACTTCGTTGGAGATTTTGCAGTGTCCAGGTGAGGACACTGTAAGAGTTACTGACATCACTTGTGCTGTTTGGCGAAGTAAGAAGTGTGGATAGTCTGCATTGAATCCTGTCAGTTCTACCAGGACAACTGCTGAAGCAGCTTGCAACTGCTCCCTCCACACTTGTGTGCAGCTATGGGGGAGTGTGGCCCACCATCAAGAGCTCTATGATGCAGAGCAGCAGTTTTGGATCCCCTCTGCTGACCCATTCATTCCTCAGGTGGTGGACAGAAAGGCTGGAGGGATGCTCACTTTGCAATGCTGTCTCAAGCTACCACAAAAGATTTTGAGTACACACCTAACTTGGCCCTCTGCTTGGACTGGGTTTGCACACAGCCTCTTTGACAGTATTTCCTCTACCATACAACATGCCACATTTTGTTTAGTTGGCAAGAGAGACTCTTTGGTTAATACAACCAATGAGGATTCAAAAATGCCTGTAAAAACAAAAGCTGCTGACTCACATGGCTGGTGCCTCTAGTCCTTTTTATTACCTTTTACAGGCATGAATGGGTTCTGACTTGCAGAATTGCTGTAGAAACCAAGCATCATAAATACCAGCTGTCAAAAAGAGCTGCGCCCACATAACACTCCTGGGTCTATTTTTAAAAAACCTCTAAAAATCATGGTACATGTACTCAACAATTTTAAGTGAAAGAGAATGCAAATCCTAGTTGCAATTCCTTGATAGTCCCAACCAAAGAAGAACTTGGATGGCAGCTTTGGTCACAGCTTGCACAGCAAAAGACTTCTAATGCTCAGAGCCATTAATGCTAAAACAAACTCTGAACTAATGCAAACTCTTGTAACAAAGCGCATGCTTGAAAAGTCACTTCCTCTTTGTGGAAACTTCACTAATGGGAAGAAAAAGTTGCATTCATTGTATAGATTAGTAACAGTCAATGATTCAAGGTGCTCTAGTCCTGACTGTTCATGTTAGAGAGATTGAATTCTGACCCTGCAGGAAGCTACCCCAGAATCTTAACCAGCAGCCTGGGTCTGGAGGCAAAAAGGAGGTGAGAGCCCTCTCCTCCCCCGGCACAAAGAGATAGCTTAGGGTGGGTAGAAGGACCTCCCTTCTGGATGGTTTGGTGGGAACAGCTCTGTGCTCACCTCCATACAGTAGGGTTCTCTGCTATTAACAGGCACCTTTCACCTCTTTGCTATTCTATCAAACCAGGCTGTTCCTTGAACGTTAAATATTTCTTTGTGTACTTAGCTGGCACAGAAAGAAAGCTTAGCACAGGAAGTTTTGTCACAGTAAGGTTTATCCCTTGTTAACTCGTGGTGTCTGCTGGAACAAGTTGGTTTGGTCTCTTCAGCTGAGTTGCTGGTAGTGAAGTTTGTTCAAAAAGACAAACTGCTTTTCATTATTGACGTTGTTAGCTGGCAATATCACCACTAGATCTCAGTCTGCATAGAAATCAAATAATTTTTTTCCAAATCTTTTGCTTTTTTTTTTCATGTAGAATTTAAGAAGTTTAGGAGGGGCAGTCCCTCAGAATAGAGGGTGTCATGTGAAATCGAACAGCAATTGTTAAATATGGTAATACTCATATCAGCTGGCATTTTCCTAGTATTTTCCTGCTCTGTGAAAGTGGTATGAATGGCATTTCCTATAGACTGGGGGATGCTATGAGAAAACCTGAGCTGCAGTGACTGAGGCCCTGCAACTCTGAACCTGTAGCTGGGCCATGGCCCTCATGCATGGCAGGACCCTGACAAGCTGGCAGCACCCTTGTCCCATCATCTGAATGTCCCCAACTCCCGAGGAGAGATGTAGCCCCAGGGAGCTGCATTTGCCCTGGCAGCAATTTGCACTGTGATTTCTGTAAAGGGTTTTGTTGGGATTTGTGTGCTGCAAAGACTCAGCCCTGTCAGGATGGGAACAACCTGCCTTCCCTCTTCTCTCTGATTTCTGCTTTGGGGTGTGCAGGAAACCAGCCCTCATGATCTGGGACACATCATAGAAAGCGACCACGGTGTGAATCAAAAAGAGGTGTTCCTGAGGTTCTGTATTAATCTGGCCTCTCCAGGAACACTGCCTCTTGTATACCATGTGTCTGCCTCCTCCTGAGGATCAAGGGGTTGTGTTAGCTAAGAACATGTTAAAATGGTACATTTTTCTGCCCTCTTCCATGAAGCCATCTGGCAGCCATCAGTCATGGAGATGTGGCACATCTGGAACACGCTCTTGAGTAATCATCTGGGGTGGCATTGCAAAGCTGTCCACAGGTTTGACAACATCCATCACCAGATGAAAGTCTGGCACCATTTCCTAAAAGAAAATAAAAGTAAAACCTGAGTAAGAGCACCTGTGTTGGACGTTACTGTGATTATCAACCAAACTACTTCTGAATTCTTTGTGACACATGACGGTATTTAACACGTAAGTGAGACAGACTATGAGAAAAAAAGATATGATTCTGGTCTTACACTATTTATGTACCCAAAGTATGACAGAGCATGATTAGGACTTGCAGGATCCTAAAGATGGAAGCTAGCAGTGAATTTGGTGTGGGAGTTGTTGCAGAGACTGCCTTCACAAATGAGAAAAGGTAGGGAAACATTTGTCTGGAATGTGTTCAGGAAGAGACACAATGACAAAACAAGGTTTCTTCCCCCATCATTACCTCTGCCTCAGCTGAGTAGGCAGGGTGCTGTCTGTGCCGCCTGCCACTGGTGAGCAGAATCTAATTCATCAGCCTCACTGCAGATGGTGCCATCCCCTGGGACCTCAGCCGGCTGTGATCCATGCCAGCATCCTCACAGGGAGAGGGGAGGGAAGCAGAGAGGCTGGCGGAAAGGAGCCTCTGGGAGACTGGGGATGCCACATCCTGCTGCCGCTGTACCTCTTTGCCTTTTCTCCACACAGCTGAAAAGGGCAAAGGCAATGATGCCATTCCCAAAGACTGTGAGGGCAGCTGGGCTTTAAAATTAAAGTGAACTTGCAGACAGCTGTTGCCCTGCCTTCCTCAGAGCAAGGAGGTGCTCTGGTGAGGGAGCAGCAAGTGTAGATGTTGTATCCACTTCTCATTTGATAAAACCTTTGTCCTAACTGGAAGCCCAGGCAGTGACTGCAACAGAACCTGGGTATGGGGGAGCAAAGAATTCCACTCCAGTGAGCACTGGCCTCTAGGATCTAGGACAGCAGTGGCCATGCTGCCAGCTGATGGTCTGGGCACTGCATGTTGAGATGGGCATCTCCATATCATGCTTACTCTGTATCGAGGAAAGGCTTATCTTTTATTTGCCCTTACAAGCAGGACTGTGAGTCAACAGATGTATTAGAAATAAATACAGAAACAAACAACAAAAGAAGACAGTGGAGACTGTTAGGCAGATTTCTGCAGGCCTAATGCCACTGGCAGATTTCTGGGTGTTGCAGAAGGCTGGGGACATTGTGGGGGATTGGTTCTTACCAAGGCTCTCCCATCCTGTCCAGAGAACACTCTTCCTCAAAATTCACTCTGTTCATACTGCATACAAAATTGAAATATGTAAGAGCAAAGTAGCAGCCCCACGTTTGCTTCCGTTATAATTTCCCATGGGGAAAAAACACTGTGAAAAGAAAAGGAAGAAAGTTTTAAATAAGTTATTATATTTATGGGAAAAAAGGGCATGCCTCAACCTTGTAAAGAAATATTTCCTCCACCCCTTCCTTGCCTTTGAAAGGAACCAAATAGCTATTAAAAAGTACCTTCCTTTTAAAAAGGACAATGAACATTTTGATTAAAAGGAGCTTTTAAGTATTTATATGATTACCTCTTTTGTCCCCCTGGCAGCATCTGTCTTGTTGACTGCTTGGCATCTGGCATGTGCTGCCTCATGTCAAGAAGGCCCTGATTTCTCATTCAGACAGGGGATGGGGGAGACAACAGACGTATGTGTACATGGAGAGGCTTTTGCCAAAAGAATAAGGCCATTTCCCTGGCTGCTACTGCTGCTGGTTGTTTGGCCACAGTACTGCTGGAACACAGCACCCCTTTCTTCCCACTGCAGCACGCTGTGTGTACCAGATGGCTGGCTCGTCAGGGTCAGCTCTCCATCAGTGCTTCTGCGGGCAGTGTGGCCAGCCAGGGCATTTTAGGTCAATGTCCCCAAAATTTCATCTGCTTATGAAGGAGATGCACTTTTACCCTTCCAGGCTTCCTTGTTTTTCCACAGGTCGTGGCAGGACATCCAAAGCACTCAGCTTTGTCTTGGCAGTCAGTGTTTTCCCTCTCGCGGCAGCAGGCTGGAGCAGGCTGTCATGGGGAGCTTGGGAAAATCCCAGCACTTTGTTTGATGTACTCACATCCACCCTACACACAGCAGGAGATCTTTGAAATTTGCAGGATCAGCCTTATTTTGTGCATATTCATTTCTCTAAAACTATCTTTGGTAACACGATCGATGACTCACACAAACATTAGTCATACTTTGCGCTGCTTATAATTCCTTGCCTTGCAGAATTTCAAAGAGTGTTTCAAAGACTATTTAAAATATCCACAATCCATGAAAGATGAACAGGAATAGGCCCATTTCAAATGTAGCTACTTAATGAAGGTTGAGAGAGCAGTGATTTGCCCAAGTAAGACAGAAGTCGACTGCCAAGGCTTGAGTCCTGAATCTCCAGCTGCTGGGTGATATGAGCACTCCTTTTGCATTGAGTCCCCTCCTAATTTCATTTTAAGATACATGTACCAGCAACCCTACATAGAAGTTAGTAACATAGTAGCAGAAAGGTTTTTGACTTCTAGTCCATCATCCCCATGCTTATGCAGTATTTCTTCCAAACTGAGAACTGCGCTTCTACGTGGTTTCCTCTGCCAAATCCCCGAGTGAAGAAGCTGCTCATTGTGTGGCTGGTTGTGCTTTCTTGAATCACCCTTCAATATCTAGAGTACATTCTTTCATTAATTCTCATTATTAAAGCCTTACTCCTACTGTCTTCCTCAAGATTTGGCAAGAACCCTGTTACATGCTGAAATACAACAGATTTTTTTGTTCTGGGTAGGACAAAGGCTTTGACCTGTAGCTGGCTATAGGAGCCCTTTGGCCTGAAGGAATGGACAGCTAATGAGATAACAAGTCAAAGTAGAGGCATTTTGTCTGGCCCACTACTGTGTGAGTCTTCCATGTGCCTGGGGACCACTGATACCTTGTTTGCATCTGCTGTAGCCCAACCTTTTTGAACTCTCTTCTACTTTCACACAACAGTCCAACAACCAACAGCCAGAGACAGTCTCTGAGCTTTGCACGTGAAAGAAAATTGAAGAAAACTCTTGGAGGGTCCACCTGGTGAAGGAACAGCTGATAAAGCTAATGTCTTTGATGCTTTTCACTGACTGTGCTATAGTGGATACTCCAGCTGGAGACTGTTGGGTTTTTTAGTTTTATGTTTGCAAGAAGGTTTAGGGTCCATTCTGTTTCATTATAGAGCAAAATTACTGAAAGCAGAAAGAAGAAAATCTTGGGTCAGACTTGAAAAACAGGTTAAAATGAGGGAGAGTTGTTATTTTTTAGTATATCCTTGGTACTTTTTATTTGTTTTTAACTTTTTTTTCTTTGTATAGCATACTCAGATTATGCTTTTTCACTCTTGTTTTTTGCATGACTAGAAGCATAAAATTCTGGTTTATATTAAAAAATAAAAAAAAAGAAGGTGGCATTCTATTTGCTTTCAATGCCTAAGGCTTCAAGAATCAGAACAAGCTGTGAGATGCCGCACAAGATACAAGCACTTGGCAATATTGTATCAATGATTTAGACGTCTCCTCTCCTTTTACCTGCTATATTAGAGAGCAGTGATCCACCCATCAGAACAAATAGCACAGCTTGAAAACAAGTAACAAAGTGATTTTGTTTCACTGAGGCGAGGAACAGCCTATCTCTTCAAATAATGTGCAGTCATTAGCCTTCTCCATTACAGTACAACACGGGAAGGGATTACTTTAACCTCACTTTACTCATTTAGAAATTAAGCATCTGACCTAAATTGGTTGCCTAATTCTTTCTGCAGTCAATGGAGGTCGTGCCAGACAATGATTCATCCCACCTACCCATGTACCTGAAATAAAAAGGGGTGAATCAACCAGAGCTGCCTCCCTCCATTGTCTCTGGCTACAAAGGCGGTACAGACACCAGTTCAGCTGAGAGACTTCACTTCTGGCCAGGTAAATTTGGGTGAGGTGAAGCCCTTTGTGTGCTGGCTGAGTGGCCAGACTCCCCCTGGCTCATGGGAACACCTTCCTGGGATCCTTGAACCTGGGTGTCTCCTCTGACTAAAGCAGAAGCAGAGGGAGCTGTGCCAACCTTTTTGTTCACCTAACGTGTAGGCTGATGTGTCTCCCTGTGACACACTGGGCCAATTCCCTACATGTCTGGGAAACAAAGCTGGATCCTGAAAGAAAAAGCAAAATAGGCTTGAGTGTATTTCCCAGGGGAAGCATAAGCCACATGAGGCTAGAGACAGAGAAGGACAGCACTGCTGATTAATACAGGCAAGCAATCCCCACACCATCCGAGCCAGGAGGTCCTCGGTCACAAAGGATTCAGGCACAGTGGGGCTGATCTGTGCTCTGTGATTGAAATGTAGCTACTCATAATGAACCTTCTCCAGAGAAACATAAACCTGTGCATCCCTGCTTAAAAAAAAAAAAATCCAGATTTTAGTGACTTTGAGTGGTTTTATTGTACATATACACATCTAGAATATTTTTCTTTAAAAATCAAGGTATCATGTGACTAGATGTCTATTGCAATATTGTGCATATTGCATAATTAATGCTTTGTTCAGCAGCTTCAGATGTCTTATGCATCCCATATCCTGGAAAGCTGAAGAGAAACACTTTGTTTGCATTCTAGTTATCCTTAATTATTAGCTAAATTATATTCCTACCAAATCTATACCCTGATGATGAGATTTACAAGTATCTCTCTTCGAGTAACTGCAAGGAGATATTTGTGAAAACAGGTACTTTTCTGGAACAAGGACATGTAACAGTACTGGTACTATCTCTCTTTGCTCCTCTGTGTAGGAACCTACACCTCAGTTTTACATTTCGGTTGTCAATGAACCTCGTTGTCTTCTTCCTTCCCAGGATTTCAGAGTGTTTCAGGTTAACAGTTGTTTGGTCCATTTTACTAATGCAGCTGCCAACTGCAGCTCTGGGAATTTCTTAGCCAAATTCAAGGTTTCAATTTCCATCAATCTTTAGGCTGGAAGCTAGTTGTTTATTGAAGAGAACAACAGCAGGTAGGAAACACAATGTAAAACATATCTTCAAAAAGATGCAGAGGATATAATGGAGTAGTCAAATAAAGTGGTTACAGAGGTCAAGAGCTGTGAATCCAAGGACTAGGATTTGAGTTCTGGAAGAGAGAAATGCTGCAGAAGCACCCAACAGAGTAGAGGCATTACATCTTAGCAATCTATGGAAGATCCAGGAAAAAAGTCAGACATACGAACATATGCCAAAATGATAATAGACATATGGATATATTTACATGCATATATGTATAATCTCACCTTATAAAGAAAAAAGATGTAAGTACAAATGAAGGGCAATACCACCATACACCCTGGTTGATGAGAAGGCTCTAGGATGAAGAAAGCAGGAGAAACCTCTTCTCTTGGTGATAAACTTCAGTCTAGGCAGTAGTGTTTGTAATTACATCTCAGAAATAAGTTTATGACCAGAAATTAACTGTAAAGATATCCAGAACAGGCCAAACCAAAGCAAATTTTGGAAGAGGGTTATTAGTTTAAAAGGATACAGTTTGACCCTTACTGAGGGAAATACAAATGAGTGACTGACTTGCTTTTGGGACAGTGCCTTCTCCAGAAAGACATTAAGTAACTGGCTGGATGCTTTGGGATGTTAGGATTGGATTCCCTTTGGTGACTGTTACCCTGGTCCTGACATTCAGCTAATGAAGAGGAGGTTTTTATTGCATTTTCATGGGCTATTTTAATTCACACCCATCATAATTTCCAGTGATTCATGTACTGGCACAGAGCAGCAAGTTTTGCCTGTCTCAAGCTGGGGGCAGAAAGGACTGGAGCTCAGACAGCAAGGAACAGCTGGCCTTTCACTTGAATAATGCCAGAGAAAGGATGAGGCAGAGGAGTGGATGGTACTGTTTGGAATGTTTTTCCATTTAAAAGAACAAATCCACATATTGGAAGATGACTTTTTGAAGGGTAAGAGGCATAAAGGGTCTCAGCTTTCCATGTACTGAAGGGAAGAGAACAGCAGAGAAAAGAGCAAGGCACCCACCCACAGCTGCTGGCCACAGCCCAGCTGAAGTGACCACATCCTTGGAGTGAGCACAAGGTGGCTCATAAAGTGGTAATAAAGGGAAATGCTAGCAGTGGGTTCTAACAAGCTAATTCACTCTGAAACTTGATTATCCACAACTTACAAACAAGTGCGGCTAAGAAATCATAGAACAAGTTGTTCCTTGAGAAGAGGTTTTCCTATTTTTCTTTCAATTCTGTTTTACTGTAATCTTCTGGCTTCCAGTCCTGTGATAATTGAAATGTAAATACTTGCAAAGATTACAAGTTTCAAAGCTCCTAATTCTGCTCTCACTAGAGGCTGGTACACATGACAGGAGTTTTGCCAGCTCATTAGCTCCCTCAACCAAGGGTGTTGCTCTTCCATCTCTCCTCACTATGCTGCCAAAAGCTAATGCAGACACAAGTCCTCCAGCAAAAACACTATGGACATGTTAAGACTAAATTCTGGGAACTGATTTAAGCTCTACCTGAGAGGGACTGTTTGTACCTGAGTGTGTGGGTGCACACAGGAGAGGGGCCTGAATTAGGTTTTCTGCTGAGTTTGTCAGTTCATCAAGACATGCTGTTCCATAATAGAGAGCCAGTCCAGGCCTGTGTCCAGATGCTCTTCAGCTTCACAGAGTTTACAGACTAAATACAGAGCTACCTTTTGGGACTGTCTGCAATCTGTATTCACACCTGCTTTTGCTAAAGCAGAACCCAGTTCTGCAGTCCTTCCATTATAAGCAGAAGTATATCCATGATGGTAAGTGCACGGATATTTTATGGTATCATGAGTAAAGAGGGGCAGAAATTGCTTGTAGTGATAGCTAAGCCACCTGAGCCCTTTACCCAAAAAATTACAGCATTTAACACTGAAGTCCTAATGCTGAGTCTGGGGTGAAAACGAGGAATGAAAAGGCACACAGCTGTAAGCTGACACTTTAGACTATGAAAAATGTCTTCCGTACTTTTTAAGTCTTGGTTTGCCTCTTTAGGAAACAACTGAATATGGCAGGGTAAGTGTTATTAAAAAATAAAATGAGAAACATTCTTCATTGCCCTGGTAACCATACAAGCTTTGTAAAAACCATCATGAGAAAAAGTGACCTCCTGTCACTCCTTAGCCAGAAGTTAAATTTGGAAAATAACAGGGCATCCCACAAGGATGGGATAGGAGGGAGGGAGGCTTTCTGTATTCTGCCCTGGTTTTGCCCTTTCTTCACTTTTTCTCCTTTGTGTTTACGTGAAGAGGATATTGATTCCAGAACTGACAGAGGCAAGGTAAGTCAAAGCTCCTCTTTGTTTTTCTGTAGGGAGGAGGTCAGCCTTGTTCCAAATCTACTGCTCCTGGCGTGCTCTCCTCCTCCTCCTTATGCTGCCTGGGAAGTCTCAGAGAGCTGCTGGTTGCATTTACACTAATGACTGTTTTTCTCCCTCTGCCTACCCCTCCAAGCTTACTAAGCTTTTTCTTTCAGCATGACCAATAAAGCATGAATGCAAATAGGCCTGAAGTTATTTCCCCCTCCTTTCATTTTTATTTTGCCACTTTTAGAAGTAACTGAAGAAAACAGTGTCATTCTGTTCCAGAAGAGCTTTTATACCAAGCTGACACTGTACATTTAAATATGTATTGCTTCCTCTATCATTTGCATTTTAATGTTCCAAACCAATAATCACAAAGTCTTGTGTGAAAATGTGAAATAATAAGGCTGGAGAGAAGCTTGGATCTGATTCTAAACCTTGCTGAATTGCACCTAGAGCTGGCAATTCTGTGAGAGACCCTTCTAAGAAATGTGTTTAGAAAAACGTAGATGTTCTGCAAGAGACTGTGCTGAATTGCCCTGAGTGTTTGTGTGACAGGCCTAGCTTCTAGATCCTGAGTCTGCACAGCCTAGCAGGCTTTTTCTGGTGCCCTGCTTATGTGAATTCGCTCTGGTTTGGAGAAGTTGCCCTCCAGGTATGCTGAAGAGCAGTCTCCTTCATTGTTTTGCCAATTGCTGCCGATACCATTAATCTGGTGACATTTCACAATCATATGCCTAGCCGAGGCTGGTCTGTAAACAGCACATGTGGTTCACGTTGCAAAAACAAATCCCTACCAAAGGTCATAATATTTTTGTGTTCTTCTTCATTATTACCATCATTGAGCTCCACAGTACAGAATAGAAGGGCAGAGTACCTTATTCAGAATTTAAGCTGTGGACGTAAGAATTTTGTCTTATGGGCAAAGTAACCCATTTGCAAGAAATTATTACATTGTGTAATATAAGAAAAGGTTTTTTCTGTGCTTCTTTTGAATAGTGTCTGTAAGTGAGGAGTTAGCTTGGAAGAAATAACTACTGGTGGCCCAGTTCTAGAAAAACATTTTTCTCTGCAATTATTTCTGGTTTTTTTTTTCCTTTCAAGAGAAAAATAAATCCAGCTATAAAAGCAAAATACATTTCTTGTATCACAGCTGTCATGAATTTAAATTCCCTCTTGGATCCTTACCACACAGTGTATCTCCACTGCAATATTTTGCTTCTTTTATAAATATGAAGCCCTGAAGAACATGATGATGAAGATTTGAGGTATAAATCTGACAGAAGAGTTTTCTTCTCAGTCTTTAGATGGAACCAGAAACAACCCCTTGAATAGCATAAGAACCAGTATGGATGTTTATTTAGAGCTGCAATGATGCTCAAAATATTTCTCTTACTCCTTTAATTAAACTGCTTTACCGGTTCTTCGCCTGCTTTGCCTGTTTTCCTTCCAGGTTTTCCTCCAGGCCACAGATTAACACTTCCATTATGAACAACTTTACTATGAAGCTAAACTCAGGCTATGAGGAATCTATCTATTCCTCACCATTTTCCCCTCTCTCTCCCGCTCACCTTTGTAATGGTGCAATCAGTTTCAAGAGATAAAGGTGAGAAGAACAAGTAAGAAGAAGCATGAACAGAGTTAGAATAAGTGTGGATACCTAGAATTTCCCCTGCTTTATACCTACAGATCTACTTTTTCTATCTTTTGTATTGTATTTAATTTCCAGTAAGGTTTCCCAGACATTTTAGAAAGCTGCTACATTATAATTTAATTAAGTCTTTGTATTTGCTGCTAACAAGATGTTATCTTCATCATTCTTGGAAGCTTCTCTTGGGTTGTGGGTTGATGTGGATTTGCCATCGGCACAGAAACATTTCCTGCGCAAACACAAACTGTTAAAGCTCCCTCATTTCCTGGCTCAGTGTGACACACTGCTCAACTCCTTGTGTTTAGGTAATGGGATTAAATGCAGGGATCACTCATATGGGCTGTGTGTTGGCTGATACCGATCTCGGCAGAAAGAAAGGTTTAGTTCGAGCAGGTGGTTGGGCTCCGTGCTGTAACCTCAGGTGCCCTTCTGGAATTCAGTGCTGGGATGTAGAGATCTGGCAAGAGCTGGGAGCTGAGCTTCATCCACTCCTGCAACTCTCTCTGGGGTTACCTCTCACCCTGTCTGCCGCACACTGCTGTGGCCTGGCTCCTGCCCTGTGCCCAAGGCATGGCCTCTTGCACTGGAAAAGAAGCTCCATGAGAGGTTTGAACTCATAGAAAGAGCTGAACTCATGCAACAGTGTTCACCCATGTGAATGGGATTTCTGAATGCCAGCAAGCTGATCAGACCTACCTAAAAGAGATGGCAGGAAACAAAACACTGAGGAAAGGGGGTGGATCTGGCATGAAGCTTATTTGTGAACTCAGCCCCTGAGCTAGATCAGCCCTTTCATGCAGAAAGCTGTGGCTTTTTTCTCCTTGTGAAGCACTATTTCCAGGAACAAATACCTGCTTCCAAAGCCCCCCAGCATCACGTCTCACTTTTCCCCGGTAATTCTTGTCTGACCTCACCACTCACAAGGGATGGATCTTTTCAGGATCTCACCCTCCTTTAAGTTTTACTGGTCTGCTCTGGGTTTCATATACCCATGGGACCAGGTGTTGACTCTCCTGTGTCCCTGTGGATTCCCTGGTCAGGTGGATGGGGTAAAGTGGCAGCAGTAGCATTGGATCTTCAGCACCATGTGACTCAGGGAGCCGTGCAAAGATGTGGGCATGCACTGCTCAGGGAGGGAGGATGCATTTGTCCAAAACCCTGATCCTACGTGCCCAAAGAAAACCACCATGTACAAGGTGCTTTTCATCATTCCAGGAGAACTTTGACCTCCCAAGGGTGTGTTTACCAGTTTTTTTTGTGCCAAAAAAACTCAGAGGGGATATTAGCTTGGAAAAAAACAGGACTGAGACATTGGTCAGGTTTTGAGACTCCAGCTTTGGGATGTGGATGATGGAAACATCAGTGTGACACCTGAATCATTGTCCTTCGGAGCCTAGGCTCTAACTTGCAGAAGCACACCTGAATGTTGCACCCTCACATAACCCTCTTGTTGGACACAAAGTTCCTTATTTGCTTTCTGGTGGCTTTCAGAGACAGACTTCGTACAGTTTCTGTGAAGTGCTCTATGTTTGTTACTTATGGAGCATTTCTGTTCCATGTGTTGATTTACACTGAACTCAAACCCCTCAGAAGAAAATGAAGACCACAGCTTATTCCTAAGCAGGAAGGTTAAAAGTTTTCTGCTGTGGTTCTCTTGGTTTTGATCCGACCTTGCAAGAGAGCTGCTGGGAAATTGCACACCCAAAATCCTGACTGCACTAGCAAATCCAGCAGTAGACACATGTGCACACTTCCTTATCTGTCACGAGCAGGCAGTTATTCTGTGAACCCAGGAATATGAATTTCTTTATTCACATGCCTGTGAATGCTTCTGTCTGCATGTTTTTCACCATAGTCAGCATGAGACAGAAATTGTCCAATGTGCTTGCAGAATTAAGGGATCTGCTAAAAAGAAGTCCTGAGATAAACCACAAATATCTGTGACTCAGCTGTGAACCAAGAAGAGTCTGAGCAGTCATACAGAAATGGGAAGTCTTGTCGATACGGAGGGGAGGAAAAGAGGTGAACAATAAGGGTAGTGAATGTGGGAAGTATGTTTAGGCTTTAAGGATGTCGCCTTATTTTGGAGGGGTGAAGTATGTGAGCACTGGCGCTGCAAAGGGTGAATGTCATCTCAGCAGCTTCTGACTGCCTGTGCTGCTGGCTGCCATGAGGAAAACAAGACTTGAGCAGTACTATTCTGCATGATTCCTATGTCTGCTGTGCCTGCTCCTGGTTTTCTTGTGTGTGCAAGGGATAGGAAAGGAAAAAACAGGTGCTGTTTGTATGATCCCCAGGCTGCTGACTCTAAACTAGTTTGTCTGTTCCCTTTCATGCCATTTTCACTGAATTTGGAGATGGTCCAAGCTGCATCACTGTGTTTCAACACTGTGGCTACACCTAAGCATGACCATTGTGATGGTTTCTGATCCCCCAGCTTACAGTCATCGCACTGACTGTCTTGGAGAGGGAGAAAATGTGTGAACTAGAGTATTGCTGTTGCTGACTGGTGGATAGAGTTTCAGGGATAAAAGATGAACAAATTGTTAAGACAGTAAGTTATGGACTTGTTTCTGCCACCCTTTCCTACGTAAAGGAGCACAAAAGGTCTCAGGGAGCATTTCTGTGGAAAAAGGTGCTTCTCAGAGCCAAGGATCTAAGGACTGCAGATCTTCCTGTGTGAACTATATTTAACTTCTTTGAAAGTACATGTATAGGATCAAACTCTGGTCCCAGGGGAAATCCATCTGGTAAAAGAACACACATCACTCTGTAGTAATGCAATTGAAAAGTTTTAATAGCGGTCTAAACAGATCCAAATATAGTAATTTAGAAAATTTCTACTTCAATTTTAGCCATTTTATCTTCTTAATTTTCCCTAAATCATGTTTGCATATTCCAGCTAGGTCTCAGTTTGAATGGGAAACAAAACAGAATAGCTTATTCAAAAATGAAAGAATCCTATACCTCATAGTCCAGTACTTTGAAGTCTTCCCACCTCCAAATATTTTGTCATGTGGCAATAGATAGAGCGTAACAGTAACAAGCCTCAGACAGAGCCTCAATAACAAGCTGGAAATTCAGGGAATCAGCCTTTTAAATGAGTAGTATTTAATTTTGAACTAATTTTATTTCAAATTTATTTTTAAACTTTAAATTTATTTTTATTTATTAAAAATACAGTGATTAATAAGCCAGAAGAATGCAAGCACTTTAGGATGACATTGAGAACATGAGGTTTTTTGTCCATTCCAGTTCCTATGTCATGTGCCAAAAAATTTATATGATACAGAATTTGGTTAGTCTTTTTCTGTGGTTAATGTATAAGTCTAGTTATTCTGTAATTATTATAATATACAATAATGAAACAATAATTTCATTCCTTCTACGTAATGTGCTCTACCAGCTTTAATTAAACCTAACAACCTCATTAGTGAATATCATTATATTGGCTTTAGGGAGGCAATTCTATCTAGTGAATACAGGATTATTAAATGACTGGAGATCTGCTGTACCAGATGTGCCACTGGGCTCCTGTTTGACCTTGGGCAATTGGTTTAAAGTCCCTGAGCCTCTTTTACCCTTGTGTCAAGTGAGAATCATCATGTTCCGTGTCTTTTGTGAAACAGTCTGCTTTACACGAATTACAAATAGCCTGCTTGAGCACTGCATGTTTGCTAACAGAGACAGGAGAAGCCCTACCCAAGATTCACAAGATAAGACAATGTCAGTTTCTGGAATGGGGATCTCCGGATGCTCACTAGCTTCACTAAAAATTAATTTTGAGTGAATTAAAAGAGCATTCATTCTGCACAGTCTTTCTTACTTTGTGCTGGTTTGGAGCAGGTTGCACACCCTATGCAGACACCCAGAGCACTCCTGGTGCTCAGCTGCCCACCTGGCCAAGGTTCATATGCCCCCTCACCAGCCCCTGCCCCTGCCCCAGCACTTCACACATTTGCAGAAGAGATTGTATTGAGCTTTGTCTCCCCCTGCAATTGAATTTACTTTGTGACCCTTTGTGGCCCAGACTGCACTAGGGGGCTTTACCTGGGTGGCTGGATGCTTGTGTTGGACAACATGAAAGCCTCCAAAAAGGTTTGACCTAAAGATGTTAGGACTTCAGAACTGAAATTGGAGCCACCTCCCTGATGTGAGCAGCTCCTAGGTGGTTGTTTCCCAATAGAAACAGGTCATGTTTTTTAAGAGGAAAGGCAAACAGGACAGGAGAGGTTCAGATCAGGCTGCCAGCAGGTGCTGGGGACTGCAGGATGAGGCATCAAGGCACCAGCAGGTGAAAAGGCCTGAAGGAGGGCAGCAGCAGGTGGATACAGCAGCAGGGATTGATAACACGAGCACTGGAACTCATTTTTCCCTCAAATATTACATATTTTGTGTCATTACCAGCAGCAGGGAGCCTGGTTCAACAGAACTGATTTTTCTAGTTGCCTTTTTATTTCACCTCCCTCCCTGCAGACAATATATCTTGTGATGCTTGGGTACTGCAAGGGGCCTCAGTTTTGCTATGCTCTCTTTGAGACAGAAGATGCTTCAAATCCATGTTTGTGGGGCACAAAACAGTAAGTTTCACTGGTTCCAGAAGAAGCAGCTGTAGAGACAGGTGGGACAGGCCTACTGAAAGTCAAATTGCTGACCAGGGAGCATTATGAGTAAAACACACACACTGCCATTTCTAGCAGCCTTAAAGTGAGGAGAAGAACCAGCTGGAGAGTAAGGAATATTGGCATCCTTGGTGCTTGGAAGGAAGATGCTGCCAGGATAGAGGTTGCAGAAAACTGGTCGTTCATTACTCTTAACTGGTTGAAATGAGTAGAACAGCACAGAAGTATGGATTTGTCAGAATTGCACAGACATAAACTTCAGGTTATGAAGAAATTCCTGTCATGTGAATTGGTTCTTGGAAAAAATATCATAAATGTGTATACATCAGTATGCTTAAGGTGGTGTGTGTGTATGACTTTCTCTTATTTATAGTAGCTTAAGTCTCAAATATACACTGAAGTTAAATTCATACCACCAGTTTGAAACTGTAGTGAGTTTAAGCTCTGTGCCTTCAGTCTCAGGGAGGTTAGCACTGGAAAAGTGTGGATGATTGCAAGTTGCAATATAAAATTGAAATATTTTCAGATTTACCGTCTAGCATTTTAAAGTGATTCATTCATCACGTTGGCTCAGTCCCTGGTATCTTCTAAAGGAAGAACATGCCAAAACAGAGGGTCATGTGAACATCTGTCTGCTTTTGAACACCGACTGCCACGATTTTCCAGTAAGTTACAACCTTTATCCAGTTTTGACTTTGTTACCAAAGCTGACTATCTGTGCTCCCGACTGAACCTATGAAATGCAGATGGTGACATCATTCTTCCTATTATTAAATGTTATTAATATTCGTATTTTATGTAAAGTAGCTGTGACCCATCAGAGTGGCCGAAGATGCTGAACTGAGACAAATTGCCACTAAGCAATTCTGGTTTCCAAACCTCCAGTTTTTGTCCTTGCTGGACTTCACATAAATTGGTGTATACCACATAGTATGGAACTAGCAGACTGAGTGTCAGGATGCACGCCTCTGTAACTATTATTTACTCTCCAAAAAAGTTAGCCTTTTTTCAGCTGCCTTAGATGAAACTTTAGAGGTAGATACTAAAATGGAATAAATTCCCAACTGTTTTGTGAAAGTCAGTGGGAGAAAGCAGAAGCGAGGTGAATAAAGGCCCATTGGCATCATGAATCTGTAACTGGCATCAGCAGCACCAGTGCCACCAAGAGCACTAGATGGGAGGAGGACAACACTGGGAACAGTGGAAGAACTGGGAACTGCAAAAAAGGAGGATTTAAGGGATTTAAGGAAAAGAATGACAAAAATCCTCAGGAAATAAGGAAAAAAGCCTTTTCTTGTTCCTCTGTGCAGAAGTAAATCTGATATTTCACTTCAATTGGGATTGAAGGATTGATTGAGCCAGCCTTTTAGATAGTGAGCTGTATTTGTCTCATGGTTTCTGAAATCCAGAATGCTTTTCCTGGTAATGCTTTCATTGCCAGTACAAAGATTGTAATTGTATTCCTATGCACAAGATGTTCAGATATATTATATATAATGAACGGTGAATTAAATTATTTATCTTCCTGAAATATAAGCTTTGCATGTCCCTAAGATGCAAGATTGATGCACAGAAGCCTCATAGAGCCATACAGTTCCAGAAAATGCAAACACATTCACAGGCAGTCCAGACTGGGAATTGTCATAAGCGGGCCACCACTGAATTTTACAATAGGTAGTTTCATTCAAGGAATCCTGGGGCTGGAGACAGTGTGTAGCTGCTAAGAGAACCCTCTGGTCTCCTGTTTGTCCCAAAGCACTGGAAACATTAATGAGATCATGCTCAGAACACATCTGCATTATTATATCTTTCTCTTTTCATATCATGAGAAAAGTGAGGCACAATAAAAAGAAGACTTGAGCAAGACAGCATTTAGCAAAGTTGGGTATGGATATTTACTTGTGAAGATGCTACTGTTTACTCTTAATTCTGAGATCACCCTTCCGTGATGCAGGAACAGTTTCCTCACAGGTACATAGAGTATGAGAGAGAAACAGTGCAATGCTGAGATTTCAGCTGTGGCTGCAGCCTGAATTGGCCACAGCTTCTCATGCTAGAGGTCATTAATTTGACAGGTTGCTGCTGTACAAATCCCACAGCAGTACAGAAGCAAAAACCAGATGATTTCCATCAACTTCTCATAATTGCAAACAAAAGACAATGAGAAACATCAGGGAGTCACATTTCACTGGAGCGTAGAGACAGTGGGGGGCATAATTAGCATTGGAATCATATCTGCATCAAATTCAAAATTAGTAAAAATAAAGAAAATTCTTCACTTGCAGATGAAAAGTAGCAATTCTTCTGTGCATTGCATTTTTCATTAAAATTGCTTTTCTTACTACTTGCATGATTTAAATAAAAGATCTGCAAAACCAGAAAATGTATTTTTCCAGCCATCTGAGTGGGTATGTTCCCCACATGTGCAATTCATGATTTTAACAAAGAAGGGTGGATAGATACCTAATTGTTTCTGAATTGTCATCTTTTAGCAGCAGCCAGATCAGCTTTTCTGCTGTTTTCTATTAGAATATGATCCCCTCATGAGAGATGACGCAGACAAAAGTCACACCTCACACACACAGAGATATGATGGAAAGCAGGAATCTGCAGATGCTCTGTTTGCTTTCTTCCCTTTGCAGCCTAGACAGAATGAGCGAGGCTTGGATGTCTGCACTGAATAGGTCTTGGGGGAAGATGTGCTCTCGTGCACAGAACACCACCCTGAGTTTCAGGGAGCTGGGAACATTTCTACCTCTGCCACTGGCTCATAGGTGACCTTGGGGGAAAATTCACTCCAGGCCCAACCCTTGTTTCCCTAAACTGTAACATGAGGTCAGTGATGCCAAAGTCTTATAGGAGCATTATGGATGAAAAGGTGTCCTAAAAGCTGCCTATGCATTATCATTTCCTGGGATAATGGGCTCCCACCATCTTCCTCTAAGGTGCTGTGTAGAGTGCCTGCCCAGAAAACTACCATCACAGACATGGAAATACCTAATTTATTTACTCTTACCCCTGTTGGGAGCCTCTCAGTAACTGGCTGTGTCCAGGCATTGATGCCTTAAGTTTCAGCTTTCATATATTTCTGGATAATTCCGTATTCTGTACTGCATTTGTATATAACTCTGAACTTCACATAATGTGAAGCTCTCCTCACTGTTTAGTTAGACAAAACAATTCTTTCCCAGCCTGAGAACAAAGGACACTGTTGCAGATTCAGGCCCAAAAAGTGTAAACAACAGTGAATTGAGGAGAGCAATCTGGGAGGATGAGACTTCATTACCTGAAGATGTAATTGGACAACTAACCCCAGTGTGTGAATGGACCAAAACCTGTGAAAGTGTGAAAATGTGTGACCTGTCATCCATCTTGGGTGCCTTGGCCAGGCTCTTGTGGTGCTCAAGATGTATCCTCTGAAGGCCTTTTTGATAAATACCTACTCTACTGCTTTAACACTGTCTAGCCTCTGTTCTAGGTAGCCTCTCAAGGCATCAGCATGGCTCTCCCTAAAGCAACTTGGCAAGGACACAAGGCTCAGGGCCATCCCCAAGCACCTCTGCCATGTCCAGCCTGGACACCTGACTCGAGGCAGTGTTTGTTTCCTCAATACATTGGCATGGCAAGTGGAGAGCACTCCCCTATGCCCAGGGACTGAGCTATGTGGAGATTTGATATGAATAGTAATTTAAAGCCTTTATCTAAATACTCTTTGCTAGCATAGATCAAACAGTGGAAGCCAAGCTGACAGGTTAATCCCATTGTCAGGAGATTTCAGTATTTCCAAAGCAGGTTTTGTCTGGATTTGGAGTGAAACCCCTGAGGCTGCTGCTCATCCTGGGAGGGAGCAGCATCCCTGTAGGCAGAGATGGTGGAAAATGGGGCAGGGTTCAGCCAAATCCAAGCTCTGTCAGAACTGTTTCTGAAACTAGCAAATTATGGAACATTTGATCTTGTTAGCTG
The DNA here is from genome assembly GCA_013397155.1 of Irena cyanogastra. Classification (NCBI taxonomy): domain Eukaryota; kingdom Metazoa; phylum Chordata; class Aves; order Passeriformes; family Irenidae; genus Irena; species Irena cyanogastra. The sequence continues at coordinate 535,130 of VWZV01000437.1, forward strand.
GAATTTCCAACAATAAAAACAATCAATTTTTTTCTCTTTCCTGAGCAACCCTAATCTGATAATACACAATGCACTTTTGTCCAAAAAGGTATCAGCAAACCACAAAGCTTGCAGGTTTACCTCCAAAACCTCAAAAGCTTCATAACCTCTTTGAATATTTGGAGTCTTTTATTCATCTGGTCTCCTGAAACTGTAGAGAGAGGCTAGATGAGAACAGCTGTTCTTAAAACAGTCCTCAGCACAGATGAGATGATCTTAACTTTGTATTTGAGCACCCATCCTGCATACCTCTCTCTGATTCTAGGTCTGATCTGTACCCACATAAGCATAAGGCCAGCCTCTGGCTAAGGTTTGAGTGCCACTGAAAACCCACAAGAAATAATTGCTCTTCCTGAAAAGAACTTGTCCCAACAAGTGGAAATCATTTCATAATGGCTTGTGAGATTATAATTCTTCAGTCTCCAAGCCCCAGAGATACAATAAGATAATAAATCTCACTGAAGAGTGAAGTGTGCTGTAATTGATGGGAATATGTAGACAGAGAATGTAAATCTCAAAGTACATCTGGAGCAGGTGATATGTGCACAGTGACAATCACAGAACTGGATGTTTTGCACTTGGCATCATTAAAATTTGTTTGCTGAGCTTAATTATAAGTGTGCACTCTGATCTCAGTTTTCCATACTTCATTTGAAGGCATTGTCTGATAATTCCAGTGTTGCTGATGATGATCTATGGGGCTGAAAAGTAACATTAGGTCACAATCCTGCTTTCTCAATTTGGTGCAAATATGAACAGCTTCTCTAGATCACCACTGTATCTCTCCAGAAACCATAATATGTGTGACATTGCAAAAAGTCTGCGTTGTCTCTGTGACTCATTTACAGGCATGCCCCAGCTTGGGGGTCACTTCACAAATTTCCACTTGGCCAGCTGAAAAAAAATTGCACTACTTCATGGACAGTGAGGGATTTAAAAAAAAAAGTTTGAAAATGGATTGAACAAATTAAAAAAACTCCACTTGTAATCAGTGTTGAATTATAGTTTAAAAATGCAGAAGAACTTGAAGAGATTAGCAAGCAAATAAATAATTACAAAAAATAGTTAGGCTTGCCATTGTAAAAAATGTTCTAAATTTCCTAGGTATTGAAAAGTAATGTGCATTTTGACCTATTTTCTTGTTTGAGAGCATATAATTATTTATTTCTTACAAAAACACTACATAAAAAAGTACATTGTATCTGTAAATGAATGGCAAATCACTGCTTAAATGAGATGGAAAAACATCTTCTGTCAGTGAGTCTTTCTCTAAGTATTACTTTTTAATTTTATAAAAGGAAATCTTCTGCATCCAATAGAAGCTAATTAGATTGATTTACATATTGTTGCATGACAGAAAGAAAACAATCTCATTTCTCTTGGTGGAAAGAGCAACTAGAGATCGAGTTCCTCAGAGATACCAATCCTGCCCCTCTTTTGCTTTCTGTCTTCAGGTGTTTTCTCTTGCTTAGAATATTCTGCTTGCCCTTCAGACTCATCTTCCCCTGACCCGAAGGCTGAATTTAATACAGAAGGAAAATGTCACTGGTTTGTGCTTCTTTTCTTCCCTAGCTAATTCAGAAAACTCTTGATCAATCATGCATAGTCCTATGAACACTGGAACTCTCATGCAGTAGAGCTTTAAAACACTGTACTTCACCTTCCTGTCTTAGTAGCAAGAGTTGGAAATGTATCCACAGATGTCTCATGGTTTGAAAAAGTAGAGGTTAAGATCTTTGAGCCTTTGGCTTAATGATCTCCTGTGATGCCTCTTCTATGACAGATTATGGGAGAATCATGACATTTTTCTCTCTGTGATTGCTCACTGCTTTTTCTCCCTTGAAGCTGCCTGCTGGACAAAAACATCATCAGCAATAGTGTTTGCAGCTCCAGATTCAGCCTGCAGTCCAACAGCAAGGCTTGAAAATAACAAATCTTATTGCCATAAAATAATTACTTAATTTCTTTAAAATTAAAGAAAAAAATGACACATGCTGTGTATGCAAGAGGAAAAGACTTATCATCAACCACAGCACATAATCTGTTTTAGATGCACTATTTAAGTGCTCTTTGAAGGTAAATATTTTATTATGCCTTCAAAACACTATTAGAGTTTACAGTTTATCACAAATATGCAAATCAGGTTTCTATCCATGTATCCTTTGGTTTCACATCTTACTTCCCTTCCCTTTAAACTTACTTGCATTCAAAGAGTCTCTATTGCAACATCAAGCTCTGGGAAATGAGTTTACAAATTGAGGTTGGTTTTCAAGGAGTGCTTACATGCTTAGTGTTTGTGTTGATGTTTTCCAGAGGCTTTTTTTTCATCTATAAAGAGGCTGTCCAATTGGGATAAAATAACAAATTATCAGATATTCAGAGGATGATATTCCTGGAGAGGGTAATTTTGGCAAAACACTCTATCTCTCTTTGAATGGCACAGAGGACTTAGTGTGGGGAAGGAAGGGAAGTTTCTGTACATAAACAAGCACTAGTGCTCAGTTCCTGGGCTCCAGTGGCACTGGAATGCTCAGCCCCACTGCCTGTAGCACTGATGGTCGACTTCATACACACACAGTGATTTATGGAGGGAAAGTTTCTTCCAACAGACAAGCAGCCTTATGTACTGATTTATGCCTTAACTTGGAAGAAAGGAAAGAAGTGGAAAGAACAGAAGTTAGGTCTCAATGTGAGGGAGCGCAGCATATCCCCACCACACAAAGGCTTCAGCAGCTCCGAGGACAAAACAGGTGATCTGTTGTGTGTCACAGTCATGATCTTAGCAATGCAAGTGCACAACAAACAAAAGGCATCACAGTTTGAAGTTACAACTCCTCTGAATCATAGGAAAGACTTCTCACCTGGTATATGTCTGATTGGAGGCACAACGCTGCATCTAATTAGATGTGTTGGAAAAGTAAAGCTTGCAAAAATAATTTCACAACTGTTCTGGTTTTTTGAGGACAAAAAAATTATTCCTTCAAATGTGTTACAGTCCTTCTAAGAATGTGCCTGCAAACACATACAAAATGCCTTTCCTGGGGATTTCGAAGCTTCAGTGTTTTGATTTCTCCTTTGCGTTATTTTTCTGTGGGTGCAGCTGAACAGAGGGAAATAAAGACAAACTCTAACACTGGAAAGTCAAGAAAAAAGGAACTGTTGACCCTCTAGCCAATTAGTAAATAGAACTTGCCCTGGGCATGGCAGGCAAGTGCCTCCTCCACCCAGACTTTGGTTTTTCAAGGACATGAATGTGATTTTTCATGCAGTAACAGTTTGCTCTTGCCAGTGCATGTCTAACAGCTTACCCTGTGATTCTGATTTATTAGCAGTGATGAATTCCAGTCAAGGGAAACAAGTTAAGCTGCAATATCTATTGAACTTTAAAACATGATAGAGCATTAATGAGGACCATCACTGGCTTATTTCCACAGAGTGGTGCCTGATAGTTCTTTTGTTCCCATGTCCCCTACCAGTAGTGATTTGCAGGAATTTTTCTAGAATACGAACTCTCCTTTTCCCAGTGTAGCTCACTGGTTACAACAGCCCCTAAATGTTTACGGGAATGACAATTTTTTGGATGCACCTCTAGTAGTAACCACCATGAGAAGAAGAATGTAGACTACAGAGAGGGCACCCTACCAGGACTGGTCATTTATTCAGTAGCATGAGCTGGTTTAACTGCTCAAGGCTGTGCTCTTCACAGTGCCATAGCAGTGGGCTGTAGTGGATCATTCGCTTTCTGCTTGGAGTGCTTTATGTCCTGCTTCCATTCCCAGTCCTTCTGAGAAATATTTGGATAGGTTTCCTGGTTGGAGGATGAGCTGCAGTATACATGTGTGTCCGTAGAGCTAGGCAAGGAACAAAGACACACTGAAAACATATTAGAATAAAAAAAACCCCTAGGATAATTAACATAAAAGCCAGCAGCAAAGTTTAAACCCACTGCAAAGGCTGAGAAACTGCAAGTTAAGGCACAGCACCCTCTGTTTAACCCACATCACCCTGCCTCGGGGCTGTGCTGCGCAGGGCACCAGAGAGCTGCAGCATGCCTGTGGGAGTGAACCAGCACTGCTAACAGGATCAGGTCCTATTTGGTGAGTGGCTCAAGGGTTCAGGTTTTCTCCCATGCTTCTCGTCCCCCTGGAGAAGTTCCCTGTAAGCGCCTGCAAAGCCACTTCATTTGTCCTCATTCCAGTCTGCTCTCACACCCCTCCTTGGGCACAAGAGTGGCAGGGCTGGAGGTAAGCCTGGCATTCCAACCAGCAGGCAACAACAATCTGTCCTTGTGGGATTAGCATAGCTCTTGCTTCTTGCCTGGCAGTTTGTTTGCCTGTTGGGGCTGCCTTTTGTTCCGTTTGTGCAGGAGCTGGCACAGTGGGGTCCTGGCACAAGCATTTTTAAATACTGCCATCATGCAAAGGGAAAGATGCATCCCCATTTGCCTTCCAACAGAGCAGCTGGTTTGGAGCCACCTCTCCAGTAAAATGGAATGAATCTTCACATTTTTCGTATTGAGGCATGGGCTACTTGCTGAACAACTGGGTGCTCCTGAGCACATCTTCAGGAAGGTTGCACCACCTTTGTCCAGGACAGAAAAGCTCACACCAAGTTGCCAGGCTGTGCTATTCCTCTGCTTCTCTTGCTCATGCCCAGGGAAGTGGGTCTGTCACACCAGACTTATTCAAGTAGATGAACCAGCACAATGAGAGACAGCAAGGCCATTGCTCAAAGCTCTACTGTTGTCATCTGGAGCATTAGAAGCATTCAGCTTTAACTTTCTACCAATATTTTTTTTTACCATTTCTCTTTAACTTTCTACCTTTTTTTTTTACTGGGGAAATGCTTACTACTAGGATCAGATCAGCTCTCACTCAGCAGAGTGTAGAATATGCTTGTTCTATCCATGGGCACTAGTAGGAGAGAACCCTTTTGTGGTGAGTCTGATGCAATGACAGGTTTAGTAGGAGGATTGTGCTCTCAGCACAATGGAATCTCTGGGAGGAAGAGCTAACTTCTAGTGGGCATCCCTTTGGCTCCCAAGGCAGCTACAAACCACTTGAAAAAATCCTACACTTTAATCAGAACTCAGATCTTACTGCCATGGACAGAAATTAGCCTTGTGCTTTGCTCATGTTGTTGCCAGCTCTGAGAGTGCAAGGGCTTCAGGCTCACTAACTCTCATGCTGACTGACCCTTCTCCCAGCCACTTTGTTCCACACACAGCAGAAGTCAGAAGTGCAAAAAATTAGATGTCCTCTTCTCCACAATGCAGGGTCAAGAGTATTCCTCTCTGGAATATATGCATTTGGCCCCTCAAAGACCAAAGGATCTAGTAATGTTACTTTTGCAGCTCCCTGAGGATGCACTCAAAAATTTAATAGATCTCACCATTACTATATTTTCACTGATGTCTCCCCTGCGTTCTTTGCATGCCAGGAGCTTACTTGTTTTTCTATGCCTAGGTTTTAGTACAATCATTTGACAATAACTGTTTATAATGGGCATCATGAGAGATGTGAAGCTCTGAAAACCCTTGCAGTGGAAGGAATGCAATAGCAGTTTCCTCCACTCAGGCCAAAGCCTCAATTGCCATAAAACAGCATGGTTTCACTGCCAAGCATAAAGTTTGCATTCATTTACATCAGCAAGAATATCTCCCTAAGAATTTCAGTCCCCCGTATAACAAGGTTAAATTTTTCCCACTTCTTGTTTCTGAAACCATGCTGAATTTTAAGCTCTCTTAAATCCACTCCAGTAATTCTCATTCCTTTGAGTCAGAATTATTGACAACCAAATTTATCTATAATGAACAAGAAGCAAGCTTGAAGAAAGGTTTTCTATTTTGGATTTTTTTTTGTGTGTGTGTCCTTTTAGTGTCCTTCTTCACTCTTAACTCCCTCCCTCCCTTACCTGAAATCCTTCATGCCAATGCCTCTGAAAACAACCTGGAAAACAGAGTATATTCATTTGGTGTTGGTATTTTTCTTTCACGAGCCTTATTAGCTAGCACTGTATACATCACCATAATTGTGGTAAGATGCTGTCAGCATCCCTGCCTGGTTTCGCAGATTGCTCTGACTGCTTTCCAAGCATCCCTAAGAATAGCTCAAGACAGTGATGTATGATGGTGAGTAGAGAGCTGTCATTATAATGGCTCCTGTCTTCCCATGGACCTCTATCAGGAACCACAAACATGTTATACTGGAGAATCTCCCTTGAAAGTCTGGGGTGGAAGAGGTGGGCAAGTGGCAGCTGAGGTGCACATACTGTGTTCCTTATATCCTCTGACTCTGAGCAGCACTGAACACAGATATCATCTAAATACAGCTATCAGTGCACTGTTTGTTCATTGTGAGCAGGCAGATTATTTGTAATTGTTAATTGTTAATCTGTGTTGTTGTACTACCCGAAAATCAAAGCAGAGGGCACTTGCTGGAGTAATGACCTCGTAAAGAAAGGCAGCACCTCAAAGCTGCTGCTTATTGTGAAGGGTTCAAAAATGGGTATTTCATACAACATTTTTTGTCTTACACTTCTTACAGAGACAGATGCAGCAATAAGTGCTGCATGGCTAAGAACAAAACACACGTATGTGCACATTCTTAAAGGTCATCTGTCAACAAACTCAAGTTTTAGAGTCACAGACAGCTCTTGAAAAGTGTGCAAAAGCTTGCTTGTTGTTCCCTTTGTTTGACTTTTATGCCTATTAGTAGGAACACAGATAATTAACTGCAGACTAGCTGTTCCACTGCTGAAATTTGCAAACCTGCCACATTGACATAATGAAGACAATGCCTTTGGGGACAAGAAAAGTATAGATTTTTTTCCACAAACTGGAAAACTGTCTTCTGTAAAAGCAAGCAGACAAAGGCCGTCACTCTACTGATGTTTTTAAGCCTTTTCTGATCTGTCCAAGACTTGCCTTTAGGTCATCAGGCAGAAGAATCCATGCCTTTAGGAAAACATGTTGAAGAATTCATTATTGAGTCCAGAGAACTTTTCTTTTCTTTCTCTTTTCTTTCATTTTCCCTGTCAGAAAGGTACCCAGTCAGTATCCCAGTGCTTTGCTGGGTGGAGCAGAATGACAAGAACAGGCTGGGACTGGCACACATGGAGGACTGCCTTTGTGGTCCATCTGATGGGGTTGTCCCTGGTAAACACAGTGTCCATGGAGGTTTATGTCTTGAACAGATATAGGGGAAGGCTACTTAATGATATCTTGTCCTAGGTGAGGATGGTCTTGGCTCTGTTCCCAGTTCTGCCATGCTCTCCTTCTGGCACATATTTTCTTGTGCATCATTTTCTTCAGAAACAGTGGATGAGAAAGAGTTCAGCTGAACCTCAGGCCTGGCCACAGGGGTGGTGCCACCAGTGCTCAGCCCCACTGGCCAGCATGGCACAGCAGGAAGACCCCAGAGCAGCAGAGAAAATGTCCAGAAGTGACTGTCCTCTCTGCAGCAGTGGGTGACTCTGGAGCAGGCTGAGCTTTCCTTAGCAACTGGTATGTGTCTTCTGCTTTTGTTTCATCCCAAAGGACCCCAGCCCATGTGCTTGGAGGCTCCCCTGCCACGTGAACAAGCACAGAGATGACAAGCCTATGGGAGACCCAAGATCTAAGGCAGGAGCATGGAGCTGCATTGGCCCATACAGAGCAGCCCTGGCTATCATTTCTTTTCTTGCAGTCTGGCTCTGGACAAGTTTTACTTGATGAAGCACAATGCTTTGATTCCAGAAAAGTCCCCTCCTTGCAGAGGAAATGAATGTGTTAATTGCTCCATCTCTGAATCTGCCAGAGCTGGGCTGGGACTCCCATCAAACAGCTGCACGGGGAGAATGGGGATGGTTTTCTGCTGCTGACTAAACCCATGTCTGTAATGCTGTGTATGGTCCCTATGTCATTCTGCCCCCTGCCACCTGGGAGCCTGTGGAAGGGGCTCAGGAAGGCTGAGATGCCTCTGGAGGTTCCTGCACACTGCCTCTGGTCAGGTGCTGAGGCACAGCCTGTCCTGAGTTTTGGAAGGCTCCTAGCCTGCACATCCTGCAAGAAGGAGGGCCCATCTTCACCTGATGCCTGGAGGCAGTCACAGTCTCCTGTTTCTCCGGAACAAAACTTGCAATTTTCCCCAGTAAGTGTTCCCAGTTGTAGCAACAATTCCTAAGTCATGTCATGTTTTACTAGCTTTGCATGCCTTTTATACCAAGTTGCTATCAAAGGCGTGCATTTGTCTTGATTCAAAGTTATTCAAGATGTGGAGCCTCCAGATTTTATCGATGAAAAGGGTTTAATTCACCTACAAAACATTTTTTTTTTAAATTAATTTCTTACAATTCATATACAAAGGTACAGAGATGCTGAGATATGCTGATACCTAGTGCTTGGTTAAAATGACTGCAGATTTAAAAATACTGAACTCCACTGTCTTCAAAACTAGCTTTTTCTCTCTATGAAATCTACAAGCAACCCCAAATCCAATCAAGCGTAAAACATCTGGCCCCAGCCACAGCCAATTTATGTGCCCACAATTTTTGGCTGTAACCCATGTGAGGGTAGACTGCTTCCTCCTCTGCCCCAGATGGGCAGGGCTCAAGGGCAGCCTGGGCTGGTTTGGTTTAGAGTCTCTAAACTGAATTGCATTTAAAAGGAAGAGCTCCCTCTCAAAATAGTTTTTTTGGTGAAACTGTGTTTGCCTGAAAAGTGCAAAAAGAGCCAGAGGGAACCCATGGGCCTCCACTAATGCTACCAGAGTCCAAACCCACCTCCTCCACATGCAGGTGTCATTAGGGAGAACAGGACTGTGGCTTCAAGAAGGCATTGCTGGAGGGAGCATAAGGAAATGTAGCTGACCCAGGCAGTGCCTTCCTGGGCTGCCCAGGGCAGCAGCTGCCAGGGATCAGGGCTGCCATGTGCGGAAGGATGCCCTCTGTGAGGGGCCACCCCTGGTGGGTGGCACGGCTGGGCCGTGACTTCAAGGAGGCTGCAGCAATGCAGCTGAGTCCAGCTTAGCCATTGATGTGGCTCTTGGCACCACATCTGAGGAGACTGCTGCACAGCAATTATTCCACCTCAGGCATTTTGCACTTGAAACGGCCAAAATTTCAGCTGGCGTTGAACTAAAAATATCCTGGTTGTGTGCAACTATAGACTCTCTCTGGCATCCATTTACCCCAGAGCAGCAATGGTAAAGCACCCAGAGGAAAGTATTACTTGGAGTCTAGGAGCAGGTAGTGATGAACTTCGCATCCTGAGAACATCCTTTATTAGCAGAACTTAGATATCTAAGATATGCCTGTAGAACTGATGGAAGAATATACCCCTAAGAAACAAAGCCAAGTGAATAGAAGTGAAGGGTCAGCTTTATTCCATACTGTATAACTGGAGACCTGCATGCAAAAATGTACTTTTGACAGAATCCTCTTTTTCCTCTCTACCCTTTTTCTACTTTGGGAAATTTCACATGTCCTGTCCAAGCTTTTTATGGTATTTTTAAGAGATAAGCACATCATTTTAACTAGTCTGCAGTAAAAGGTATGGAGGGGAGAACAGTCAATAATTTTAACTCAATCTTGCTAAAATGAATCAATTTCATTCTTGATGATAACAATGTATTTAATATCCTATACAATGAGGCATTTTGTATATGACCATCAGAAGTCAATAGGAAACAGAAGCTTACACCTTGGGCTTTAACTGTGTAAAAGTCTTTCCAGAAATCCAGCTCCTCAATCACACACTGAAATTTTGCCCCAATCTTCACCCAGCTTCCACCACTTTTATTTTTCTATGGACACACACCACTCTGGGCATCAGGTGTTATGGGTTTTGGGGTGCCAAGGAGCCCATGCAACCTCCCAATGTGTTTGGAAAAAAAATGAAGACCCGGGTCCTGCAGCCCCTTCCTCTTGCTGTTTGAGAATGCAGAGAGCCTTCAGAGAAAAGGTGGGTGGGCTCATTCTCTGACCCTTGGGCTTGACCTTTGTAAAAACACACGTGGGCTGATTGCAGATGCCAACCCTTAGATCAGAGGAAGGCCATGTAGCAATGCAGAGCAACCCACTCCTACCTGCACACAGCTAGCAGCAAATGCATGGGCCCAGCCTGATTTGGTTGTTCTTGGTGCCCTGGAGTACACAAGACACCATCTGAGGTGTTGGATTGTACAGATCCATGTGGTAAAAAGATGGCTTTGAATAGAACACAATAAATTGTCGAAGAGGAAGAGGAAAGAGTAAAAGCTGGGACATCTGAAATTATTCCAGTCTAATAAGTGTGCAATTGGTGAACTGCTTAGAAGAAATACCATCCTTGCTTTTGCCAAGCAGCTGTTCTCCAAAGGCTTCCAAATCAGCAAGTTTGTGCCCTTTCATCCCTTACACAGTCCTGAAAACAAGTGGAAATATCAGTCATTCAAATAACCGATGTCAAATGCACAGAACAATGTATCTATAGCCTTTTTGGGTTGGGTCCTTCTCTGTATCCCAAATAGCTCTGCACCCATCTAATATGGACTCAGGTTCTCAGATGCCTTTCATTTTTCAGATTTCAGGGTAAGAATGTAAGTCTCTGGAAGACTTATGTTATCCCTAAAGCTCTGGGCAAAGCAGTGGTCTGTGATCTGTTCCTCCAGCCCAGTGGAACTTGCCACAACCAAGAAAAAACTGACGCTCAGGGGACATGAGGAGTTAGCCCAAAATGGTGGTAAGAAGCTTCCCTGAAAAATTAAGACACTCTCAGCCCTCATACCTAGCTGTGGTTACAGGCAAGGCACTTTCTTTTCTGTCCCTTTCCTTCACATCAATGCAAGGCGAAGTGTGTGTGTTCATATGTATGTATAAATACATATAAAAGTACATTTACATACAAAAGTATGCACACACATACGTGAACATACACAAATACATGTACATCAATGCATACATAAAGAATCTCAAAAGCAAACACTGTGCTGTGCACACATCTTCCTATGTGGAGAGAATGAGAGAGCAAGCACACAACAGCTGTTGGTTGTACTGCTTAATGAACCACCCTGAAGCATTACACTGCTTAGTGTGGTATAAGCAGCACAGAATAAACTGCAATCAAAGAGGCAGGACTGGGTGCTGAGGTGGAAGAGAAGATGAACCTGGGGAGAAAGACAGCTGCAGGGGTGTTGGCTGGGGAGAATAACAAGTGTGCAAAATAGTGTGTCACAGCAGCTGGAGTGGGGCTTGGGAGTGCTTAAGGATGGTGAGTAGGTTGGGTGGGAAGATAAGGTAGTAGGGAAGTGGGATGCAGTATTCAAGTGATAAGGTGAAGGTGGAATATTTTGAAGAGGTGATTTGAGGCAATTTAGTCAAAAAGATTTTATGTGTAAAGAAGGTAAGGTGGAGGAAGGAAAATTTTGCATTTACTGTGAAATTTATGTCAGATCATATTTAAAACTGTCTCCTTTGCATCACTAACCTGTAATCTCATAGCAGTGTTGCCCAAATGTCTTGGAGACTGAGATGGGTTCTCTACTGTAGGTAAGAAACATCCTGTGTGACTGCACTGAGAGGAGACCATCAGAAACTCAAAAAAAGCCTGCCATTCTTCACCACCACTTGCTTTACACTCTTGCTCCAGGCTCAGTCATGAAATGTGAGAATGTTTCCTGCAAACTATTTTAGACAGAAGCAAAGGAATTGCTGGTTATAAATGGAACAGCATGTCTTTTTTCATCTGTGTATTCACAGTGCTGGAAACAAGCAAGAGCTGAAGATGTAGTTATTGAAGCAGATGAATAGACATCATCATTTGAGTTCTGCACATGAATATGGAGGAGGAATTAAATCATGGGCAATGGGTGATATTTTAACCCAAAACTACAAGTTGTGCAGAACATTTTCTTACAAATTTGTGTTCAAAGTGGTTCCACCATTAATCAGACTATTTTGATTTCTGCTTCAAGAAAGCCAGAATAACAACATGAACTTAAAAAATCAGATCAGAACGACCTTCTTAGTGTTGTTTTCAGTCACACCATGGCCTGCTGCATAATGTGAATTTCATTTTAGTAGCAGTCTGTTTTGCTATCCATCACTGAGCATGATGGAGCTACTTCCTAAAAGGAATCCTGGTCATTTTATAAGCTTCACACAGAGTAATCAACCATCTCCTGTAAAAATTGACTGTTATAGGTAGCAGCCTACTTTTATTTCCAACCAACATGATTTGCAGGCACGTACACCAGAGTAAGTAGGGAGTTTTTATTTCCAGCTTCATACATGGCTAAACAAGTGACAATGTCCCACAAAGATAATATACAGAGAGACAACAGACTAATCAGGTCTTGAGATGGCACTTGTGATAAGACACAGTGTGACTTGCTGTGTGACATTAGTTACACCAAAAGGCAGAGAGAGAGAAGAACTGGCTATAGAAAAATGATGCCCTGGCATTCCACACTGCTGCACTCACACGCCCTGATTTTCAGATGAAACCCAATGGCAAACTAACAAGCAATTTCATTTATCACTGCTAGTCCTGCAAACTGAAATAGGGATATGTAACCCAGAGGCCCAGGGAGTTTTATCACTGACTTCATTAGAAACAGAATTTCCCCAAAGCTTTCTGGAAATGTAGACAGTTGGCAAAGCACAGAGTTTGTATCAAAATCTCAAACTAGGCCTTCTCTGACCCCCTCACCTGACAGAGAAGCCCATGCCCTGCATCTCAGGGCTGGCAACAGGTTACACCAACCAGAAAGTTTGAACCCACTCGGTGCTACTTTGTTTGGCCCTAGGATCTAGGGGGTCCCCTGAAAACACACAAGCCTCACATTTTAGAAGCTGACCACATAAGCACGTCTGAAATCCCAGGTGGACAAGCCAATACCAGCACTGTGGTAGCAGGGGAGGGAGATGAGAGGTCAGCCCACAGCAGAGCGAGGGCTCACACCGCAGAGCCTGACTGCAGGCTGCCTCTCTCCCTGGAGAGGAGCTGTGGTCCACAGAGACAGCAGAGCTCGCTGGTGCAGTGCATCCCCAGGCATTTTCTGAGTAGAGCTATAATTCAAACTGATGGGATTTTTGAAAACTGTTTTACCACCTCATCTATCTAGGTCTGATTTGATTCCATCGACGAAGCAGCTAAGTGTTCTCTTCCCCTCCTCCAACACTCTGTAAGATGCAGGTGTCAGGAAACCTTAAAATAATGTTGTGATGGGATGGGAAGAAAAATATATAGTTCCTCAGATCCTACATATTTAACAATAATAAAAAGATACCACAAGGCAGAGTAGATAATACTGATTTACTGCAACCTTATTTGCATGTATACATGAATACACACTTTTATTTGGACTTTATGATTTATTCATTATATACATAAAGAGATAATGAACAACACATCTGCATGCTATGAAGCCAGGTTTCATTGAGGCTTGTAATTTACAAAATACAGACAAAATCCCTGAGGATGAACCTACTGCTCTCTTTCCATCATACAGTATTTGGGATGTCAGGAGTCTTTAAAGTTAGTATTTTATTTAAAATAAATACACAGACATCATGAGAGCAAGCATATTATCACACAGAGACACAGGCAGACTCTATCTTCAATTTAAGAAAACACATTTTTTAACATGAATTATGCATTTGTTTTGTTTTTTCCTGTTACTGGGAAAATCAGGCAAAACAGGAATTCACTCATTAAAAGTGACTGAAGCTGTAGTTTTGCAAATGTTTTTGCATGACAATGACTTTGCACAGTGGAAAAAACCCAGTAGTTCAGCAGCTCAAAACCTTACAGAAGGTAGTGATGATATATAGCTGTTGGACATGATAATTTTCACAACAATGTTTAGTTGTATTTCTTTTTAAATCCTTTTGTAATGCAAACAAAATATCACGGGTTTTTTCATCAGCCAAAAATTGGAAACCCTGAAAAAAACCTCAATGAAAAAAAGCAAAAAAAATCCTTCCCCACAATGTATTTGCTTTCTAAAATGCGAAATTGTAAAATCCAGTTACCTTCATTTCTTTTCAGTACAACTTAGAATATCAAACCCAGGTGTAGAAGCAGTACTCCCAGAGGAATGTATACAAGCCATTCTAGTATAACCCAGGTGTGTGAAAATTTTTTCCCATCTCATGAAAATTTAAAACTTTACAGAGATTTCAGCAACGTTGAACTCTCATGAATGTAACATCTGATTGCCTAAGACTTTCACCTCTGGTAGGTTATTAACTGTGATCCAGTAGAAGCTAAAATTTCCACGAACCCTCTGAGTGTGATGCAGAAGGTGTAGCACTCAAAACCATGCTTTCTCAGGTTTTAATATCCACTAAATGCAAAATCAGCAAAATCTCCCATGATTTCAATGAATCTGTTTATCCTATACCCTTTCACTGTAGTTTGATAGGTAAACATCATGCACTCCCTGCTAAATTTTGTAATTTAGCCACAGATTCTGCATCAAAAAGTCATAAATGTGCAGCATATTTTGCATGTTTATATGGAAATATGAACACAGTTCCTGAAACCTCATAGTGCTCATGGTTGAAGCAGCCTGTGCTCCATCTTTTGTGGAAGGGTGGAGCAGATGACCTCCAGAGAATGCTTCCAACCTCAGCCATTCTGTTTTCAGTGTATTTATGCAAAATAAGCTCTCAGTGTATAAAACTTAGTCCCACGCCAGCTGCAGTCTGTTAAAAGGGGAGCAAATAAAGCCATTGGAGTGCAGAAAAGGTATCTGTTAACCCAGCAGGTCTGCATCAGCCCCTGTGCTTTTATTGTGGCCTTGGATACTCAGAAAATAAAATGTGAAGGGCACCCAGTTTAGGGCAATCTTTAGGAACTTTGAAATATATATTATTATTATTTATAGATATATAAATAGTTCCTCAAATTTGTCTAGGACTGAAAAAGACCCACTTCACTGGAAAGAATTCATTCATTCTAGATCTGTCTTGGCTGGGGTGTGATCTCACTAGCAGGACAGATTCAGCATGTCACACAGTGCTGCAGGTGGCTGAGAAATCTGATTCAGGAAAGCCTTTGCCTGTCCAGACATAAATGGACAGAGATCACAGAAGAACTTGGGAAACCCAGACTACCATTGCTGCCTCTGTCTGTTTTTCTCTAAAAACTTTTCTTCAGCTTCCCTGAGCACAGGAGCTTTCACAGCTTTGGCTGTCTGAACTGGCTCCACTTGTTATCTGTATTGTTTTTCTTGTATAAGGCCCTTTAATCATCAACTGCTTCTGCTTTCAGCAGAATATATCAACCCCAAAAAAACATGTTCAGACAACAAGGGAGAGCACATGCTCTTGTACAGTGTTTCTTTTAATCTCTAGCCCCTCCTGCTCCTTCAGGGACAGCGATCCCATAGATTGCAGGGGAAAAAAAATACTCTAAAACATCTTGAGCCTCTCATCTGGTTTCTCTCCTTGCAACCTTTTCCTTTTCCAGTGCCATGGTAATTTTCATGCAAGAGGATGGGGTGAAGGAACAGATGCTGCTCCTATTTCCTCCCTGTTATCATCCCACTCCCAGTGATGCTCCCTGTAATCGTTCCATTGTACAGCTGCCTTTCCTGTAAAGCTGAACAATGAATAATGGATGCAAAAACTAAGTGGCGTTTCAGGTTCATTAGTATGCATATTGTTATAAATTCATTTCAGTAGGTGCTGTGAAGCCACTCTCCTCTCTTTTGTATTTTGAGGTGTCACTGCTTCAGGCTCTGCTAATGTTCATTTTGTATTCATTCATTTGTGTCTGTAGTTTTACCTGGATTGTTGGCTATTGTTCTTATTTGCAAAGCTTGGGTTTAATTTCCTGTAGGAAGCTTTTCTTTTGTCTCTAGGGCTCACTCTCCTATTACCATCCACCTTGAGAGTACTAAAGCACTGTCCTGCTGGTAAAATATAATTTGTTTTCTAGTGTTCTGATGAAAATGTTACCACGTATGTCCTAAAAAAAAAAAGAAGAAAAGAAAAAGAAAAGAAAAGAAAAGAAAAGAAAAGAAAAGAAAAGAAAAGAAAAGAAAAGAAAAGAAAAGAAAAGAAAGATCAAGATTTTCTTATTCTAGCTGTTGGTATCCTGGGTTTCTCTTCTGTTCATTCCTATTCCTGAATGTTAAATAGCTCACAAGCCACAGACCTGCAAATCCTTGTTACCTTTGACCCATGTCCAGCTGCTAGCAGAGGCTTTACTGGTAATGCTGGGCTCCTGAAAAGAATTTCTGTCAGCCATGCAGAAAACAACTCATGTATCAGCATTTTCTTGTAAAAATGAACAGAAGCTACTTCCTGCTCCACTTCAGACCCCCGGCCCTTTGCAATTATTCCCTTTATTTATATGACATACATATTTTATTCATTCTCATTAGGTGCTTCAATAGCAACCCATTATCTTTCAACAGATTCTTAGCAGATAGAACATTCATATTATTGCCCCTGTTTTTGTTTCTGTTTTATGATATTCTCCCTCACACATTCAGATCCATTCTTCCTAACAACAGCATATCATCAGGCCTTGCCTTCAGCTATTGTTAACAGTGAACTGATAAAATGCAGTAGGATGCTACAGAAAGTACAGCTGATCCCAAGCCTTTTTTCCTCTCTGCCCTGTCTGTATTGGACCAATAGTGGTGCAGAGCTATCAGCTCAAGAAAGTACAGAATGAACTCCAGCTACAAAGGAAGAAAGAGACAATAGTGAGCTATAGCTGTGCTCTCCCAGGACATTTTGCACAAAGGAACAATCACCCACAGCGGTGTCACTAAAACAGAATTTGCAGTGGATAATATTCAGCACATGCACAGTGCATATAAAGTAATCAGTAGCTGCTGATAGCAGTTACTCTATACAAGAAGAGCATCTCTTACTGAAACTGTGTCTCATCTTTGATGGTGTATGCAAAGCCTTCTTAACATTACAAGCAGCACTGAGTGTTAAGGAGAAACTATTCAGACCAGGCTGACAAAGACAGGTGTTGAAGTCTGAGTACTGAATTGAATTGTCCTATATTCAGTACCAGGAACCAGTAGCCACACGTTGAAAACACTGGTATGAGTGACTCTCTGAAGATGAAAAGCAGAGCCTGTGGCAAAGAAAAGCACAAGTCTTCTCTGCCTGGATCATCATCACCTTTGTTCTCCTCTTTTCCTCCCACAGCAGTAAAAAACTTCAGCTCTCCAGTTCTTTAGTCATATGAAGCCGAAGATGAAAAGAGATTTAGTATCACTAGTAAAGGCTACAAAACCAGGTGTGTCAAACTCTTAAGGGGCTTTATTGGGAAACTTACAATCTCAGCCATGTCCAGGATGCCTGCTTTAGCCGTGGAGGCAGCATGTGTGCTCCCACTGCAGCCCTTGCTAGGAGAGCTGAGGCACACGTCCCTGGGCAGAGAATCAGTGCCCACAGAAAAGCAAATGGCACATCTGAGAGGTACAGGAGTGTGACACATAGACACACCACACAAGGAGAAAGAGATCAGTCATAAGAAGCTCATTTCCACTTTGATTATGGTAAATTGACAGCTTATGGTAAATTGAACAGATCTCTGAAGTCTGATCAGATCTGATCTGAACAGATCTCTGAAATATGGAAAACTTAAGCCTTAAATCTTACAGAATACTCTCACTATGCAGCTCCACTACAGAGATTATCATGACCACAGGGACAGATATCTTCATAAGTAACACAGTGTCCCACATTGTGTGTTTGTGTTTATATTTTGATGTATTCAAATACACTGAAATTCACACATATACACTGCAGTATTGTTGATATATAAATATATATTCATATCTCCCTCTCTACAAGCACATTAGTCTCCCCCATGAATAAAAAAGCAACCCCAAAATCACATGTATGCAGATACCCTATGATTTATGCATATTTAACATAGTCTTTTTTAAACAGATTTGCTCTTATTTATGTAAATATCCTCTCTTGCATTCATACACAAGGCACTGTACTTAATCACATTTTTGTTGGCCAGGGACATTACTGAGGACACTTGCTGTTAGCCTGTTCCCTTTAACTTCTCTGAGCATATTTTTACTGCATATTTTTTTGAAAACATGACTGTGTGCAATAGGAAATAATAAATTCTCATATAAACTACATAACCTCTGTTGAAGTAAGTACTGTGTAGACTGATTAAAAATCAGGACTAGATTTGTCCATTTTTATCCAACTACACCAGTATTTGGGCACCCCAGAACCTCAGTAGAGGCAAAACTGAATAACTGAGAATAGACTCTGTCCTAAATGCTAGAATGATCATATGTCAAATCAAATTTAGCATGTCTAGTAGACCACAAACTCACAAATTCCTGACCTGATGGTACTTACTACTCTTTTATTTGTTGCTTGGTGCTGTAGCACCCACACAATTCCCTTTCATCCCACTTGTTTTATATCATTCCACCACACCAGTGGGGGTCTGGAGCTGAAGGCCTCCAGGGGACACGTTCTTTACCTGCACCTAATGAGCAAAAGGTGTCTATTTTCCTGCTAGAGTTGCCTGAAGTCTGTGTTACAGCTGCAGCCTGCTGAGGTGAGGGTCCTACTGTGTGCACACCTGATGCAAAGAGAGTCATGAGGCAAAGCAGCTCCTAAAAGTGAGGGCAGAAGTCCAGCTGTAGATGCAGGAAGAAGATGCAGCTCACTACAGTCCCAGCCTGATTCTCTGTCTGCCAAGAACAGCTTGTGAAGGAGAACTACTGCAGACACAACTGAAATCCTTGCAGGAGAGGAAGCATGACAGCTCATTTTCTTGTCCTGCTCCCAAAATGGCAGTGCCTGCAAATGAGCAGTGTGTTTGTGCTAAGGGGCAGGAAAGGGCCAGTGGGACTGGGCTCCTTCCCATCCCTTCCCACTCCTTCCCACCCAAGCCCCTGCACACAGCCATCCCACTCGGCCCAGCAGGGATAAAGTGCCTGGACACACTTGTGCCTCTGAGCTGTCACTTCTCTGCCCATGAAAGGCATTAAGAGACCTTCCCTGGTCTCACAAAAGTGCTGTGGGGATAAGTAAGCTTCAGATTGCATGTACACAACTATTACTGCAATACAGGGCAGGAAACAGGCAACATACTCAGCTTTCAGAAATACAGCTCCAGTTTGCAAAGCTGGAAATGCACATAGTTGTTGTTAATGTGTTCCCTTTTCTTTCTTTTCTCTCTTGGCAACTTGTTCTTTGTTCCTGTAGTCTACTTGATTCTAGGGATTTTTTATTCCACTGCAAGATTTGATTTTTCTTTTTAATACATAACCTGGCACTGAGCACCTGCTGCAATTAAAGCACTGGTATTTGGGTCCTGTGAGGTCTATTCTATTATGAAGTTTTATCCATTGATTGTAGACTAATGAACCCATCAATTCATCACAGCAGTGCTATTACCCTTCTGCTGTTTTGGGAGGTTGTGTTGCTGAGCTTGGGTAAGAGCACTGACTCTCTTGCTACTGCCCCAACTGTTGTTAAGGATATAAAAGAGGTAAAGTAATCAGAATTTTGATACAGTTCAACTTTGTGGCCCTTCTGTGGCATGTCACTTCCTCCTATAGTAGGACTTTATAGTTTAAAGCAAATCAGTTTCAGCAATACTTGCTATTCAGGAAGAGTGGCTCTAGAGTGGGATGGAAAAGGGGAAGAGATCTGATATTTTTGTGGGGAATGCTGAGGGGCATAAGAAATGGTCATTTTTTTTCATTCATAGAAATTCTCTAGTATGGAGCATTAGCAAAACCTAGATAAAGTAATTAGGAACAGCAAGAAATGGTTTCAGCAGCAAATACAACAGCAGCAATATGTTTTCCTGCCTCTGTGTCAGATACTGGTAATGCTTTTTTTTTTTTTCTAAAGCCTAGTGTCAGATCATATGTGGCAGATTTATTTATCATTCCACAGATAGTTATCTGGCTTTTTTTAGATTGTCTGGCATTACATTGATTCAGCACAGATATGCAGAAATGTGCAAAAGTAATTGGCAAGAAAATAAACCCAGGACCACAAGAGGAATTGCCTTTAAGGTATCACTTTAAAGTTCGAGAGTCAAGAACCAAATAGCATAATTCTGGCAGTCTTGACATCTTTATTGAGAAAACATTTTGGTATTGAGTTTGGAGGGTGAACAGTAATAAAGGAACATGCTGAAAAATAAAAGAAATGAGACTGATCTCTGTAATTGTGTCAGAGAAATCACATCTACATAAGCATCTGAACAGAAGGTCTGCAAACACAAACAAGAGGAATGGAGATGTCTGAAAAAACAAGATGCCGATAAAGAAATACGGCTAACAGATAGGAATGAGTACAACCTTTTCAAATTGTAGTTCTTTCTAAAAGCAGTTAAAATTCCTATTAGTAGCACATCAACTGAGAAAAACAAAAAAGAATTGTTTAAATTTAGGCGACACAAGTCTATGGAAAACAAGGTTTGTAAATTCCAAAAAGCCAAACCCCTTTCCATCCAGCGCAACCCTTATCTGAATTTAGCCACCAACTCGTTCACTTGTTTTTTAAGCAGCTATTGCAACACACATAGTCCTCTCATTATCCAAGCATCTCAGTTCTAGGATCAGATTGTTTTTCTGAAGCACATAATTTGATGCCACAGTACAGACCAGATTTGGGCAGAGTGGGCATTTTAATACCACGTCCTCCTGCACATGTCCTGACGTAAGTTCTTCTGGATACGAGAGATGGAACATCCAGAGCAGGTGGAAATTCCAACACTCAGCTAGTAAACAGTGGTGTTGTAAGTCTTCTTAATTAATGTTTGCAAAATGTTCTGAGATTCCCCAGATAGAACACGTTACAGATGTGAAAAATATTACAAGTAATCTTTAGTGATGTATTAATAACACTGAAGGTAGGAACGCAGCCTTGTTATAACTAAAGGCTCGTGACAGGCTTCTCTTTCAGCAGGTTTGCTAACAGAAGGAACAGACTGCAAGGCAAGTACAAAACTCCACTCCAAGATGCGCTGCTTCAGGAAGGCAGCAAAGCTTGTCTACATCACCTATTTTTGTTGCTGACAACCCACATGGGCATCAGGACTTCATCCACTTTCAGGTCCTGAAGTTCTGTGAGCCTTTGGCCTCATTCAGTATCTCTCCTCAGTGTCCACATGGAGATCTCATCATTGCTCTGCTACTGCGACCCACAAACTCACAAAACAAGCAAGTGGCTTAATAAATAACAGAAATGTTTCAGCCGATGAAACATCTGCACTGGAGTATGACTCCTTCATTACAGGGGCCAGGAAGGGCAGTGGTAGATCCCTTGGCTTCACTGTGAGCATGGCTGACAGATTACCATTCCCCTACTGGTCTCTTTTGGGATCATGTTCTGGCTCTTCAGTGATCCAGCATGAAAGATTTGTGCAAGGAATCATCATCCAGATGCTTTCCCTCTCACCTAATTCAGCCCTGAACTTTGGCACCAGGGGGAAGAGAATAGGAATGTATCCTATACAGATCCTCTCTCCATCTGAGAGTCCAAGGCATGCTGGAGGAGATTTTGAGGGCTGACACAGTCCCAGAGTGGTGAAAAGATTAAGGTTTCAGGGCTGCATTGCACAGCACGGGAGGAAGACGGTGCCTCTGCAGAATGATTTCTTGGCTGCTGCATACCAAATCCACCAAGAAAGCAAATAAAGTGGCAGTGACTAGGAAATGACTGATCCCTGCCAAAGCTGTGAAACAGTTGCTCTTACTCCTAAGTCCTTCAAAGCTGCTCAGGAGTTCAAGATTTGAGATCCTCCTGTCTCCTCCCTTGTTTGCCTCTGCCCATTTGAATCGTGGGGATCCCTTTGTTGTGTTGGTTAGGAAGCTGCTGATACCTTCCTAGCTGAGCAGTTGGACCACATGTAGGGGCTCCCCAGCCAAGCAAAGCTCCAGCAAGGCTATCCCTCCTTACGCTGACACTCATCACTCATTGTTCAGAAATAACCAGCTGTTTCAGTAGAAAAATAAACAAGCACTGACAAATAAAGCTGGCTCAGAAAGGGCATGCAGAAAGGGAGTAGGAGTCCTATGTCAGATCTGGGGCATGGGTAGAGATGTGGGCACCCTTAGCTCAGGACAGGGGAAGGGAAGTGTACAGGATAGGCAGACTCA
This sequence comes from Irena cyanogastra, assembly GCA_013397155.1. Taxonomy (NCBI): domain Eukaryota; kingdom Metazoa; phylum Chordata; class Aves; order Passeriformes; family Irenidae; genus Irena; species Irena cyanogastra. The sequence goes on from VWZV01000437.1 coordinate 557,263, forward strand.
TTCTGTGTTACTATTACAAAGCAGAGCATTGGAAATGGAAGCAGTGACAGGGCCTTAATGTGGAAACTCATTCCCAGGAGCTGCAAGCACAGCAGCGTGGAAAGGCTGGGTTATTTCTCCAGGCTGCTTTGCTTGGAGAGATATGCAATGAAATCTTTTCACAGCAGAGTCCTGGGTGGCTGCAGCACACTCTGGGTGTTCACCTCTAAGAGCACACCTGCAAGCAGGCACTGCTGCTCCTGCACGTCGTGTTTGATTGCCTCGTTACTGCGGTTGCCGCTGGTATGAATGAATAGACACACCCCGTTTCTTCCTGAGATCTTCTGTTCAGATACACTCATGCAAGCGTAATGAAGGTTTGTGGGAAAGGGCAAGCACCCATGAGTAGCATTGATTCACACTGGATGCAGGATGTGCAGCTCTTTATACTTGCCTCCAGCCTCTTTGCCTGTGTCTACAGTACCTGAATTTTGCAGCAAGTCCTTTGCAACTTGCAGAGAGATCAATGAGGCTGAGCAATTGCAGAAGCAGCGTGGAAGGTCAATGCACAAGATCCTTTCCTCTCCGGCATGAGGCAATAGGGTGTAAGTGATTTATAAACTGAAGTCTGAGGTGATTACAGAACTCAGAACTTAATTACACAATTCCATTCCCCAGTTACATGTTGAGTGTCTAACATGGACCTGGCAAAATAAACCATGTGTTCTCTAAATATCATACCCTTGTTCACTGCCATGGAAGATGAGAATTAAAATCTTTAGTTAAAGTCCTGCATGCTGTGAAGTTATGGACACTGACTGTAAAATGTGAAAAGCAGAGAGGGAGTGAGAAATACTCTTCCTTGGATGATCCCTGAAGCTTGTGGGACAGCTTGTGGGAAAACTCATGTTGTGCTTTTATAGCATTCCGGCTTTTCTCCTGAAGCCATCATCCAGCTACAAATCTCATACCTCCCTCCCAGGGCTTTCTACTACCTCAAACCTTCACATCCTTCCTCCTCAGCTTTTGCTGTCCCAGATGAGGAACTGTCATTCTGAGGGACATTATTGTTCCATTCCTTTATTCCATTCTCCATGTTTACTTCAGAAGCATAGTCCAAAAGGTCTGTCTTCTTCCCTTGTGCAGCTCCCTTTTGGTCATCTCCACCTTTAGGAAATTAAACATCAGAGTGGCATCTGTCCTTGCCCTGCCTCTTACCCCTCCTCTGCTTCAGTAGGGCTACCACTTTTTTACAAAAGCACAACAAACCTCTGCCTGTTCACAGTGGCAAATATGTTACCTCAAAAATTCCCAGACTAATTTTTTATTTATTTTCTCCCCATTACTGTGTACATGGTCTTCTCTGCCATCTCTATGAGGCACTGCTTTTCCACTGCATTTCCAAGCGCAATCAAATCCATCATCACCAGAAATGAGAGACACTCTGCCTCTGGGCTGAGCTCCACTCCCACACAGCATTTCCTTTCCCTCACCCTTACTTCCCATCCGTGTTTTACTCAGAGAGCTGGAGAGCACTGAGCTGCTTTTGGGCTTTGCAGGCAGTTTTTGGGTGGAGCAGTGGATGAGCTCATTGGGGCTGCACTGGCCCCAGTGTCATATGGCCTTCCTTCATTCAGAGAGAATAGCTGAGATCCTTTAACCGTTTAGAGCCAGAAGAGTGCTCAGCCACTTTGAAAACAATGTGTAATTAAACTAATTGTTCTGTTCAAAAATAGTGTTGTAAGATCTACAGAAGTAATTAGAATTGCCACACCATTACTGTTAAGAAGTAATAATATGTCTCTTACACAGACATTAATCTGATAACTACCTTCATTTATAGAGATCATGTATCAATGTGTTTGGGGTTTGGTTTGTTTACTTCCTCAGTGCACAGAAAGTCCAAAAGTTGGGCTACAAACCATAGGAGGTTCCTTTTATGGGGCTTTTGAAGCTCATAATTCTTTGGGAGGGTGAGGTTTTCCTTGCTCTTTCTGTACCAAAATATCTCTCTCTCTCTCTGTCTCTCCCTTTCTCTCTCTAGCACAGATATGCATATAAATATATATACAGACACCTATACATACATACATACATAAATATATATATTTACACGTGTGACATGGACTTTCTGGGAAACTCCTAATGACAGAGAACTTCTCTTGCATTCCCTGCACACTCTTAGCTGCCTCCTTTGAATGGACAGAAAATGGTAGATTTGCAGAATCCACACTTTCACTTCCCAGCTAATTCCTCCAGATCAGGTTTTAAAACATTCTGAGGTTATAATTTTTGAAATTTTATTAATGTGCATTGTAACTCTTGAAAAGTGACAAACTTTTCTTACGTGTAAGGATCAAAGACCAGCCCAATATCCTAAAGCTTGTATAAGCTGCACAAGCAAATGAGATGGGAATAAATATGCTTGAAATGGAGGTGGGTAAAGTGTTAATAGCTAGTTACTTTTCTGCAGATGAAATTAGCAAATGTGGGTGTGCCTGAAAATATTACACCCGGATTATACTGGTTTTGGAAAACTCTCAGGTCAGTGAATTTCCACAAAATGAAATGAACAACTGCTGTTCAATTACAGAGTCAAAGATTAATTCATGACTCTGTTGTGTGAGGTGTATCACAGTTGGGAATGGATGCAGAAAAGAGAGATGTTGTATCTGAATGTTGACAAAGAGATTTATTAGCACAACTGCATAACTACACCATAATCACACCCCCACACCTTATTGTCCACACCATAACCACATCTCCATACAAAATTGGAAAAAAAAAAAACAACACCAAAAAACCCAGACTAGGTATTGTGACTTTGAAGGCAGTGTTAAGTATTTTTGACCAATGAACTTTCTTTCTCCTTTGGAAATAGAAGTTTAGCAAAGTGTTGACAGATAACTTCCTAGGGCAGACATTTTATGTTTAAAAATATTTAACTTTTCTTCTTTGTTTTTATGCTGTGCTATCACACACTGCTAAAGCTGGCTGTGATATGCTTTTGTGTACTTACGAACCATTCTGAAAACATTCACTTATTGGAAACAAAAAATCTTTATGAAGACTGAACTTTCTGATCTTTGTGTGTAAACTTTTTCAGAAGAGGTATTTTTTCTCAGAAAATATCTCTCCTGATTTATGCTGGTTTCTTTCTCTCTCTGTAGCCACTCCCTCATAGCCTTGCTGAAGTGGAGTTCCCTCTGTTCCTGATACAGTAGCTCCAGGCTTTGCAGCACTAAAATCTTCCACAGAAAAATGATAAAAAATTCCCCAAGATCTACACTGTCTCTTATGCTCTCTCCATCCAAGATCTTGCATTGAGAACATACATACATATCTGCAAACTGTGATCTTGGATTTCTAGGTTGGCAGCATAAATGAACACCGGTCAAAATCGGATCATTGACACTGAAAACTTTTTTTCCTTAGTTTGGTTACGTAGTCCTCTATGGAGCACAGAAGTGGTGGAGAGGCTGAGGCTTGCAGAGGGATGGGCCTTTTGGAGTAGGTCATGTTGTTTTTCTGTGTTGAGTTAGATGCAGCTGCAGCTTAAGAAAAACCGATCAGAATAGCCCCAGTGGTTTGCACAAGACTTCCACCCAAGGTGAGGGAATCCTTATGAGACCGTCTGGGTTTTCTGTTGTTGGTACATTTTTTTAACTGTAAATTCCTGACTCACCCAGTTTTATGTGACCTAAAAATCTGACTGATGCTGTTTATTAGAGACAAACAGCTTGATAATTCAAATCTCGACAAAGCTAGTAATTAAAACCAGTTCCCCTGAAGTCTTTTTTTGATACAGCCTGTGTGAAGTGAGTTCGTAATTTTCACCCAACCCTTAAACTCTGGCATAACTGGATTAAGACTAATTTGAAAAACATTCCAGACAGGAATAAATCTTTACTGGAACAAAGGGCAGAGAAGTGTAATACATATTATTCAGGGAAAAATACAAAGACTTCAAGAGCCCGCCTTGGTTAGCCCATCAAAGTGGAGGCTGAAAGGGGAAGACTGCTTTCTATGCTGGGCTGTGAAACACCAGTAAGGGAAGGCTGTGTGAAAAAAATAGGCCAACACCTGCTGCTGGTCATAAATTTGGCAAGGAAATAAGAGAGAAGTCGATGACAACTAGAGTAATAGAACAGCTTTATAGGAATGAAAAATCCTGAGTAGTTTTAAGACAGTATCAGGTCGGTCTCTAGAGAGCCTATGATGTGTCTGTCTCCAGCACATGCTGCATTCCCAGTGGAGCAGGTATGATTAGTTGGAAGTCACTCTCATCCTTAATTTGGAAGAAGTCACAGATGAGCACTTCTCATCTTCCCTAAAATAGAGTTACCGGTTACAGAACATACCAGTGTTCTTTCTAGAGGAAATTAATATCTTCACAGACAGTATTTTTTTCTACTCTGATCATAGGTATTTAATACTGATGGAGCATGAAGGAAATAGGCTACAGAAAGTGGCCAGCTTCACATGCACCATCAGATTAGCATCTCCCAGTGCCACCACCATGAACAGTGTGCTGGTTAAGAGGGTCTGACCTTCCTCGGCATTTTTTCACTTATTTCATGTTCTTATTCTCGTCTATAAAACTGGATCCTCAAAATTAGTTTTGCAATCATGTTTGTGGAGCAGTATCAGGAAGTCTGAGGTCAGATTCTCTGGGTTGGGTGCTCCGTACACAGCAGCTTTTCCAAACTACTTGCCACACTTCAGACAGGAGTTGTTCATCAAAATGAGGGTAAGGAGTCCCAAAAATAGATTGACAAGCAAGCAACAAAGGTAGAGAGCAACACGAATGAAATCACAGGTATGCACAGTAATGGGCAAGGTATGGGAGATTTTTGAGGATAACAAGGATCCTGTACAGGCAAAGAGATGCAAGCTTGCTTTTGAAAGGGTTAGTCAAACAACAAGGAATAGTCTAAGGAAGTCTGGGTGCCCTCCCAGCTCTGTTTTCCACAACTCCGTGATTTCCGTGACTGTGGTTTTGAAAGGGTAGCTGGTGTCAGACAAGTTAGACTGCAGGGGACCAGAGGAATATGGATACCATTCATACTATTCCCAAGAATAGAAGGCAAAAACGCAATCACTCTCAGGCTCTGGGGTCTGTGGCTGCTGAGGTTTCTGTGCAGATGAGAGCAAGCATATTGAATTTGGTGTGACTGGAGCAGAGAAGCAGCACAAGAGTTAGAAAGGCAAAGAAATGTCAAGAGCAGGAGTACCCCTAGAAGGCTATTAGACATGGCTGTTGTCTTTAGACAAACCTGTGAGGTGACTAGTTGTGGCATTCTACAATATACAGATTGAAGCACACAAGCACAGTAACTCATCCAACTACTCCCATGACCCGCAAACGCTGAGCCAGTGGATGTGATAGACGGGAGCAACGGGAAGATGCTGCAGTCACTTCTGTGTCCCAGCTCAGGCAGCAACGTGTCTGCAGTGGGTGCAGTCCAGTCACGAACTCAGAAGCATGTTTCTACCCGCACTCATTTATTCATCATCAATAACATGTTGCAAACAATCGTAAGAATGCTAGTTACTTGCCAAGACACAGAGATTTCTCCTGTCTGACACTTGAGCTGGGCACGGCGATAACAGTACCAGATTCCAGCTGGGTGCTACATACAGCTCAGTTTGAGTTTCACATCGTGGAAGCATTTGTCATGGTCCCATTCAGCTGAGCACAGCAAATACATGAGCAGCACACCAAGTCCTGGTGTGGCTCATCCTGGCGTGGTATCAGGCTGACTGGTGGCAAACAGCCTTGCTGCCCCCATCACAAACGTGACACCTAAGGACGAGTGCAAGCACTGAAAAGCACTAATTGGCAGCAGTGCTAAAGACCTACAAGAAGCTGTGATACAATCATGATGTATGTTGTCAACCATATGCATTCATACAGTTAATAGGAAAGCCTACAATCAGTTCCTCCTGCTGTGCTTTTTGTTATTCATTTGTAGCACAGCAACACTGCCACCCACAAAAAAGGCCAGGATTTCACTGTGCTAAGAGATGTACAAACAGAGACCAAAAAAAGGTGGCTTCTCTCCACAAATACTTCTCATCTAACTGCTTGGTGAAATGTCACCATCCATATACAGCCATTTGCTGAGCAATTCATCTGGCATCTCCCCAGTCTGCTAGGCAGCATGACCATCAGCTTTGCAACGCCCAAGAGCTTGCACTGTTAAAGAGAGTGTTCAGCCAACTTCTCATATAAACATTGCTCTCTGCCAACTCTGTGTGGCTCTAGATTACCAAGTTTTTTAATGTGAATGTTTTCATATGATACTGTGTGTTAAAATTAATACCTCGCTGAAGTAGCAGCCGCAAATGTTTTACAGAACAAACTCTACAAGTTGTTTCTCTGTTTCCAGCCACTAAAAACTGACTTGCAAACTCATATTATCTGGTAACCCTGAGAAGGGGTGCAAGTCTCATGTGTGTTGGAAGAGTGAAGCAGTATGGTGTCTAAACTCTCCCCATGCCAGGCCTCCCAGCCTGCCTGCTCTGCAGCTCTCAGTTCAGCTACTCATTTTCTTATCCAAAACTTCCACTTGGTGCATTGTTCTTCCTCATCATCCATCTTTGTTTCCTTTTCTGTTTCCCTTCCTTCTCACAGACTAGAAGAGTTTAAGGACTTCTGTAGGAAGTGTTGAAGGCAAGTCCCAAGGCAGGGTGTAGGAGCACCTGGTGCTGTTTCAAGATTTCAGCAGCAGACCCAAAAGGAAGTACTAGGAGCCATGGCTGTGTTCCTCTATGCAGGGGTAAAGAGGGAGCCTGACAAAAAGCAACCCTGGCCATCTATTAGAAGTCCTGAGACAGTTAAGTACTTAGCAGAGGAAGGAGAAAGAGGAAGATGAAGCGCAGAAAGGATCTTGGCAAGGCATCAAAGGTAGAGCAGCATGGTTGAAGAGCCTGGCTCACCTTGTCACAGCTCTCCCCAACATGACTGGCTATTGATCTAGAGCTTCACTGATGAGACAGCAGAAGCTGAAAAAATGAGGAAGGACGAGCTGGGCAGGGAGGTTCCCTTTGGATTAGAAAGCAGGAATAGCAAGAACAAATTGAGGGCGAGTTCTCACTGGAGGCATGGGACACAAGCACTCTGGAAAAGAAAGGCTGGATGCAAAACACATATGAAAATATATCGTGTGAGATCAAGCAGAAGGAAGAGGAAGATGCATCCAGCTATTGCCAGAGGAAAATCCACCGAGGGTGGGATACTTCCCCACCCATTCCCACCCATCCCCACCCATCCCCACCCCCAGCCATCACCAGCATGGCTCGGATAATGCTGGAATGTTTTTTCCGACTCTGAACAGATTTCTTACTGTATCAAGCACACTGCAGCAAAACCAGCTCAGGTAATTTAATTAGAATTGAACACACTTAATAGTGCTGTGGCAGAAAACAGGCTCAGCAAGGAGAGGTGATGCTCTGAGGTTTGCATGGAGGTCTCCAACCCTCCGTAGATTCAATATAGGACTAGGTGTTGCTACCCTTATTCATGTGACATGGCTTACTACAAGAACAATCTTACTGCAGCCAGCAGCCCAGAGATGCAACACTTTTATTCCAAGCACTGTAAAAACCAGTCAGCAAGGATGATATTCCTTGTCAACGCAAATGCAAAAAACACAGCCTCTGAAGTGAGTGGTGCTGTACTCCTGTGTGTTTCTAGAATGAAGCCGGACTGCTGTTTAAAATACAAACTTGCCCTGGAGCTCTTTTAGATGTTCATCCCTAGAATATGAAGCCAGACATTTCCTGGACAGTGGAGCCCAGCAGCAGTAGCAGGGGCCAGCAACTGCACTTGATGAAGCCATGGAATGGTTGAATCAAACACATTCAAATCTGTGTAATAAAAATGTTCCATCTCATCTTTTTCCCATGCTGAAAGCTATGCAATTATCTTTTTAAATAGGTTTTCATACCTTCAATAAAAATAACCATTTAAAAAAATTAGCAAACCTGGAGAATTCCTTTGGAAAACACCTCAACTGGTATTCAGAAGTCAATTTTCATAGTTTATTATCAAAATTGGTATTAAGGAATTATCTTCCATGGTCAGTCAGGGAATGGCTGCTTTTCACATTATTTTTTTGTTTCAAAAAGGGGAGACTTTGACTCCAGACAATTGTTGGATCGGATAGCCATTCCATCCAATAAACCTGCAGAAATTGTAATTGGTATTTTATAATTAAAGTCCAAACTGAGAAGGAATAGTAATAATTAGTGGGGAAAGTACATAATAAGATCAGAAATTACATTATAGCTGAGAGATTTCCTTTAGGCAAAGGAAACATATTACCCTCAAGATTTCTTAAAACAAAATCAGTTTGCTTTTTTGGGAATGGTTTTTGTGGTGTTTTTTGTTTTGAAGCACACTTCAGATTCCAGTAACCACTAAAGGGATGATGCATTTGTCTGAGGAAGAGTTAATAGTCTCATTTATATTGTCTTATTCCCAAATGTCCCAAATAGGAGCTAGTCATTCTCACTGCTAAGTGTTGTGCAAATACAAAGCAGGAGAGAACATCTGTCCCTCTGGGCTACCCAGAGAACCTGATACACCAAAACACAGAGCAGACTGTGAGTGCTAATAAGAATTTTTTATCTTCTACCTCTAAAGATTTTACTCTCCTCCCTTTCCCCCATAAAAAACCCTGGCCAACATCCAGACAGAGGCAGTGACCAGGGAGGATCTGTAGCATGGACTGTAATGCCTGGCCTGGCTCAGGGCAGTACAGCACTCTCAACACAGTGGATGCCCAGGCAGATATATTCTTGCCTTGGACATTTTGGTGTCCCCCCAGGCCATCTTACACATCTGGAGTTCTTGCAAACCTGTTTCTGCAAAGGTCTCCCCAAACCATGAGAAAACACATAATGTCAAACTGTTTTCAGCACCAGCCCTTGACATCCTTCTGCTGTGGGAAGGAGTTCCAGGGAGCAGATACTCTTCACTTCCACCTGCTGTGTCTCTGAGCATTCCATACTACATGACAGGTCCAGGGAGAGTTACAAAAAGACTTGCACTGACAGCTATGTATTGCCTTGAGAAAATGTCATTTCCGCATCACAGGGCTCCTCACCTCCACTTGCTGGTGCCATTTATTTATGTTTACTCCCTGTTATGTGGTACAGCAAATGGAAAATCTCACTTAAGAGCTCTGTCAATAACACTTCTCAGCAACAGCCTCCTCTCATTCTTCTATTCTTTTTTATTTAATTTAAGGCATGCAGAGTGGTAACAAAGACATTAAAAGTTGAGAAGAATATAGTACAAGAAAACTGTTTTATTAAAGCATTAGAAAATTGCTTCTTAGCTCTAACATTTTTGAAGGCTGTTTTGTCATCTTCCTCCTTTTTCTCACACCCTGCAATTCTCCTTAAGAAGCTCTTTCAGACAGGTTTCTTTCCATCACTGGAGATTTAAGGTCCAAATAAATTTTGTTCTGTTGATTGAGGAAATTCTATGCTTTCCTGGCACTCATGACTATGGACTCACCACCAATCCAATGCAAATCCAATCCACTTCACCATTTACTTCCCTTAATTTATCAAAGCTTCCATTTTGAAATAATAAAAGTAACGTATTTAGAAAACTACTTGGAGGCTTTTTTTTTCTTTAGCCTATCCACTTACAGACACTGATTAAATGTAATCAAATTATAAGCAACATTACCAGCTAATGTAACAATAATTTTCATATTATCTAGGAACTACGTAGGATTATGAGTCACACACAGTCTAAGGACAAACTGTAGAGAATGTGATCATCCTGCTATACTGCAGTATACCACTAAAGCATCTGACAGTATTTTTCCCTAATAATACTGCAATTCTGTACATTTCTAAATGCAAGAAATTGTCAGATGCATAGAAACATTCTGCTAAAACCTTTTCAGCTGTCCTTCTCTGAACTGAGTTTGACTTAAACAGATTCCTCTTCCCCCATATTTTCTCTTCATTTCTTTCAGTCATATTTCTTGCATTTTTACAGTACTCCTCCATGACATTTTTCTTCATTTCTGCTGCTCCTCATCAGTGCATACTTTTCAATATCTGTGTTACAATTTGGATGACAAGTGGGACATATCTCTATTATCTTAACACTTTCTAGTTTCATATCCTACACTTTTGAGCCTTTCTCTTAGTTCCTGGGTGTTCTGCCCACCAGTGTGGTTCTATAGCTTAATTTAGGCTACAGATTTCCTATTTCTTTAGACAAAGATTCCCCAGTCACATATACCCACTTCTAGTTTCTGCATTTCCCAGGTTCTCTCCCCTATGCTCCCCCTTCTGATTTCTGCCTGCAGGTCACACTCCAACTATTTTTCAATTTAAGTAGACATACGAGTAGGCAGAATTTGCCCATTCATTGTCCACGTGGGCACGTATAGACAACAAGGGATTTCACAACCATGTCCATATGCACCTGCATATGCTCTATTATTATAGCCAGTGGTACTTAAGTCAAAACAATTGCCAGAGTTTGGGGAATGACTCAGTTTGTTCTAAAATAGCCATCTAAAATTTATTCTGTTGATTCAGTATAGAACATATAGGTCTTCATTTTAGGTGCCCTGTCACACTCAACACAGCACCTAGTGTCTGTCCCAGAGCGCTGTGCATCCCCCAAGGTTCCTGCATCTCATGTGCCTCAATGCCTTCTGTGCAGCTGGGCTGGATCCCGACCTTTATTGAGCTGAATTGTGTCCTTAGTGGCTGGTAGGATGAGTCCCCTCCTGGCATCACTGCCTGTGAGGACTAGAGCTCAGCTGCCCACGCTTTGTAACCTGTGCCATTTTAGGTGTTTCTGTTTGACTCACATTTACAAGAAAATCTGTAGATCATGCCCCATACGTGGAGGCCTGAGATGCCTTTCAGACACCCAGACGTTTATGTCCAGCTCTCCAAACCTCTGCCACAGCTCCCCCCTGACTGCAGCATGGTGCCTGCTCACCAGAGAGCTCTGTCCCATGGTCCCCATGCCACCAGAGGCATCTGCTGCACCCCATCCCTTCAGCCCCCTGGGTTAGCCACCCCAGGCCCCTTGGCAGCCACAGTCAGTCACTCCCAGAAGATCCAAAAGTGGCTCAACCAAACAAAGCAGATTAACCATGTACCAACACCTCTGTGCAAAGAAACATTTCAGACTTCACATGATTCACATATTAGGCAGTGAAAACAGAAAGATAATTTAATATGAAAGTGGTTAATAAGAACGTTCTTGTGCCAGAGCTGAAATTCATCAATAAAGTTTTACAGATGCATGCTAATTATTATGGATACCTATCTGACTTCTTTTAATTTCTGATTCAAATTACACAATCATCTAATTAGGCAGAAGAAATAATGCTAGGTGACCATGGCACACTGAAAATAATAAGTAATTTGTGGTCTAATATAAACATTCAAAAAATTCTCTTCACTGAATTAAACACATGTAAAATATCAAGAATATTTAGAAATAATGAAATATTTTTAGATGTAAGTTCTGTACTGAAGTATTGAGGACAGAGCTGATTTTATCTGATAATTCATTCACAGGGAATAATCCCACTGCCTCTACGGACTGAACATCTCTGCATGGCCAACAAGGACAGACAAAAGGGAAAAGCAAAGTAAATTTCATTCAAATATCAGCTAAGAAAAAAAATACTAAGATGCTGAGTTTTCCTTGAAAATATGAAATGAATGTTCAAAGATGCCCAGTATCAGTAAGAGAGAAAATACAAGTACATGCATTGATTGATACTTCGTAGTTTAAGAGACTTAACCAAATTGAAAATATATTTCTGATGCCAGGCAAGGGCCACACCCTATTCTGTTAACACTTGCATCAGCAGGTTGGAAATTTTAGGATGCAAAACTGAGCTTTTATCTTTGAGACACCCAAGGCTCTGAATGCTACTGAGGTCATGGTAACACATAACTGACCAGGATAAATTTCTCTGTCAAATTTTAATCTGATTTAAATTGATATTTCAGAGACCAGGTACCTAAATCCCTATTTTTAAAAATGCACTTAAAGCTTTAATCCTTCCCTCAATTACAGCATTTTAAACTGGCTTCAGAGTGGTTATTTTGGATTTACATTAGCACAAGTGAGATTAGAATCGGAGCCAGAGGCAGTTCACATTCCATGCAGTTCTCAACAGCAGAAAGACAAGGGTTGAAGCACACTGTCGAGTGAAATAACTTGGATTTTCATCTTACATATCTTAAATTATAAGACATTTTGAATGTGTGTCCCTTTGTGTTTGTTCCCCTAATCAAATAAAAACACTAGCTGCCATCCAGAGCATATTATTTATTTTTCACTCTTAGTTAAAAAATCCCAGCAACAACAAGAAATAAAATCCACCGAAACAGCTTTAATTACTTGATAGCTTGATCTAAGGTGTTTCTTTATGTTATTTACAGATATTACTGCCTGGTACTTTAAAAGAAGAAGAAACCCATTGAAAGTAGGAAAGAAAAGTGAACATAATGGTTTGTATAGAGGTCATAGGACAAAGAAATTGTAAGGTTATGAAGAATGCCATGGTATATTGAGGGCTCTCGTGGGAATTAATCAAGTAACAGAAAGTCTGTAAAATGCCATTGGATTTTTCTTTCCAGTTCATGGTGGGATCAATTATTTCTTTGTGCTCTCTGCTAGGTGTTTCTCTCATCTGTTCTTCAAAACCTCTCCCATGTCAAGTATTCTAGAGGTGCTTTCTCTTTCACAGTACATTTCTGTTTGCCTATGACATTTGTCCTTTGAGATTTTCTAATCCCACCACAGCATTCACTTAAAGGTTTAGTTAGCAGTACACTTGGCACTTCATATACTGGCTGAACCATCTGTTTCCAGAGAACTATAAAACTGAAATAAACCCCATTACCAGTTTTCTATCTCAATTAATATGAATTAAGTGGCTTAATTTAGGATTGGAAAACTGCCTAGGTTACCAAGATTGTCTTTACTAGATTATCCACCACAAAAATCCAAGGGTTCTCCAAGGTTTTTCATATAGTTTCCCACAGGCTCCTCCCAGATAAACTGATGCATTAGGGTGGAGACAAGGGGTCTGTGCAGTGGGTGGGCACTGACTGCCTGGCTGCACCCAGAGAGGGTGGTAAATGCCTTTTAAACTGGACACTGTCACAAGTGGGGTCCCCAGGGGTTGATATTGGGCCCAACACTGTTTAATATCTTCATGAGTGATCTGGGTGATGGGATCAATCCCCCCTGATGGAGTTTGCCAATGATAACAAACTGAGTGGGGAAGTGGACACTTGGGAAGGGAGAGCCACCCTGCAGGACGGCCTGGACAGGCTGTAAGAGTGGGCTAACAAGAGCCTTATGAAGTTCAACAAGGACAAATGTAACTTTCACATGGGAAAATAGAATCCAGGAGTGCAGCACAGACTGGGATCTGCCTGGCTGGGGAGAAGCTCTGTGGAAAGGGACCTGAGGTCCCACTGGACAGCAAGCTCAGCATGAGTGAACCTGTGCTGCTGTGGCAAAGAAAGCCAATGCAATGCTGGGCTGCTTCAACAAGGACATTGCCAACAGGGATAAAAAACCTTTATCCCACTCCATTCAGTGCTTGTCAGGCCACACCTGGAACACTGTGCTCAGCTGTGGTCCCTGCTATGCAGAAAAGTTGTGGACAGACTGGGGAAGGTCCAGAGAAGTGCCACAATGATGATCAAAGGGCTGGGAAGCTTTCCATGGAAGGAAATGATGATAAAAACGTGTTTCTTTTTCCTTGGGGCTTAGGGGAGACCTTATCAGTGTTTAAATACTGTCCTGTATTTAAAAGGTGGCTACAAAGAAATTGGATACTCCCTTTTTGCAAGGAGTCACATGGGAAACGCAAAGGGTAATGGGCACAAGATATTCCTGGGGAGATTCTGACTGGACATGAGGAAAATATTTCACAATGAGAGTAATCAGCTGTTGGAATAACCTCCTCAGGGAAGTGGTGGACACAGTTACGATTTCTCTGGAGGGGTGCTGGCCTATATTGTCTAGACTGTCCATCTGCAAAGAAAGGTTGTACCAGAAGCTCCTTGAGGTCCTTTCCAGCATGGTATTCTATAACCACATGGTTCTATGAAAATCATGATGTTAGCTGATCCAGTTATTTCACAAGCAAGGCTCTCCCTTTCAATAGGAAGGATCAGAGTCTCATCTATTCCAGCTATCAGAATTATGGCTCTAAACCAGTCCATATTCAACTGAAAGGGATAAGAAACTCCTGACATGACTCAGCCTCCCTGAAACCTGAGCAGCAGGATGACTGCCATCCATGCACTATATGGGAGGATTGTTTCCCCATCACATTTTAGACAGAGTGTACCCATCAAACACATGTACCCAGTGGCATGCAGAACACCTCAGGCACCCTGCCAGGCCTCCAACCCTGCCACAGAGTCTGCAGCTCTCCCAAACTCTCTTCTATGTCATGTCTGTCTGGTCAAGAAAGGTGTCTCAGCTATCCCAGGACATTTTGAAGGAGTCCAGAAATCTGTGGTTCAGTGCTGGAATCACTCCTTAAATGTTTAGATGCCTAAGCATTGTTCAATATCTGGAATCCCTGTTGAATCAAGTCTCCAGTGAAGCCTTGATGGCTTGGGGCTGCCAGAGCATGGTGGGGAAAGCTGGACTATGCTGTCTGAGGAACTCAAGGGGAGTGTCAACAGACTCCAGTCTACCATTGTCAGCAAAATGCAGTGAGTCTTGCACTTCTATCATTTTTTCCAGATGCTAAGTTTGCTGCTTTTATTTCTTTCTAATACAGTGTCTCTCCATTTCCTTTGATGCTGGCCAAAACTTTTAAATGGCCACTGTCTTGGACTGAAACAGCCTGACACTTTCCTGAGTTGTCAGGCAGCATTTCTCTGCCAAGCTTTGAATGGTGCACAGCAGAGGGGGCAGAGCTGAGACTCTTCATGTAAATGTGATCAAGACGTTTTTAAAGTATCAGCCTCTAAACTCAGCAGAAGAATTGTCTCTCTGTGCTCACCAACTCACTGATTTCACTGGGGTTTGGGTCAGGCACTAATATTGCACCTCCTGCTTAGTCTTCATGCCCATTACCAGGCAGGGTGACCCGACTGCTATGCATCTATTTTATACATGTTTCCTGTATTATCATACGGTTCTTTGCCTCCCTTTTATCATATTGAGTATTTGTGGAAGCAACATATGTTCTGGGAAGAATCAGATCTTAAATTACTATTTCCTTGAGGCAGAAAAACAATCTGGAAAGACATTAAATGACTAAGAAAGAAACACCAAAAAAAAGTATTGATTGTGTCAGTCTCAGTCTCTTGATTCACCAACATGTTTCTCTGGGGTTTATGCTTGTAGAAGTACGTTGAGTTTGACAGAGGTATTCTGTAAAATAAGAGTAATGCAGTGATGAATCTTGACTTACCAGATATTCAGGCTAAATCTCACTGTTCAGGATTTACCATTTTAGGTATGTCCTGCTGAATGGAAAATTTGCTATCATAATGGTGTTCAAGGAGTAGTCTTTCCTTTCTCTATTAATTGGCTGTGCTAGTGTATTGGCAGTTACCCCAGAGACACTGATAAAATAGAGTACATAGAACATGTACCATAAAGTTTGCCTAGTATAAATAAAAAGGTCATGACTCTTTCCCTGTTGCTTGTCTGTGTGTTTTGTATTTCCTTTCTCAATATTGTGCTGTTCCTTGTTTTCTGTAGTGGTATTTCTGCAAGTAGTAGTAAAGTGTAGTTTAGGAAGGTATTGAAAGGATTTCAGAACATCTAGCTGAAAAAGGAAAGTATCCTGAAAAGACCCATGGAACCAGACAAAATGTCATTCATTTACACATTTTGTGTAAAATAAGCTAAGCATCAATGAAATATCATGGAGACTTTGATTTGAAAATGCAGGAATATTTATGCTCCATAAAAGAGAAAATGCCTTAGTTTTAGAGTGACAAAAGGAACTGTTTCAAATTGAATCTTCTTGTCTTATCAGTGACCTTCAGCTTCCTCTTTACTGTACTGCCCAAAGTAACGAAAATGCCAAAGAAACATGAAGGTAATTCCTATGCTTCTGGAACTCAGTTTGTTCATTAATTGAGATGCATTCCCTTAAGCTCATTGGGTTACTTCTAGGAAAGACGTCTCAGCAACCTATTTGTGCAGAGCAGTTACTCAGCTAAGCCTGAAGCTCAGTGGTTCATGAAGACATACCCTGTCCAGCCTACTAGATACTGGGAATCCCCTTTTGGGACACATAGCAGTCCCTACACATGGTACAGGGCTGATACCTGCTACCAATGTCCTATCAAGTAGCTATTGCCTTTGAAACTCTGATCTGCATAGAGCATAAAGGAAATTATTTTTTCTGCAGAAGCAGAAAAGTTTTTGCCTGATTTCTCGTGGAAACAGAATTTTTCTTCTATTAACCAAGAAAAAAGCTGCACACTATGAACATTACATAGATGCAGTAAGCCTTCTTAAGTATGTACAGCTTACATATCATCTGTTTAGGCTTAGCTGTCTCTTTCATCCTGCTGACTAATTAAGGTTACAATCTTAAAGATCTTTTCCAACCTTAGCAATTCTGTGATTCCATGAGCCTGAAGTGAACCTGAATAAACTACTGCCTTACCAAAGCCCACAATCAGGGTGCTTGATATTCACTTAGAAAAGGAGTGGCCTTATGATCCCATCTTGTGTAATTGGCACTGCCAGCCTTTTTTAACCTCTTTCACCTCCTGTTTCTGAATACCTTGTGAGAATAGTTTCCATTTCTGGCTGGTACTGAGCTACCTTCCTCTGCTGTGCCTTGGACAGAGATTTCCCAGGAGCAGATTGGAAGACATGACTTCACCATGACACAGAAATCCCAGCTTGAAATTGGTTCCTCATTTACTCCAGATGGTCATCCTGAAACACAGGGTGTGCTGTGCTGCCTTCTCCATCTTTTCTGTGTCATTCTGGTGGTAAGAGGAAACAAGACTCTATTTCCTTCCTTCTTCTTCCAAATCCTACTTTCCTGCTGCAGTCCCCCATCCTGGCAGTGTCCTTCACCATCCCAGTGCTGGTGCTGTGACGCACCACTCTGGGGAGCAGATTAAAGGCATATGTGAAGCAGGGAGATGAATCTGCAAACCAAATCAATTCATAACCACCTACCTACAACCTTACAACCAGCTGGGCAACTCCCAGGTTGAAGATTGTCAGTCAGCTAAGAAGGGAGCAGTTTGAGACTTTATTAAACAAGACTTTTAAAAGTCTGAGGAGAGTGAACAATGTCAAGCCTTACACCTAAACCTTGCCCTGGAGTTTTTGCTGCTTCCACCACAAAATCTTATGTTCCATGCAAAATAAATAAAACAAATTTTGTATCAAATTTGGACATATTTTTCTACACATTTCATTAATAAGTACCAAGCAAAAGGAAAAACTGAGTATTTCACAGAGTGCTGACCTGATGTACCTTCTTTCTCTATGTATGTTATTTGAACCCATGCCCTGTTGTCTTGTGAGCTGTTGATGATTACATCTAAAACGTTATCTTTTGAACACAGCATGAAACTAATTACTGTGACCCGTATCTCTAGGCACCTTGGCTGCAGCACTGATTATTCTTAGCTCTAGATCAAGAAAACTCACTGACCCCTTATTTTATAAGTTCTTCATTTATAGATTTTCTGTGCACTGTCTGTACTTCAGACACATCTTTTAAACAAGGAAATACAGTCAAGGACAGTTCTTTGACCAAGCCTCCATTTCCAACTTTCCCAAAATTCTTTGTAACCAAACCTGCATAGAAACTTCGTCCTTGAAGCAGCTGTATCAGAAGCAATGCCAGTAACCTCAAAAAAATTACCTGAGAATGAATCTGATATCAGTAAAGAAAGGGTCTTCTGTCTCTTTTTTGGAGATTCATTTTTGCTGCCAGATTAAGGCTTCAACCTTCCTTTTTGGGAACTTTGACTTATTATTTATTTGGTGTCCTAAGCCCTTTAAATCCTATATAGTTAAATCTGAGATATTAAAATCTTTTGAAGAATATGACAAGTATCAGGAAGTCGTTCAAAAGGTAAATACTGCAACTTTTTTGAAAGGTGTAGAGACAAGGTGGTCTCAGGGACAGCACAGCTGGCAGTGCAGCTACAGCAACAACTAGTCAGCTACTACTTCTCTATGCCCTTGTAAGAAAGAAAAGAAAAGGAAAAAATAAAAGCACAACAACAACAATAACAACAACAAAACTGCCCAGAAAAAAAAAAAAAACCCACAAAAAACACCAACTAACCAACAGAAAAAACCTACAAAAAACCAAAAAAAAAGCAACACCAAACCAAAACCAACCAACCAACCAAAAAAAAAAAAAAAAAAAGAGGGAAAGAGCGAAAAGGAGGGAAAAATAGGTGTGTGACTGGTGTAGATTTGTCCAGGGGAAATTGTGTTAAACACATTTAATTTCCTGCTGAAACAGAGTTTCAGGCTTCACAGATAAAAGCAAGGCATTGTTGACTTACTTTTCTGCTTAGGAAGGCTTTTCCCATATCTTATGCAGATTCTCATAAGGAAATTGGGGGGAAATCATATTGGAGGAGTGAAAAACAAGATTGGGGAACCTTCCAATGAGCCAGAAATGAATGAACAAACCAAAGAAGGTAGCGAAAGTTTGCCAACAAGCAAACTTCACAGGGCTCCCTTGTCCTCCTTTCATTTTCTCTTTTTGTTTTATTTTTCTTTCTGTTTCCTCTGTCCCATCTTGGAGGAGGTGATGGCAGCTCCAGTTCTCTCCCAGCTCAGTGACAGTGTACCAGCCCAGAGGTGCTGAAGAAAACTATTACTTTCAAGAGCCGAAGGATGTGAGAGAGATTTGAGTGCAACTTATGGCTACATCTGACAGGTATTGTCACCCTGGGGGGATTAGCAAAAGACATTTAATTTTCACTTACCAGCATCAGCCTTGCCCTATAGGGAAACATGTGAGCCCACCTCAAAACCCACTGTTTAATTGCTTTGAGTTATCCATCCAGTGTTGCTTTTCACCTCCAGTCTCTGAGGGTGTTCCTGCCTCACACATGCATTCTGGCTCTCAAATGTCATGTACAGCAGCAAAGTACAATGCCAGGGTGACCTGTCTTCTGATCAGAAGGGGCCATGGGACTCTCTAGCTTCCTTTTTCCCAGCTGCAGCGATCTGCACTGCTCTTGGCTGTGTTCAAAACACCCAAGCAGAGACACCCACCCAGTGCATGGACAAGTTTGGAGGAGCACAGCACTGCCATCCCTCTGTACATCATGGGTCACCCAAGAATCCCTTGCCACCTCCCCTTCACCACAGCCTAGGAGCATGGGACCTAGGGGCATGCCCTGCTCTTTTCCACACCAGGATGGAGGGGAGGTTTGACCCATCTGAAAGTGCTTTCTTTTTTACAAATGTGCTGCTTTGGAAATGGATTTTTTTCTCCTTAGGGACAGTCACCAGAACCATAGCAGAACAGGAACTGGCAGAAAAGACAAACAGAGCCACCATATGTTTCCAACAATGTCCTGCTGTGACTTGTTTCTACAGGACCCTAGGAAGCTGCAGTACCACCCTGACATGAGCTGCATACATGTTACTCCATAGGATACTGTTTGCACTTTTTCTGACTAAATATTTAGTATTCTCATTCTCCCAAATCCCCATTCTCCCAAATTCCCAAATTTCCACACAGGAACCTTGGCATAAATTTGCTTCTTATTCTCTGGAGAAGGCACGAGCCACATAACTAAACTTTACACCACACTACAAAAAATAACAACAAAACCCCAAACCGAAACAAAAAAACACTGCAAAACTTGCCAAAGCATATTTAAATATGGCTTTATTTTTCATATTTGCTATTTTCTAGGGATGAAATAATGATTTTAATGCTCTGGTTGCAGATGGTTCTGGAGTGTGTGAGTCTGAGAGGTGCTCAGGGAACAAACGTTGTTGCATGAACATGTCAAGTCCAAGAACCCTCTAGAATAAGTGAGCCCACGGACCCTCTAGAGTAAGTGGCCAGGTCACAGGTTTGATTCATTGATTTGTTACAGGTCAAAGAGAAGCTAATTGTGTGACACTGTGCAGGATGTATCATCATTGTCATTATTCATGTTTAGTGTGCCAGTGTCTAAAGACCAGCCATGGATGAATCCGTGTACAAGATTATCTGACAGCCCCAGAATCACGGAAGTTACGGTTCAGTAGCCAGAGAAAGGATTGGGGAAAACATCTAACACACAACACATTTATGCACAGTGATCTCAGAGTGCTTTATTTTATTTCTGCCTTTCTGTGTGTAGATTAAATAAGCATGGGTGGGATAAATGGAAAAGTGAATGCAGAATAGATGAGAAAGAGCAGATGAGACAAGAACAAAAAGGAAAAAAATACACGTTTTAAAGAATTGACTTCCTCTTTAACCTCAAGACTCTATGTTTTTACCAAGCCTAGAATCCGGTCCACATGCTCCCACACACATTTTCCAGCCACAGCCCAATTCACCTGGGTAGGGCTTGAGGAAGTTGCTTCATGAGAGATACAGGTTGTCTGTCAGTTTACAGGTTTGTAAATTGTTCTGCCTGTTTAGATCTTTCATCCAGACGCGGGAACACAGCTCCCAGTTTGATTTCTATTACTGGCAAGTATCCATCCTCCAGTCCCATCGGTTATGCTTAGCCTGCCTGACACAGGCAGCAGACTCAGTCCTGAGGGCAGGCTGACAAGGGGCTGGGGCACGCTCGCATTCCCTCTCAGTGACTGAAGTGTATATACCGGCATTTTCTGCGGATGGGAAATGCCAGAGTACCCAAATGTCAGGAAGAGGTTTGACGTCAATGCGTCTAAAAGTCAATACACCGCAGACAAGATAGCAACACCATTCAGAATTTTTTTTGTAATTCTACTCTTAATCCTGCCTCCAAAACAGGTCTCCTCTCATAATGTTTAGGAACTGTTGGGGTATTTCCAAATTCTCTTTTCTGCCATCTGGGAATGTTCAGTGAGTTTCCTCCTTTCTACTTTTTGGGTGTAAATGGCATGAGAGAAATACACAGGGGTATTAATCAACTTTGAGTTTCATCAGTTTTCATCTTCCACCTTCTTGGACAATTCAGTTTCTCATGACCCTTCCTTTTGCATCAACTACCAGTACCATTTACAAGATGATTTGCTCATTTTGAAGATTTATTTCTGATCCTCAGATTTGTTTGTGAAGAGGTCTCATGCTGTCTTTAACCATTGCACAAGCAGCTGTGTCTTTAAGTGCTGAAAGTGATCTGGAGAAGTCACCCCCAGCTTGTGAAAGCACTCCTACTGAGACCTGAGAAATTAGACATTTAACTCTTGCAGTAGAATAATGGCAGTATTAGAAAGCCTGGAAAAACAACTGATAATAGACCAACAAGCAGAAAAATTACACCTTTCTTCAACTGAGCTCTGAACAAGATACTGAAAGTATAGTGTGGAGAAAACTGAATGGATGAGGTAATATCCAAATATAATATCCAGTGCTATGACACTAACTGAATAAAGGTATTGTTAGTGATTGTAACATTTTATGTACTAAATGTATGGATATTTATCCAATTGAAAGGTGTGTGATTTATCCAATTGAAGGTGTATGATGGAAGATTGTGAGGAAGGAGAACACATGGCAATGTAAAGAAGATGAAACATATATATTTACACATACACATAAAGGAAAGGCTTCTTTGAACATATGTTGCTGGACAGCCAGCCCCCACCTTGTGCTGCTTGATCACTGGCACAAAGTACACCTGGAGCTTTTCGCCGTTGTGTGCTGGTATGGAGACCTACCCAATGAACATGGTGTGCAGCTCAACGGTGCAGTTTTTGGTGGCCAAGTCCTAGGTTAAGATTAGGGTCTGAAGTGACTGACTGTGACAAGGATGGAACATTTCCAGCACAGACTGCTGACCAAAGGGAATGCTGTGCTGCCAACATGCTCCCAACCCTCATGCTCTGTGAAAGGCTGCCCGGAGCCCAAAAGTTGTCAGACCTTTATACCAAAGCTTTTCAAGGACCCCCACCTTTTGTTTCCACACTCCTTACTGTGTGCATGGTCAGCTGCATAGATATGCTGTATTGTTCACCCTCACAAGGAGACTCTGACCTTCCTCCATTAAAAGCAAAACACTGCACCAGCAGAGCAGAGCAGCAGACCTGCATGCAGTGTTTTGTTAGGCTGCAGCTAAATGACACTGTGTAGCCATGTAGCAGGTTTTACCTCCCATACTCATTGTAATGCAGTTTCTTTTAAAGTACTGAGCTACCATAAAGATACCAGTCCAGTTAAAATAACATATAAAAATCAAGAAGTTTTCCTAGTATGATGTGGTATCTGTTAGCAGCTCTGAAAAGCACAGTTCCCCTCTGTGATTGTCTAGCAGGGCAATATCCCTGGATTCTACAAAAAATTTGCACAGCTCCTTGTAGTAATCAGTCTTCTGCAGGTCATGGCTCCTTCCACACCTTCTCATTTGTCACACAGGAAGACATATGGCTCTTGCTCATTACTGCTTTGTGTCTTCCAAATTCATGCATGGATCCTGTTGCCACACCACTTGCAAGCTGTTGTTTATTAAAGCAGTGGGACACAGGTGTTTCTTCTGCTTTTGTGCCAGCACGGCAAGGGAACCATGCAGAGATGGAGCCCATCTCATGCTCCACTGCATTTTTGCTCATAAGCTCTTTGGGTTTTTTGTGGCCTCCATGGACACTTGCAAACAAGCTTGCTGATTAGAGGAAAAAATCCCCCTTCTTCTGATTGAATTCTGCCAGGTAATCAGAGCAGGTCAGAGGAGTATTGAAAACATCCTGTGGTTCTGCATTTCTGTAGAGAGTGGCTGGTGGACAATCACAGAGGAAGAAGTCAACGACTCCATGTCTTCTGAAGGTATTGTGCCTCCAGAAAATCTGTCAAATGAGTAATAACCAAAGAACACCACCAGGCAGAAGCACACACGTGTCTCTGTCATCTCCACCCTTTGCAGGTCATTGGATTCAGTAAGTTTTCAAGGTTAGAGCTCTTCTTTTCTTTGCCAGGGGGAAATTTCCTCCTTGCTGAGGGAAATATGTGACAGTGGTTCACGATGATGTCTATGGGATTTAATGTGCTTTGTTTTTCTCATGGGCTCCCCAAAGCCCAAACCAGTGATTGTCTTGAGAAAGCAATCAGAATTTGCAGTACTGCATCAAAAATGCCAATTAAACAGGGTAGTGGGAAGGAAGAGAGAACATGATGGGGAAAAGGAATATTGAGAAGGATGCAGGATGAAATGGATTACCTTGCTGACAGACTTCAGTAGTTCCAGCCCAAATGTTACATTTTATCCACTCTCAACAGGAGAGTGGGATAAAATCAGGGGAGAAAATCCAGCTCCAATGGCTGATAGATATTTTCTATGGTTTCCTAAGGTATTTTGCCTCTGTCGGTCTGGATTTTATACAACAGCCTGTCTAATGAAGTAGTTCTGCAGTCCTTTCCAACAGTTTTGAAGTACAGCATGTGTTGATTATCTCAGTTGAATGGATCTGAGTTCATTTATAAGTTGCTTTGTTTTGCCATTTTTTTCACTTCTTTGTTCCTCCCTTCTCTGTCTAAAGCACACAAATTGTTTGTAGAGGGAAAAACATACAAACAGTGTGATCCAGTACAATAAAGAACAGCTTGTTAAAAATGTGTTTTTGGTGTATGTGGAACACAAGCTTTTCCTCTTTCTATCATGCCGTGGTACAGAATGCATTAGCGGAGGTTGCCCTGGGAGTTCCATTTTTAAACCCTCTTTTTTTCTTGTTCCCATCAAAGCCTGAAAAATACTTTCAGTTGAAATTTTGTGTGTTTTCCTTTAAGCCAAAGACAATGTTTAACAAAAGTTTGAATCAAAATTATACACCTTTTAGTTTTATGGAACTTAGGAAGCTTATCAGAAACAAATCTTTCTGAAATGATTAGCCATGACACAGAAAATCTCTATTCTTTTTTTTATGTCTTCTTTTTATCCAGCTCAAAGGAAGACATTGAGAGCTTTTCTATCTTTCCACTGAAACACAATCAAATCCCATCCCTTTAGCTGAAAAATTGCAGGTGACTCACTCTTACGAGCCAGACCAACCTGTGGTTGCCATTAAAGTAGACTTCAACTCACAAAGATTGAAGCATAGTCATAAGCATTCACTGAGTGTCAGCCTATACATCTGGAGCTGCACACTGGCATAAATATATTTAATGTTAATTATGAGGCAGGGCTTCATTCTGGAGACCTATCAGTGCATAAGCTTCCTTAAAAGAGTACAACTCTCTAAGCATCAAGACTGATACGTTTGAGCCTGCTCCTATGGCTTCACTTGCCCAGGCAAGCTGCAGAGGCAAGAATGCTTTGAATAAAAAATTCAAAGCTAACATGCTTTGAATAACAAATAAATAATGGCATGCAGGTAGGGATGAAGTTCTGACTAGGAATCACCCAGCCACAGGGAATGGTTTGCATGAAGGGAGAGGCACAGCACTCAGGCCGAGGGCAGATCTTGGAGCTGGGGAGGGGGACGTG
This sequence comes from Irena cyanogastra, assembly GCA_013397155.1. Taxonomy (NCBI): domain Eukaryota; kingdom Metazoa; phylum Chordata; class Aves; order Passeriformes; family Irenidae; genus Irena; species Irena cyanogastra. The sequence continues at coordinate 581,866 of VWZV01000437.1, forward strand.
GGCCCTGGAGCCAGCCCTTGTGTCTCCCATCTCCCTGTGCCCCAGGTGTTCTTGCTTCCCAGGCAGCAGGATTTGCCTTGAGTCTCAGGGACAGGGTGTGGAGAGTGCGGGTGGCTGGACAGAGGTGGATGGGGTGGCGGATGGAATGACCTCGTGCCAGAGGCCGTGCTGTGGTGGTGGCACTACCTGCACGTGTGGGTGCGGTGCTGCCTCCTCGCCGTGCCCGTGCCCTCTCCCCCTGCAGGGGCTGCACCTGTCACACGGGCAGGGCTGGGCACACGGGCCGTGGGGAGCTGCGCTTCAGTGAAGACAGACATTTCGTCTGGACCCCCGAGGGCAGGAGCCAGCAGGGCTGGTGGCTGCAGCTGGGGACAGCGGGGCTGCAGCCGGGATCTTGCCAGGCAGTTTGGCTGGGATGGGGAGAAGGGAGAGGGGAGCAAGCCTGCCTTTGCTGTAGAGTGGGGGTCATAGGTTTTCTCTGAGGGGAAGAAGACAGATCTGGAGGAGGTGGCTAGAGGCTGGCATACAGAGCATCAGGGTAGGCCAGAGCACGCAGCAGATGCCAGGAGCAGAGGAAGGGCTGAATGCATATAGAGAAGAAAGGGGAATGGAAACTAAAAATATTACAAACCACTGGTAGAGAGAAAGTATTTTAAGGCCTTCTGTTCTTTCTTTTTATAGTGAAAACGGGACAGACTCTGAAAATAACTGCCCAGATATTTTCTGACAAAAGAACCCATTTCTGGCCATAGGCTAATGAAACATGTGGAGGTACTGGTGCAGGAGCTCCCAAAAGTCAGGGATACCACAGGATTTGAACACAAACTGTATTTTGGCACAGTAGTCAAGGTGGTTCATGGAAAACTTCTGGCCTGGTAAGGAGCAGACTTTTCAGAGATTTCAGAGAAAAGCTTACTCTCATGAGATTTTCATCTAAATTTGGAGACATAAGAGGCTGAGGTGGATTATAGGTACATCTTGAAAGAACATCTGATGTTTGGATGGTTATGTATACGTAGCATCATCCAGCCGGGTCTTCATTCTTCTCCAGCAGAGTCACTGGGATGAGGAACAGCTTTCACTGCTGCATAGACTCAAGGAAAGCAAATGTGATCAGACTCATCAAGCTGTTCCCTTAGCATGGCATGAACTTTAGCTCTAGAGTTTCTGAGAAGAGAATTGATCAGCCAAGGCTCTTGAAGATAGAAACCCTTAGGTAATTAGGAAGGCGGCATTATTCAGAAGCCCTTGCTTTTAGTACCCTTTGCTGAACAGTTGGGTCTGGGTAGTTATAACCCCTGGGGGATAGGTTTCAGTGACTGACAGTCTCCAGTGATGCTTTGGCCTTCATCCTTCCAGCTGCACAGAGAAGTGAAACTGCACACAGAAGCAGTTTTTGTTTGAATTTGCAGCAGCAGGCATTTGTGTGTGTGTGCACGTGTGTATGCCTGTGGGTTTATTTAGGTTTATCAGTTTTAAATATAAGACATAGGTTGTGTGTACAACATTTCCCTTATGTCAGCACCAATGCCATTTTTGGAGTCTATGAGTAATTAATGTGCGATGATTTTTTAACTCCTTTCTTACTGATAAGCTGCTCTGAAATCTCACAAGTGAAAAATCCCCTAACCTATATATACCATAAGTACAGAATACAAACCAAAGAGCAGGCTTTTATTCACCTGTTAAATGGAAATAAAAATATTTGCCTAAATTAATGGACATATGAAATTATGTATACATACTCCTGTATATGAGAAAATCTTTAACTATTTAGTAATTATGTCTTTCTCAGCACATCATGTATAGTTAGAAATAAGTACTAGTGGATGCACTGCAGTTTACACAAAGAATTTTCATTTTGGGCAGAACCAGCCACACTACTTGTTTTGACTAGTCCAAGGTATTTCTGTATTTCTGGAATTTTCACCATTCTTTTTCTGTGGAAAACCTTTTTGAGTTTTCACATATTTTCTGTTGAGTTATTTGGTGTTCTTTTTCTTTTTAATTCAAAGTGAATTTTGAATTTCCTGGGTTACAAATATCTTTCTGATATAAGATATTACCCATCAGGTTACTGATGTGAATATCTAACACGAACAGCAAATTATGTGAGAGGATTGTTTGGATTAGAAGCTGTTTATTAGACTTTCTTTTCTCATGTTAAATTAACATCTGTGTGTTTTTTATTTAAGATTTTATAATATCCTAAACAGTACAGAGTAATTTCTTACCATGAAGAAGTTTTAGATTGACAGATTGCAATTAAATGTGAGCTGTCTAAAGAGCCATTTTGAGACTCTTTATTTTAGGCTGAACTATCTATCTAAACAGTCATCAAAGTGAGAAACAAGGACTTGGACTTATAAAGCAAAAGCCAAAAATGCATCAAAAATTAAGTCTATGCAGAGGTGGAAATTTGCTTCTGTAGGTGCCTTGCAGACTTCTGTTATGTGTGGACTTGGCATAGGGGTGCATCAGGCAGAGGGAGCTCTGATCAAACAAGCCCTCAGAAAAATCCAGCCACATGAGCAAATTGCAAAACCTTAGCAAAGCAGCTGGCTGTGAGGGCACTATGGCATTGTGTGAATGCACCCCAAAGATGCACCCCAGGACAGCACGGAGACAGGGGAGGTGAGGTTTGACATTTTAAGGAAATGGAAAATTCGATCTGAAGATGAGTAGGTAAGGTAAAATGCTCCTTCCTCAACGAGAGTAAAAGGCAGCAGCCACAATCCAGCCTTTCACAGGTACCAGCATTTCAGTCCATGCACAGGGGTGTATTTACATTTCTCTCTCTGCATGATCTCCGTGCTTCATGGGGGCAGCCTTCCCTTCACTGCTCTGTGGAACACAAACTCTTCACACCCAAGACCATTTTGTGAGACCAACAGCCATCAATACTGCCCGGTCAAACACCTCATGGCTCCCTGCAGCAGCTTCTGATCTTGTAGCATAGGAATGATGCATTATCCCAGGGACTTGCATATGCTGAGAGCTCAGCTTCCCACAATACCATTTTCTCTGCATCCATTTATCCCTTAATTGGTGTGATGCCACATGAAAGCCCATGCTCTCCCACATTTTCTCTCCTCATTGAAGATGTTCCCAGTGTATTTACGTCCTTCTTACAAATAGCACAGAAATGCTTTTTTGCATTTGCTCTGCTGGGATGGTATAATCACGAACAAAGGGTGCTGGTTTGAAGCCAGGGCAACAGAGGAGCAGGAATGGATGCTGTAGACTTTGGGCTTACAAACATGCTCTCAGTAGCCTCTAGGCTCACAAACATGGCAGTTATTTAAACCTGATGTTTTCTGACTTTCTGAGGCCATCAAACTCCAGGTTCATACTATGATACAGGTCTAGCTAAAGACATTTTGTACGCACACGAAAATTCTTCATGATGTTGTGTGTAGTGATGCATATTGTGGTGCTCAGGTGACATGACTGCGGTCATTAGAACCACCAGAAAAAGACAAATGACATCAGGAAAGGGGCAAAACAGGTTAACAGAAGGCATTGTGCAGGTAGTAACACAGAGGATGGAAACATAGAATCACTGCTGTTGGAAAATATCCATAAGATCAAGTCCAGCTGTTATTCAAGCACTGCCGAGACAGCTACTAAGTCATGTCCTTGAGCACCACATCTACACATCTTTTAAATACCTCCAGAGATGGTGACTCCACCACTTCCCTGGGCATTCTGTTCCAACGCTTGGCAATCCTTTCAGTGAAGGAAGTTTTTCTAATATCCGACTTAAACATCATCTAGTACAGCTTGAGCCATTTCCTCACTTGTTACCTGGGAGAAGACACTGACCTCCACCTTGCTTCTCTGGACTTGCTCCAGCACCTCATTGTCTGTCTTGTAGTGAGGGACAAACCTGAGCACAGGATTTTAGATGTTACCTCACCAGCGCCAGGAAAATGCTCACTTTCCTGGTCCTGCTGGCCTCACAATTGCTTATACAAGTCAGGATGCTACTAGCAGAAAAGATCAGATCCACCTCCATGCCAGCCCTCTGTAGGTCAGAAGAAAAGAGGAATTATTTCTTCAGCTGCCAGGCCCTGCCTGAGTTTGTTAGTTGCTCTGATTGGTGTGATGTATAAAGGCAAGTGCTTGAACCTGTTTCTGTTCCAAATAATCTTCCACTGCTGAGAAGACCCACACCTACACAATTGCATAAGCTTTGAGGAAGCCCAATAGATCTCTCTGATGAGTAATACTGTTGATTTGCTTGTACAGATGCTAGCAAACACCTTGAAACCTCACCAGGGGATTTCTTTTTGCCTCACTGTCTGGTTTAAGAGGCTTCCCACTTGCACATGAATTTGGTTGTTTGCTTTTGGTTTTCTGTAACCACCATTTCAACTCATTACACATCTACAACCAATAACCAGCACTAGACCAGTGAAAGTTAACCTCTTAATTATTTTGTGAAACTTGTTGGGAATGTAATTCCTTGAAGGAATTTGACATTCCATCTTAGAACACTGATGCTTAAATGTAGGAATTCTCCTCTGAACTATTCCAAATCTCACCTGATTCCTATTGACAGTGTATTCGACCTAACCCACCAAAAAAATGTTATTTATCCCACTGAATAGACATAGTTCCTGTTGCCTGTGTGAAAAGACTTAGCAGTGCTGGTCAAAACTGAAGCAGCTGCCCCAGCTTTTGCTCGTGGCCCAGTCACCAGAGGTGGAACAAGACCATTTAGGTGCATCCTCAGAAGAAAAAAGCCACATTGCACAAAAAGCAGATGTCTTTCGTTTATACAGGCATCCAGCAGAACGAGCAGGACCAAACACTCTCCAGCCAAAGTGGGCAATCGTGTTATATCTGCCAAAAGATGGACCAAATATTTACCCCATGACACTGCTTCTACTCCAGAATTGTGGTGACTACATCCACTAGTGAGAAGTGGATTAAAATGTAGAAGATCAATAAATATAGTGATTTCAAGTGACCTGGAAATCTGGATTGTGTTCAAAGGATTTTGAAGGACAAAAACCTATATATTGAAACAAATACATGGAAAAGAAAAACTAAGTAGTTTAGTGTTACTAAATGGATGCTTAAGTATTGCTGCTATTTTTGCAGTAAATGACAGGAGCTATGAAATTAATTTAAAAGGCAGTATTTTCCCTGTTTCGATTAAAGCTGTCCTATGTCTGTCAGCTTCCCTCATCACCTTTTTGAGAAGCAGGGACATCCTTGCTAATCAAACCCTCGAGGAGTAAGTTTCCAAGAACTACATACACAATTATCTTAAGCATGTTGTACTGCACATCCCAGCCCCTAGCCAACTCATCTGCCTATCTAAATGCCATTTTCTGTCCCTCCTGATTAAAACCAGCCCTGGCCAGACAGACAAAAGAGAGGAAGGGTGCTGTTAAAGTGACTTCTCTGAGCCCACCCATAGGAGAACAGCTGCTGGCATGGGTGCTGGGGGAGGAGAGAAAGCAGTGAGGCTGGCCTTCAAGCCACAGAAGGAGTTTGATTTTGCAGATGGTGGCCTGGGCCATTATGCCACTCCTTGGTCCTGGAGCTCTTTGAGGATGCATGTGGAAAAAAAAAAAAAAAAAAAAAAAGGAGGTACATGCAGGCACCGCTGCAAGCTGGAGGCATGGGGAAGGAACAGGGCTTTGGTGCAGCATTAGCAATGCCTGGCAGTTCTTCAGGGCACAGCAAGCAAGCAGGCAAAAGCCCCTGGAGAGTGCCCACAGGACCCAGTGTTTCTCCAGGGCAGTGGTTCTGCTTTGAGCCATCACAATGCTAGGGCAATTGCATTGCCACACCCTGGAGGCAATTCCAACAACCATGAGCAGCACCACACAGTCAAAGTTTAGTTGTCCTAACCTCTCTTTTCTAAAAACTCAGTGCTATAGGTGCTTTCCCATCGTGGTCCCTCTCATGCCTCACCTGGATGTTGCTTGCACAGTACCCTGCATTCTACTGGAGCATCCTGTCAGCTTATGCCCCCTCCACTTAGCACTGCTAAGTCTTTTCACACAGGCAACAGGAACTATGTCTATTCAGTGGGATAAATAACATTTTTTTGGTGGGTTAGATCAAAGACAGTGTCAATAGGAATCAGGTGAGATTTGGAATAGTTCAGAGGAGAATTCCTACATTTAAGCATCAATGTTCTAAGACGGAATGTCAAATTCCTTCAGGGAATTACATTCCCAACAAGATTCACAAAGTAATTGAGGGGTGTGCTGCTGGCTCCCCTACAGTCAGCCTTGCTTTCACCTCTCAAGCCCACCTGCTGTCATCACCAGCCCCCAGGTGAGTTCATTAAAGCTAAGGTCTATGTGTTTGGAGGGTCCTCCTGTCCCATAATGACTATGGGAGCAGCAGTGGCTCCCTTGTGTGCCTTATGCCTCACAAGTGCTGTTCTTTTTCTATTCCAGAAAGAAAAAAAAAAAAAAAAAAAAAAAGGAGGGTTTTTTCTCTTTCTTCATTCTTTTTGCTATTATTTATTCACTTACTCTGTGTTTGAAGGGGAACACAGGAGAGGAATACAGCTGCATTTGAAAGGCTGTGCAGTGTTATGAACTAGAAAAAGGCCCTCTTCATTTCTCATAATTTCATGAAACCTCCATCAATTCTTATGTAGGTATTTTATTAGGTTATTAAGTACTTATCAGTCTTTTAGTCTGGTACAAAGATCTTTAGCACCAATCAACCAGAAAAAGAATGAATCAGTCTCTGTGGGAATCATCTTTCTCTGCCTAGTTTCTCCTATCTCTTGAAGTTTGTATACAATAATCTCCCTTGCTATGCTTAAGATCTCATGCACCAAACCACCTCCATCATGTTCTAGAGAGAGGAAAGGATTTTGAATTTTAAGTTTTAAACTTAAATACTCTATGAAGCACAGGTAAAGTTGTCATTGTTTTTCGCTGTATGGAATGGTAATTAAATGTCCTTGTGCATATATATTTTCAGTATTGTTGCTATGCAAAGCTTCAGCTGAAAAGTTATGCTCTTCTTTTTGTCAATTTTCAAGTCTATTCTAGCATCTAAACAGATGAAAACCCTAATTTGATTCAAATAAGATGGACACGACTTGGAATCAAAATTATTAACACCATATACAGTTTCATCTCTTCAGGGACCATGTTTTCATTTACATTTGCATCAGTCCAGTCTAAGGAAGAAAGACTTTTTAGAAGTCCATCTTGCTACTTTTCTCTGTTCTGGGTCTTGTTATCATTCTTGTGGTCCAAACTTCAGAGAAGCACAAAGTCCTTTCACCTTTTCCAGTGCTGTCAGTTACTTGTCATTACTACTTTTCTACACAGGCTGCTACAGACACTGGACTTTGCTGTAAAGGTACCTTACTAGGTACCAGTGAGTCCATCAGCAGATACATCTGACCATTAACTTGATAAAATCCTCAAAGAGAACAGTGCATAGTATTCAAATGAATCTGTGTTGCATAGAGTAGTTCCAGCAAGAGACAGCTGTCATTTGGCCTTGTATCTGTATGAGCCTGTATACTCCACCAGCTCTGGCTGCTGAAGTGAGTAGTGATAAAAGATTTATTTTGAGACAGTACATTACCTTGAATAGCATCACAGTCCTGGACACCAGTGACAAATGAATAATGGAAGTGTTTTTTCTGCCAGCAGCCTGTATATTTGTCTATTGCATCTCCTGCCAACAAGTTTCTGAACTAGTGTTTGTGAACCTAGGGTGTGAATTTACATAGAGTATGAATAGATATTATTTACTATGGCTTGTTTTTCAGATGCAATACATTTTTATACTTTTATTTCTTAAACCACATTTCTCAGAAACCAAAAAGCAGGCAAGCAGTCTTTCATTTGATTTTTAAACTGAGGAATGAAAAGCGACAAAGCTGATCAGTCTTAAACTCCACAGTAAATCTGCTTTTGACTTTAGAATTTAATATCCTTACACAAGAGGTTTGTGCCTTTTGTATGCAAACTGGCAGCTAACTTGCACACAGGAATTACTGCTTCACAAAGGTGACATTTTCTGGTTTGTGTCAGAAAACTTCTGTTTCGATCTTTTATCACCCAGCCTATGCACTGAAGGAGGATCAAAAGGCAAGTGATGGTTTAATTGAAGACCAGACATAGTTACTGTGGGGTGCTGTGGGAGCTGAACCCCCACCACTGCTATTGACCAGTGTTTGTGCAGTGTATGCACCATCTGCCACACAGCCAGGACATAGCTGCACGGTGGAAACTGGGGTACATCCCTTCTTGAGACCTGGATCATGAGGTGGAGGCAGAAGGGAAAAGATTAAGACCAACTGAAGCTTGGCCTGTTTCCCATCTCTTTCTGAAGAGACTTATGCCTTGGAGAAAAGAAGGGAAAAGTGGTTCTTACTTGAGGGGATGGATGTTGGCAAGGCCAAAGAAATCCCATTTGGGAAGCCACTGTGGGCCCATGCCCCATCCTGTGCAGTCTGCACAAGAGCTGCCTGTGCTTCAGGCCTTGATAATTGAGACAGACAGAGACAGGAAGGAGTTTTAGAAATGAGTCTGACATATCACATTCCCTTGGCGATGGCCAGTGCCAAGTCACATTGACTTCTGATGTTTCCCTCCCTGTCTGGACCTTACCCCAAGGTTGTCTCAAGGGGAACGGACCGTGTTCCTCACTGCTCCTATGCTGAAGAGCTGATCTCTGTTTACGCTTGTTTGTGAAATTGCTTCCTCCCTAATTATTGCTGTCCTCTTGGAAGGATGATATATTTATCTCAGTTGAAATTACTGTTGTTGAAATCCCCATATTGTTTGAGTTCCCGCACATATTGCTGGCTATCAGTTTGTGTTATACATCCCTTGATGACTTCAACTCTGACTTCCAAACCTGCAATACTGTCTTTCTGTTCCTTTCCCTTGCCCATCAGCATCTAGTTTCTGGTCTGCTTCACTCACCCTCTGTGCCTTTCCTAAACTCCACTCTAAGGGGCCATCATTTTCACTCCTCCAGCCTAATCCCCAAACAAGCCAGAGGCAGATCCACAGGAGAGGGGCCAAAGGGATGGAGTGAGGCAGTGGCTGTCACTGAGTAAAACTGCATGGTCAAGCAGTGCTGTTGTCTGATGAGGAGAAGGTGCATGAAATATTTTTTTTTAATCTTGTCCTAACCAAGACTGCCCGCAGTGCACAAGTCTTGTCTCCCCTCAAAAGCTTTTATCACACATGGACAGCTGCTAGGTCAGGGATCATGAGATGTCTGATTTATTTGATAAAATCTGCATAGCTTTCAAGGCTTTCAAATGCAGCTGTATTGTGTCACTCATTTCTCCTGGTTTTTTTTTCTATATGAATTTTGATTACACAGAAATCAGCATAGTATTTGAAGGAAAAATTGTGATTAAAAAAACCCAACAAAACAGAGCATCCATGAATCTGACTGCACTGCCATTGATTTCAAAATCAAATTTTACAAGACAGCAGATTTGTGCAAATCTCTTACTCCAATTAGACTTCCAGTTTCACTGGGCACTGTCAGCTAAAAAGAAATGTGTTAACAGTTCAGCAAATACTGAATCACAGTGGAAACCTAGCCTGTGTCATTCCAATGCACAGAAATTGGCTGCTGTTATTTTCCCTATAGTGATGGGTGACACAGTACTGTAACATCAAAACACAACTGTAACAAAGTCTAACTGAGAAGAACCCAGATTTTAGTAAGTGTTAGGTTTGAGGAGGGATTTATAAAACTGCTGCAGCAAACTAGTGCACAGTCTTCATTCAATCACTGTGCACAGAGAAGAGCATGTCACTGAGTATAGCGATGCCTCAGACTCCACAGCCATGCCTGGTGGCAGAGAATAGCCCAGTCTGCAGGCCAGTGCTATGGATTTGTCTCCAGGTGCCTTTACACTTGACCTATTAATCTATGCTCCATACTGAAGACCAAATGAGAGGAACAGTTCATGTTCAGACCATCTTCCTTTGTTCTCTGATCTAAACTAACCCCGCTCACTGGCAACAGAAGAAAGTTAATGTTTGATGTCTCTATTTGCCCCGTGTAAAAGATGAGACAATGTGCTTTTCCTTCTGTGAAGACACTGCTTCTGTCAGAGGACCCCTGTTATGCTGTGGCAGCACAACCTGGCCTATGCCTGTTTCTGAAGGAGGATGGGATGCCTGCACCATCTGCCCTAGAGAGGCTGGCTCTCTCAGGCTCAGGGGCCAAGGACTGCTGCATCCCAGCTCACAGGTGGCTGCACCTTGTAAGCCCAGCCACATCCTAAACTACACTTGAACCCAGCTCATCCTCTGGTCTTCCTGTCAATGAAAGTCCACCACAGAATTTAACTGCTCTGATTCCATAAAAACCTTCTTGTCTCCCACCTATATATGCTCCTGACTGGGAAATACTTGACGTGATCTGTAGATGATGGCCAAGCTCATGTGGTTCCCCTGCCCACTGCTTCCCCTTACCCTGCCAGATGCAGAGTTCTGGGCTAGGGGCACCTTGTGGAAAATACCAGGGATTGCTGGGAGAAAGCTGATAACAAAGCCATGTTGCCCTACAACAGGACTTCTCCACTCTGGAGAAGGGATTTTTTTTTAATTTTTTTTTCTAGGACTAAGCTGGTGATGGGGGGCTCCCTGGCTTTCTCTGCCCAGCCCAGCCATGAGGTCCTGCAGGGCAGCAGGGAGGTAGCAGGGACACAATGCACACTGTGGATTGGGACAGCCTGTGACACATTCTGGAGAAGACAAGGGAAAGCTCTTTGCACCCTTATCATCTTTGCACATTTGTTCAGGGATCTGGCTATAAAAACAAAGATATGTGTTATCTGTTAACACATCTGGAGAGAAGAAAAAGATACACTAAATTCCCATTGAACTGACAAAACAGCAGACAGTCTGCCTCTGCTGAGAGTCTGAAACAAAACCTGAAGCTGTTCTAACCTCTATGCAAACTGTAAAACCATGGGCAAGATCCTCATCCCCTCTCCCCGTCTTACCCAGGGCTGCCACTGGGAAGCTCAGTCGTGCTGTTGCCACTGGTTTACTTAAAGGCAATGGAGATCTGCATGAGAGCCAGAGTATTTTTAAAGCCTTAAAATAGGCCACAGCTTGGCCAGAAATCTAAACTAAAAATCTGTTTCCAAGGTTTTGGTCAGCAGCTCCAGCAGTCACAACGGCAGGCTGGAAAGCCGGGCACGCAGCTGTGCACGGCTTCCCACGCCCAGGACTGGAACATTTTAAGTGGGAAAGTGTGGGGGAAACTACAGGGCCAAGAACCCATTAAGAAAGAGGAAGGCTTGAAAATTCTGAGAGTCTAGGGGTTTGCTTTAACAAAAGCAAAGCAGTGGGCTGCGGAGCCATTCTGGCCCTGTTGTTAATCAAGGGAAGCATCCCAAGAAAACAACCCCACAGAAACAGACGCTGTAGAAATATTTTGTTTGCCACAGGGATGTCTCCTTTAAAACATATAAATAGAGTGAATGATGTGCAATGCCTGCCGAAGTTATACATTTTGGTTTTTGCATCTCCTTTCCAGTGTTGTATCCATAACTGGGCTCACTGTTGGCAGCAATTAAGTTTTGCCCACTTCCCAGAGCAGTGAATTGGGTCTGTTTGTTGCTCTTGTCCTCTCTCAGATGCCTCCCTTAAGCAGTCTACTTCAGGGAAAAGTTTCAGGCTTCAGTATCATGCTGTCTGACTTCAGCTAGAGGGAATGACTGAAAGCATCATCATGATAAGGGAGCTCTGTGCCTGGAGGGACCAAATTCTAAGTAACTGGTTTTGGTTTGCTGTTAGCTCTGGCTAGCTGCTATGTGTCAGACCCAGCCTGAAGGGTTGCTATGTGCTAAAAACCCTATATAATCTTTCCCAGCCATGCCATTTAGTCTATGAAAAGACAGCCTGTGGGGCAAAGTCTCAGAATTACTGATAGTTGCAAGCTACCCAACTCCCACCACTCATAAATGTGCCTTTGCTCTGCAAGAAGGCATGAGCACACAAAACAGAGGTGCTTATTTCTGAAGGCAGCTCTAAACAAATGCCCTGTCCTTACCCATGTCCTTGTACCACCATGGTTACAGCAAGCCTCTTGTTGATGTTTTTCAGTGATGTCATCCATTTGCCATTATTTGGGTGTAAAAGGAGAGAACTCATGTTCCCACTGCATGGCTGCACCCTGTGCAATCAGAAATAGGTGCATGCATATCTGTGGAAATTTCCAAGGGCAATAGAGAAAGTGTTTCCTCTTCTCTTCCATAACAAACATATCTCTGGCAGCTTCCAGCCACAAAGATCAGTGTGAGAATCAAACCAGTCAAATTTTAACTATTATATGCTTTTCTTCTAATATTCTCAATAAAAACAAAAAAAAATCATAAAAAAATCTTCAATAGGATGTAAGCAATCCTTGTAGCATACGAGAAGATACATTTAAAAGTGCAGAACTGTTACAATTTATCTGCTTGGACAGAAAGAATCCTTGAAAAGCAGTAAAAGTCTATGAAGTGAGCTCTAATGTTGAAAACTAGGTCAGTTCAAAATCTATGATTTATTTCCTGGAGAATTTCATCCATGTTGGTCCAAATATTCAGAAGCATGCACATGCATACCCACACAAATATCTAAATGCTTTTGTTAATATAATATTTTTATGACTGAGTGTTTTTCAACAGAAAGATTCTGGACTGCTCCACCAAAAAGGTCTTTTCTAGTCGAAGCAAACTGCGGAGATCCCCAACGATATGAAAAGTGTTTGCAACAACCCTTTATTATTAACTCCTGATGGTGCATCTGTTTCATCCTATTCAATAAAGTCTTCTGTAGATTTTGATTCTCTCTTGCAGCAGGCTAACACTTCTTGCCATAGGCTTTGGATGTGCACCCTTTTGTTTCCATGCCCTTCTATATGCTGTTGCTGCATCTGTCTAGTGATTGCTCTTGTTCCTAGCACTTTGGTGAAGATCAAAGATCCTATCTATTTTTTCTTGACTTTCCTCTTGACTTTGTTTCTGCCCTTAGAAATATCTCTAGTAGTTCACTTTACACAACAGCCCATTTTCATAAAACCTGTGAAGACCAGTGGAGTTTACAGCAGTCCCACCTCACACCTCAGACGTACACCTGATTGCTTTCGATCTTTTCTTTACCGTATTTCTTCTCAGCCTTCCACCACTTCACACCACCTATTTCCTGCTCTGTTCTCACATTATTACCTTTTCATTTGCTTTCAGAACTTCTCAGGAACCATTAAAATAATTCTTACCAACTGTGTAACACTGTTGAAGGCCTCTCTGTTACCATGTTTGAAAAGAACTTCAGCCCCATTGCTGAAAACTCTGGAACATCTAAGGGCTCTGCACTTATCAGTGGGTCTGCCTCTGGGAGGGCAAACTTCCTGCAGAAAATCCAGTGCTTTCTGCTTCACTGCTGAAGTTGTGAACCTGTTACTTTGGGAGAAAAATGTGGCCACTCTAAATGTGTAAGGGCAGATCTTGCTGGTATGGAATAGCTCCCACTCAGTCCATCCTTTTTTGATATTGTGAGACAGTCTTTTGAACAGGGCAGAGGTGTCTAAGCCTCACACATATCTAAATAGGAGTATTTGTCCTGAACTACCTTATTGTGCCATCTGGTTTGCCACTAATTCTGGAGACCTGACTGGGTCTCTTAGCCAGACCAACCGCAGTTTTCCTTTCCTCACCTGGGCTATGCCCAGGCACCCTACGCAGGCGTTCGGCATGGACACAGGCATGCTGAGCTATCAGCTTCCAACATGACCATGAATCGTAACTGTAATTGAAGGGGCCATTCCTAACATGAACTGAAGGAAAGGCTGTGCCCTCCAGAAAGATTAGCTCAAGTTTACCCAGTCCACAGACAGCTACATCACTTCAATGATGCTCAGTATCTCCACTGAGGAAGGTTATGTGCAAGTCAGAGAAGCCATTTACAAAGCATTTATAAAACTGTTCCAAGAGATTGTTATAAATCTTATGTCTCTTGCTTAGACAGAGCTGTGCTGGAGATGATTCAGGCCTATTTGACAGAAATGTCTATCAAGATCACAGCCAAAGTGACTGTTAAAAACCACTTTTGGCAAACTCCATTCCCTGCTACCGAACTCATCTCCCAGAGGCAGTGCTGCTACCCTTTGCCAGGAAAACTGCTTCTTCCTAGGTCACCACTAAATCTCAGGTCTGGAAGTCTCTAGGTCAACTGCATCAAGGGAGTGGGAGATTGCTTTGTCAGGTCACTGTTCTGTAGCCCTTCTCCTGCTCCTACCCTTGTCCTGCCAGGTGCCCTTGTCCCCAAAAAGTGCTGCTCATCTTCTAGAAGTGCCTTTTGCATCCAGGTGAGAATTGAAATCACTCCTTCCAGCAACATGGAAAAAGTAGGCATGCCTGTACATTATAAAAACCCAAAAAATGGATTTTCCAGTGTTAACAACACTGATATCAAGTTTTGTGCCATCTTATAAGCTCTTCTCTTTGGTCTTCTTTTTTTGCCTTTGATGACGTGTCATATTCTCTGAACCCCAAATTGCCTCAATAAACTTTTTCTCAGTAATTCTTTTGAGAGTCCCCATTGTCATTCACAAGTGACCTTCCAGATGTCAGAAACAAGCCTCAAATACAGCTATGGACTGTTTCATCATGAGTCCAGTAATTCATGGTCTTAATTCTTCCTCAATTCCCTTCATTCTTTCCTCAGTGCTCCAGAGCAGCGTTAAAATCCAATTGTGTTACATGTGCAGTGCACAGACGTGTTGCCAAAAACTTGTGACTTGGACCTTGGGGAAGATGGAGACCACAGGCCCACAGGATGCACCATCACCAGGGAGACTCTCTTGGAGGCCAAGCAGTTATGACAATGTAAGAAATGACTGAGACTGCCAAACAATGTAATTGTCTGTGCTGGGGAACTGTGTAGACATGGACGAAAAATGAACTGCACAATTTGTCTTCTGTACATCTCTAGGAATACTTCTGTCTTTCTGCAGCATTAGAAGCAATCCCTCCAAGTTCAGACAGAGGGAACCAAGAGCAGGATGTTTCTGGGGGTGTAATCTCAGACCCTCATGTAACCTGCATTTTATATTTGTTGTGATTGCTCTAAAATACATTCGTTTTTTAAGTACATTCCATTCAAGCACCTTTCTGAAAACTAAATGTATATACAGAGGTTTCAGCCTACCTTAGCAAACTCCCCTTGCAGAGAGGTTGCAGCTCTGTGTCTGTGCATGTCCATCTGTGCCTCTCCTGTGTAAAGGTGTCCCTCCAGCCCTGACCCCCAGCTGCAGCACCAGTCTTTTCTGAGCAGTTTCACAAAGAAGCAGTGCTTAAATATATCTGTGAGCAGCTGGTGAATCTGGGGGTATCGCATGGTAAAGATGTTTGTGTTTTATGAGAGTACAAAGAAGTCTTAAGGAATATGCTTGCAGGAATTTTTGCTGATGTAGTTTGTTTTATTGCTTCCTAATTGGAAGGAGGCCTTGTTATCAGCATTTGTGTCCAATTGCACAGACTGCTCACCTACTGTGAGAGAGCTACAGGTCGTTGTATTCTAAGTCAGACCTGCTAATACCATTATTTTTTGAGGACAGCCAACAAAAATACCAAAGCTGCCTGAGGTTAATATATCACCTTCCCTCAGCTTTGGCCTCCAGCTGTAAGAAGCTTTGTGGTTACCCAGTTCTTGGGAATTTAAACTCTAGTCTAAGTGGATGTGAAAGAGAATGGATTTATACCACTAACAGTTATTTCAAGAACAATGATGGTTTCACGAGCAAAGTCCTGTTTTCACTTCCCAAACCCTTCTGAGAATCTCTGCTTAAACTCCAGGTGACTATCTGAGATGCAGTTGTGAAAGACTTTGGAGACACTAGCCAGTATACACCAATATTGATACCTGAGACTGACAAAAACATTATTCTGTTTCCTGCATTTTCAGGAGGATACAGCGAGACCAGATCCCTTCAGCCTGCGGCTGGGTGGAACACAGTCAAAAGGATAAGTCCCTGCCCTGGAGGACAGGTGGATCTCTGATCACAAGGCAACAAGGAATGAGGACCAGTGATTCTTTGCATTTCTTTGGAACTACTCAGCTTTATTAGGAAAGGCCCATTATAAGGAATGAGAGAAGGTATTTTTTTATATGGAAAGGCTAAGAACAAGGAAGCTGATACTCCCAGCAATTGAAACTAAGAGAAACTAGAAACTATCGTTTAAATGTTATCTTCTCAGAAACCTTTGTTTAATTTAACATTAATGCTTTAATCAGCCTCTTTTTTTAATGGGTTGTCCTCAGTAAATTTATCATCTTTTCCCTGAACCATCCAGTAATATGCTGTATTTACATATTCAATGCTTATACATAAAATGGGAAATATGTGTTTACTAACCCATTACATTCCACTTGCAGAGGAAGAGTAATTTTTTTTCTCAGTTATCTGGTTGATTGCAGATTTTTTGGCTTAATTGAGTGCATGTGTGCTGTCTGTGTACATGTGTGATGGCAGAACCCCCAAGTAGAATGAGAAATAGGTAAGTGTCTGGAATTCACCAAAGATCACCTCCTATTTGCATGCTTCTGTCTGAAACAGGTGTATCTGGAGGGAGGTATTTTGAGCTTCAGTTAATGCTGACCTCAGCTGAAATAATTTGCCCTCTTGCTCTTCCTCTGATGCAGAGTCAAGAGGGAGTTGTCTGACTGCTGAGTGTGATTGTACACATCTGTCAACAGAATTGGAGATACGAGTGCAAAACGCAGCACTCGGGAGCGCTGTGTGAGTTTCCAACACTCCCTGAAGGACACGGGGACCATAAACCAGTGAATAGATTACAATAAGGCATAAATAGAGCATTTTTATCTGTGACAGATGTAATCCTGCTCCAGCAATGCTTATGCTATTTAAAGGAACATGGTCTCTATTTCAGACCAGCTCTCTGAATCCTAAGGGAGGAAAGAAGTCATAAGCTTTCTTTCCATGCGAATATTTGTGAGCTCCTTTGGAAGTGGTTTGGCAGCTTGGTTTTGGAGGGGGCTGGCCATTACCTCTTGCAGGGCATGCCCGCCCCAGGAGCACAATGTCACAGAAGGGACCACAGGCTTTCATATATATTACCACTCCAAGCAGGGGAAGCCCTGCCTTTCTGCCCTGCTTCCCCACTTGATACCTGCAGCACCACAAGCCAGCCAGGCAGTAAGAGAGTTACAAGAAATAATATCCCAAAGCCAAGAAGCAGGTGTGAGACACACTTCCCACTTGCACAGACATATGCTACGAAACGTTGCAACCTTTCCTGCATAATATCTTAATGTATAGTCATTAGGCAGGACAGAGTGGAGAGTGCACATATGGAAAACGTCTCTTATTTGGAGACAGGAGCAAGTATTTTCCCTTTAATGCTGGCACATACAAGGAAATACTGATATGCCAACTCCAAACTGCCAATCACAACCTAATAAAGAGACAATCTTGAAGAAGGCAGAAATTTTAGCAGGTTTTAGGTTAGAAACAATTTTTTATTAATTTTTCCCAGAAAGTGGCACAGCTGGATTCTGCATGACTGCGTCTGGATTTCAATGCACTGGTCAGTCTTACAAGGCAATTAAACTGGAAGAGGAAGACTAGAAGTTAGGGCTGTGCAACAGGTAACAAAAGCATTTGGCATTGGGATAGCTGGCTCCTTTGGACAGCCTCCAATGTACCCACAGCTTTTGGGTCAGGAGGAAAATGTGCATGTCAAATAGCTGAGCAAGAGCGTGTAGCCGAATGGAATATTCATACGAATAAATGGCCATATCCTAACATCTTTGTAGTGTTGGATAATTTTAATTTTCACTAAAAATAGATCCTGATTAACTCCAATGAAATATAAGATCTTCTAGACACTTTAGCCAGCCAAGAGGCAGTCAGGCACTGACTTGCCATGGCAAAAAAATCACAGAGCAGCTGGGGTTTAAGAAACCTTGCATTGTATTACCAGGAAAAAACTGATAGAATTCAGGCAGGACAAAGTAATTCTATCACTGAAAAGACTAATTGAAAGAACCATATTGATAAAGGTCTGGTTATCTGTGGATTTTTGAACGATTCAGGCATTAAGTGAGGTCCAGAATGATGCATCTATTAGTATTGAAGTGAAATTAGTAGGTTTAAAATTTTGACTGAATTAAAAAAAAAAACACCATGAGCATTTTCAATGTGATCTGTGAAGTAACTTTTCATGGGAATTTTCATTTCTTGGGACGTTGAAAAACTAGCCAAAAACTGTTGCAGAAAATGGACATACATCTTCATAGAGATAAATTAGATGAACTGCATGGCACAACAAGTATTTTTCCACCTCTGTCTCTATTCATCTTTAGCTACAGAGACATATCATACTGGTGTAACAATCCAGTGATTTTGTAGACTTGATCTTTTGACACAGACACATAAATATACCTCCACAGATTCCTCTCTTTCTCTTGGCCATTCTAGCTTAGATTTTTATACAGGTCACAGCATGTGCTGCTGTTCTCTTCCCAGCTGGGGAGATGATCGGTGACTTCCAGGTCAAATAAAGTCAGCGGCGTCCAGCAGCAAAAATAACGTACTGACGCAAATCCCTGCACGTTTATTCAGCTGCCATTGAGCCCATGCTCAGGCTCAGTCCTGCTGCTTGTACTGCCCTTTTCGGATATGTGCCTGCCAGGACAAGACATGGGCACTGGAGCAACACAGCCTCCAGATGTCACGTTTGTCCCCTTTTCTTAGCCTTTCACTTCCACTGCTCAGAGCCCAGATGTGAAGTCTTGGGCTTTCCCTCAGTGAGAAGCAGAGAAGATATTACCAAGGAACCACATAGCTCTTTCACTCTCCAAGGGAACCAATAAAGCCAGAGCTATATGATACCTTCCTTTTGCATGTTGCAAAGTAAGGATAACTTGCAAAAGAGGAGGTTTTTCTCATGTCGGTTTATTAAAAATCGGGTTTTTGCAGCAGGAACTATAATTTTTGCATTTTCATGGTGGCATTACTTTTACTAACTGTGAAGCTTTGACACGATGAAATAGGTAAACCTTTCCATACTCGCCAACTTCATGAGCTGCTTCCCAGTGTATCTTTAGCAAGTGACACTTTATTGGCTTGTAGGACAAGGAATTTGGGGATGATGTTTAAGGGCAGTTTCCAAGTGGGCAGTTTCCAAGTAGGAGTAAAGGAAGGCATGATACATACTGATTGCAAAGAAGAGTCTCCCTCTCTCCTGCCGCCCATCCAGAGCAAAGCACACTCATGCATCTGCTCATACAAGCCAGCCCATACCTTGTTTTCTCTGCTGTGAGTGTCAATGCACTGAAGTCATCCCATAACTCGCTGTAGTTTATAGCAGTGGTGCATCTTTCCAGTCCCTGCCAGGGAAGGAAGGCTCACTGGACCTGCCACAGTTTGTTAATGGCACAAAGCATTTGATTTCTTCCAAGCACGAGGGCATATTCAGTACAGCCAAGACAAGCTGCAAAATTCTTCTGTTTTTTTCCATGACCTGTCATCACCTGCCTTCTAGCCAAGATGTGGTTTGGAAGAATCAGTGGGTAAACAGCATGTGGTACAAATTATATTGGGAAAGAGCAGAAATCTGAAGCACTGCTGCACGCCATGCTGGCTCTTGTGCAAGGATCTTCTTGCTGGACTCTATGGGCAGTTGGGGAACAAGCAATGTTTCTTTTATTAACATTACCCTGTGCTCTTCTGTTTTATCTCTAAAGTGTGCCTGCTAGTAAGAAGTGATGATTTTAACACACGTGGCATGAAATCAGGTTTTTCAGGGGGAACAAAAATTCACCTCTCAGAAGGAAAACTCCAAGCCCATATCCAGCCCCCTTCAATTTGTTTTCTGTTTGTTGCCATCTGCTTACATGCAGATGTGTATGTAACACAGTTGCATGTAACACAGTAGGGGTCAAGCTGTCACAGACAAGCTTTTAAAATCAAATCTTTTTTCTTCTGAATGATTAAATTGCTGGATTTTATTTGGTGAGGGTTGAGAGTGCTTTTCTTAGCTTGGAGAGTTAAGACAGAGTTGTTTTCTTGCCCTCTTTTCTAGTTTCTCTGTGCCAGAGAAAAGAGCTGAGTTGGATTTCAAACAATGTAGAACATTTTGGTTCAGAATTAGAACAACATAATTTAAACTAAAAGTTTCATTAAATGCTATACATTAAGATCATAACATAGTGTGTAAAATCCACTTCAAAACTCACTTAAGCTAGTTAAACTGTGTGTCAGTTAAACTCATTGGTGTCAGTATGACAGGAAAGAGGAAAAGAATAAAATCACTTGTGCCTGATTTCCCTTGCCCCTGTGTAGGGAATCAAAACCACGAAGTTTCCCATTACCACCTCACTATCAGGTAACACTTCCTTCTCCCTGCCAGACAGGTCACAGCAGGGAAAGGGTCCCAGCATTCCCTCTGTCCCCAGGGCACAGCAGGGAGGGAACGCTGCTGAGGTAGCTTGTCAGGGATCGAGCTGATGCCAGAGTGGGTGGGAGGGATGGAGTGAAGAACTGGTGTAGGCCAGGATGGGAGTCTTGGAGAGAGGCACCCAGTCCCATGCAGCATGTCACTCAGGAGAGCAGGGCTGATGGGCAGGAGGTGTGGTCCTAACCACGCATCCAAAGGGCTGTATCTGGAGATCAAGGTGTAGCTGGTGCAAAAGGAAGGAAAGGGAATGGAAGAGCTTCTCCCCACCACTGTCCAGGTGCTGTGATTCCTGATTCTTATTTTCTGCATGACTGATGGGGTCAAATCTTGAATGGTTTTCTGCAGACAACCGATGGGATCTCTCTGTGCTCAGCTGTCATTTCCCCCTGCCATGAGCTTGCAGAGTCTTCAACAAGTGCCCATTTACACAGCAAGTCAATGAAGTTGCTCAGGAAGGGTAAATATGCTCAGCTAAGATGAAGTGCTGGTCTTTCCCAAGATTCAGCTTCCTCCTCGCCTGGTTAGAATCACGGTGGGGGAGTGACTTTCTCAGCCATGCTCAGTGATATGTCTGCAATTGTTTCTTAACCTCTCTCTACCTCCAGGACCATGAGACCAACTAATATTGGATCCCTGGGGAGGACTTGCTCTGTGCAGCTGTCCTTTTAACCTTTTAATGCTCTTCCAGTTTAAGCAGTTTGTGGCAAGACCCAGACTTAAATTGCAGAATGCAGATGTCACAAATTGCTTTTCAGTATGCTCTGGTGATGCCTGGAGCTGCTGACAAGACCTGAGAGGGTGAGTTTTAAAAGAAGGTTATAGTTTGGACAAGCTTTAAACTGCTTTCCCCTAGTTCAGCATCTGGTCTCACATGAGTGATGAACTGACGAATAGAAAGAAAAAAACCAAAGTGCTTTCCCAAAGAATAGGTTCATGGCCTGTGAAACTCTTTGCCAAAAGATAAAAGTAAATGTTATGAAGATACAGACAAATCTGAAGAAGACAGGAAGCCTCCTTCTATGACAATTTTCAAAGAGAAGTTAAGAGAATACAGGAAGCAGGGCAGTTGGCAGATGCACATTAGTGCTGTATCCCTCCAAAGCAGTCCATGGAGGCAACTGCCAGATTTGGGTATCTGGGTAAGATGAATGCTCCCTCCAGTTGGTTGTGACAATTCCTGTCTCCTGAGGGACCTTTGATGGCTCAGCCAGAAGAAAAGGAGCCTTCAGAATGCCATCTGGAAAAGGCACTGCTCCTGCAGCACTACCATCACCAAAACCAACAAACCAAGAGCACATTTAGGAAAAAATATGCCTCTCTGGTTCTCAACAGCAGAGTGGCAGAGAAGGCAATGGAAAAATCTTCCCTCCTGTACTGTGATACATGCCTTGCAAGCATTGCCACAAAAATTCTCCTTTAAATCCTCTGGGCTTTAATGCAAGGAAGAAATGTGCCAAAATTGCTTGGAGGCAATTACATATTTTTTGCTTATTATTTTTTTTATAAATGTGTTCACCTCAGTGTTAATGTCTGTGATTTGTTATTCAGGTTGCATTGCTCTTTTAATTATGGGAATGTCTGTATTTTATTTTACAGAAAATGCTTTTCTTTCTTCCTCCCGCTACTCTTCTCTTTCCACACAAATTTCTGGAGATGCATGGGGCTACTGGCCTGTGGTTAGTCACTGGAAGGTTCTACTGTGCTTATTAAATTTGACATTTGATTTTTATATAAATATTGATATTTTATATACATTTGGTAGGCATGTTCCTAGGGCAGATGTCTAGTTATTTGCCTTTTTTTTTCCTGAAATGCGCAAATCTCGTTGATTTCCATACTATCAGTTGCAGACCAGTCTGAACTAGGAGCACCTTGCTGACAAGTCTGTATGTGAAGGCATAAGTTTTTCCCTGCCAGCTGCTGGCTATGTTTGTGCCACCAGACCCCGGCTTGTCCTAAACACAATGGAGAAGTGAGGATGGGGGACACAACTACCAGCCTGCCACCTCCTGGTGTTGGTAAGGCCTCTGCCACTTTGGGAGAAACAGCATCACAACATGTGTGACTCAAGAATTTGGGGCCTGCTGAAGGGATTATACTTAACAGTTTTGGATCATGCAGATCTAGGACTCAGAGAAGGACACAAAGTTATACGTCTATCCATGACCAGCAGAAACAGGCCAACCCTCTCCACACACACATATTCCTCCAGTCTCCAGAGGGAAGACTTGGCTGTCCATCTTCTCATTTTTTGTAAGGGAACTCAGCTCACACTGTACTTTCCCACATGAGCCCCTAAGGCAGCAGGAGGACACCCCAACACCTGCACACTGCACAGCAGCTCACAACTGCACCCAGGCACCCCCACCTCAGGGGCCAGAAAGCACTGCACATTTGAAAGCACACAGCTCAGATGTGCGGTTCAGAACAGAGGGAAAGTCGGGGATTAAAGGAGATGAACTGAGAATACCTCCACTTTTGGATAGGCTACCAAGCAGGGGAAGGGAGCTGCAGGCTAGAAAACAGACATGGGCAACAAAGTGCATAAATGCATTGGCACAAGCAAGGCAGGTCTCCTTACTCCTGACAAAACCAGAACCTCTGTCCTGGCGGGATACAGCTCTGCACCTTCTTCCTGACCAATGCTCAGAGGCTGTGTGTTTATTTATCTTCTAAATTCAAAATCTCTAGGATAAACACCAGGTAGCACACTGCACTGTGTTTATCATCCCTTCTCCAGTGAGCAGATTCCTTACTTGTCTCGAGTGATGACTGTATATTGCGCTAACGCTCCCAGTCCCCACGAGACCTCACGCTTGCCTGGCTTTCCTGCAGGGGCTTGCTCAGAGCAGATGGTTTTTGTCCCAAAGGCTGCATTTTTTTCTAGCAGGAGGAACACTTATGGCCCAGCAGCTGAGCAGTCCCCAAGGCAGGTGTGGGACTGTCTCTGAGCCTTCTGGCAGGAGCGGGAATGGATCATAGCTGGGGCTGCTGCCTAGCAAGAGAGCAGAGGCCCACAAGACAGGAACAAAGCACAGCAGGCTGAGCACAACCCATTCCCACAACAGCACATCTGAACCTTCAGCTTATTTTAAGTAATATTTTGCAATAACAAAAAAACCTTGATGAGTTCTCACTCCATCCAAGCACTTCACCTTCCTATCCTTCAGAGCAGCACTAGCTAATCAGGCAATTTTTATGTATAACAATGGACAACCTTTCCTAGAATGATTTTCTGTGCTTCTGGTGCACTTTGCTTTGTTATATTGGACAGCACTCAGAGAGACAATTATACCCACTCTGCAAATGAAGAAGATGAGATACTAAAAAGTTATGTGACCAGGTCGAGACACAATCATATTCACAGAAATATGTAAGAAAATCCTGACAGCTGTATAAGGTCACTTGTTCTTTTTTCATGACACCAACAGTAGCTCATGCCCTAGCACACAGAATGAGGTAGGGACAATTATTACTAGTATAGTTTATTTTCTGTACTTATTTCTTATAAAATGGGCACTAACAGAACCAGTCTAACCAGTCTCGAGAAGGCACTGTGTAAATAACTATTTAGCCTGTTATCCATGGTTATGGTCATGTGGGCACATACACATTTGTACATCTGACATGAACCCTGCATATGGAAACCACTTTCTGAACACACAAAGCAGCTGCTTTTGAAGTGTCATATTTTAAGTCTTTTTTTTAAAAAAGCAAATGTCAAAGGAATGCCTCCTCAAGCCCCTAAAAACTCAAGTGTACGTTTTTTGACTAATCTCTTGCCAAAGTTTGTTTTTAATTGGCTTTTTTTACATTTAATTACCATATATAAGTGCAGAAATACAAGTCAAACCACAAAAATCCCCCTATTTTACTTCACACTCATAATAAGTTACAGTAAAACTGTCAAATGTGTATATTTTTTAACAAATTTGGAAGTCCTCTGTCTTGAGCAGGGATAGCTACATTTTTGCATTGAGACCACTCTGCAATAAAGCCATTTCCCCCAAAACCTATTCTTAGACTAGGGGAAAAACTTTGTGAGACTCTCTTTCCTAAAAATAGTAACAATATGTACTCAGTAAAGCAGCAGGGGTGACCACAATGGTTTCCAACAAAAATATCTGACTTGTATGTGGCAAAGTATTTCCACCAACATTTTGGAGACAAAGTTTTGGGAATGAGTTTGACCTCTGAATTACACAAACTCCAAAATTGAAGTATCTTTGGGTACTTACCATTATGATGCTCCTGAGACTCATTTCAGGACTGCCAAACACACTTCATCCTTGTTGGCACCCTGGGAATTAGGGATGCTTTCTGAAGGGCAGGTTGGCAACATCTCAAAAATCAGTTGCCTGCTAATAGGTTGCCACATCTGATCAATAGATCCTGAATTTTTTAAGTCCTTTCAATTATGAGGCTGTTGCCCACCTGGTCCTGTGGGCCTACAACACACCATACCACTAACCTTAATGGCCTTTGGAGTGACCCAGGGGAGGGAGCTCTGGACCTTAATACAAGCCTGCCCTCAGAGATGGGAAGGATGGAGAGGCACAGCCTGCCTGTGAGCACATTGGAGGTTTAACACTTTGGTGGCCTGAAGGCAAAGCTTGCTGTGGAAGACTCCAACCCACGGCTCTGTTGTAAAGGATATATGGGGTGGAGGGCAGTGGAATGTCTGTGACAGTTAAGCACACACCCTGAGAAACATGAAAGTACAAAATTATGAGAAAGGAGCTTTAGAGAGGAGTGATTCATGGTAACCTAAATCTACCCAAGTCGAAAGCCACCAAAGACCCTGTGAAGTGGCTCATCTCTGACTCCTCTATAGCCTTGCATTCTTTCTGTTCAGTGATCATAGTGAAAGCCTTACACAAACGTGGGCTTTAAACTGGCTGTGATGAGCAGCGCTCAGCAGCCACACGCAGCTCTCCTGGCAGGAAGAGGGAAACCCCACAGTTAGAGGTAGAAGTTGGCACCATGACTGTAAGTGGGTGGAGCGTGCCACATGCAGATGGAAAGTGAGTGGCCTTGGTGGCATTCTTGCCTTGGAGTGGTGGCTTAGTCTCCTGCCTGACACACAGCAATAAAAATAGGCAGCCTTTCCTCAGGACCTCGTTAATGGTGGACTAAAACCTGCTCCCAGCACCAGTGCATTTATTTTTTTCCCCAAGGCTTCAAAGGTTTGTTAGTTGTCATGTTATGCTGTGTAAGAAGTATAGTCCACTAGCAACAGGACAAAAACATCCTGCATGACAGATAAGCAAACTTGCCTGCTCCATGCTCCCATCCTTTCTGGACAGATGAGTTTGTCTCTAAACCTGTCTAACTCTTACCATGCATGCAAGTAGTCTGTGGGAAGATAAATTTTATCTTCTTGCTCTGTAGTGTCCTCACTGAAATTAGTGGAAATGAGTTTGAGCCATGGGCTCTGATGAAGCTTGCAGCAGCTCCTTTCTGTTACTTCCAAGGTACAGATTCCCAGAGTGTAACACAGCACTGTGAATGGTGAGCAGAACCTCCTCCTTGGAATTACTTTCAGCCATGCTGTCCGGATGTTCTTCATCAGCTGTGAATTAATGTGAAATGTCACTTTTTCCAGCTCTTATCTTTCATCCACAGTCTTGTGATGGCTGATAATTTAATGAGAGTATAGCTGTGGAAACAAAAGGTGACCAGTTGAGGGCCACTTTCTCATTGCTTCTTTTTTTTTCCAATGCATTTCTGATTTTCACAAGAAAACAAATGAACAAACAAACCCCAATCCAAAATGACATATAAAAAGAATGCAACCTTTTGTCTGGTTTTGTGGATTTTGAAGCCTGTCTGATTGTTTGGGGGAGAGAATGGCAGTTGTAGGATTGGGAGGAATGCAGCCAGGCAGAAAAACCACTCAGACATCCTGGGAGAACTTCAGGGATTTTGAGAAATAAGTCCATTTCACATTAACTGCCCTCGCACAGTGGTTTTATTTAATGCTACAGCTATATTTGTTGATCCAGGGCTATCTTGTCTGGCTAACTGCTTAATCTCAGCCTAGCAAACGTGGGTTTGTGGACTCACAGCAGCAGATGGATACCATTGTTTCAGTAAATCTTTCTTACAGTGTTTGCTTGTAGCGTGAAGGAAGGGATGCTGAAGGAATCCAGAAAACCAGAAAATTCAAGGACTTTGCAAATTACTCATGCAAATAGGTGCACCACAAATCTGACTGAAGCTGGTGGGTTACCCGCCATAGCCGTTGCAGTGGCCTGCTGCAGAGGTGCCTCACAGGCAGATGTTTGTGCTGCTGGACATCTGTGTTGCATCAGGAGGGATGAAGAAGAAGCGGTGCAGAGCAGACAGGTTGCCCAAACTATCTGCTCTATTTAATTGAGACCTTTGGCATTAGATCAAAACCAGTTTACTTAGATGTGATTTTTTTAATGGGAGTCTGGCTGGAGGTATTTATTCATTGCCCTGCATCCACCATGCATTTCTTCAAGAGCTATGCAAAAAAGGCATCAGTGAATAGATAAAGATATATAGATAGACAATTGAGAACTGATTATAATTGCTTTAGTCTATTTTTTCACTCTTCTGACTTTAAAAAAAAAAGAGGAATTTGAAAAAAACAAGAGAAATAAATCAAGCTGTGAAGGGGAATTGAAATCTTTTAGTGGAAGCCATCATCAGCCTTAGCTCAAACAAAATGCACCATAACAACAGCCAGAGAGTCAGAGAAGACAAGAGCTGGAACACTTCCCTCTTTGCACCCAACTTCATGCCAGATCCAAGACTCCGGCTTCTTGGTAACTGGTGCAGTGCATCTCTAGGACCAACAGTACAGGAGATGTCATCATTTTCTACAACAAAAGTCTTGTGGCTTGAAAACCTCATTTCCAGAAAGACAGAGACAGTTCTGGATGGGGTGTGTATGATCCTAATTCCAGTTAAGAGATGTATGGGGTGTCAACTTTTCTCTCTTAATAGAAAAGCTGAAGTAATCACGGCTAAGGCTAAAGCACTGATATCCTCTGTGAGGCAGTCATGGTCTATAGACACATTGGGATATCTCCAGCTAAACCCATGTAGATGGGGACATCCATGACACAGATAGCTACAAGGCTGGATCCCAAAATCAGGATAAACTGTTGGAGCTCCCCTGGTCAACAGAGTCATGAGCACCTTTGTGGCACATGGGACCCGACTCTGAGTGTGCTGCAGTTCAGCATATCCCAGCCCCTACAGGGAAGAGCAAAAGCTCTTTGTGGCTGCACAGGCTGCACCTTCCCTGTGTAATGGACTGGTGGAAGGTGATTTCAAAACAACAGAAGTTCTTCAGAGGCCAAACACTCTTTCTAAGTCAGTTTTCTTCTTATAAGCAGGTCACACAGATTCCACCTTAGCGTGCCCTCCCTCTAAGAACCCGGGAGACTCATTCCAGAGAGATTGATGATGGCTCTTACAAGTGGCTGAACTTGCCTTACTATGTCCTCAAGCTGGCCATGACCCTTTATTTTGTTGGAACTGAGGCAGGTTCCTTGCTCCACCTGTCCTTGCTGAGAGCAACCTCGAGGTGTCCAACAGTACCACAGCCGGGCTGTGTTTGTCATTCCCTAATGCAGCTGACACTGTGATGCATTTTCTGTCGGGTGAAATTTACGGGCACATTAAGCCGCTTGATGAGAACATTGAGTCACAAACAGCTCCTGAGGAGAAATGTCCTCACTGTGGAAATTGTTTCAGGATTTTTTAGGCTGCAGTTTGGTACACCTACTGATTATATGCACAGTCTCACAGATATTCCCCCCCAGCCCCTGCAAAAAAACATAAAAATAACATTCCTAGAAATACAAGTGATTTTGTTGCCTGAATTTTCTAGACATTTCTGTCTTCTTCAAACAGCCAAAAGCAAAACCAGCTTTGAGTCACTCTCTTAATGCCCACTATTCTGCTAGTAATTTCAGAATTGTTTGGTATACATCATGAGGACTGGTAGTGGCCAGTGCATCTGCTCCAGAGTCAAATCAAGACTTAAGAAGAAATTACCTTTATCTGACTCTTCTTGCATGTGCCTGTGTGTCCTGCAGAGTTTCCAGTGCTGCTGGCACTGGAATTAGATAAGCTGCCACCCGTAGCTGTGGAGCAGCCTGGCTTGGCAGCTTTGGTCTTTGCAGCTTGGCAGGGCAAGGGGGCAGAGGACATGGTACCCTGGGGTCCTGGCTGTGGCACAGTGCAGGGACTCCTGCCAGTGACTGGCTCTTTCCCAGCTGGTGCACTAGTGAGACATCACCACTCATCTGATTTCTGACAGGCTTCCCTGGAGACAGGCCACTTCCATCAAGCCCTGAGAGGAGCCTGGCAGTGATTTGAGCGTACCAGGCAGCTTGGGAAGAGCAATTGGCACTGGTTATCTCTAGTAATTTGCTTTAGAGGAGTCATTTCTAGCTGCTGCTGATGGCTATTGTCAGAGATGTTTGAAATCACAGTCAATAGAGCCACTGGTATCTTTAACTTGAAAGTAACAGTAGTTGGAAAGCAGTCTTTCTCCAAAATCTCATGTTTACTGGTTCAGTTTCATCCTCTAGCCAGTAGTGTAGCCAAGCCGCATTAATCACTTCTTTCCTTCTCTTGCTCTCTCTCGTTCTATGTACTTGTATGGCTTTTGTCACACTCATATCTAAATGCCTTTCCCTCAAAGGAATTTAAGAGTAAAAATAACTATCTCCTTTCCCAGGCTGGAGAATGCCTCCAGTTCACAGTTTCCTAAAAGAGTGCTGCACATACTTTATCCTGAAAGATCTCTATTCTTTGACACATGTATGCAATGGGAAAGTTACATCAAACAACAATGGAAGGTAAAGAGAATAGGAAGAAATCATAGGACCTGGGTCTGGTCCTAGACACAGAACAGGGATGTGATCTCTGTTATGTTTGTGTAATCTTTAATTACACCACAAATTATGCTAAGGAAATAAATATTTACCTGCAGTCGTGCACCTATTTAATTCAAGTGCAGGATGTTTTGGAATGCATTAGTTAATGCTGTAGGCACTATGAAGATGTTAAATGTCTGTGCTAAATAGCAGTAGTAATAGTAGTGTAGTATTAAAGCTGAGCTGAATAATATAGTAAAGCAATTAAAAACAAACAATTTCTTCTATTTTGTGTTTGGGGGAGCAAGCACAGAATGATTAATGCCTCCTATAAAGAATTAGCAAACTATTAACTGCTGTAGGGAGATAAGTATTTATTTCTTGGCAAAAAAGCCTTTAATAGATAGCCCCATCCATTAGATACTTCCAATTAAATTGAACAACATGTTTCTTTTTACAGATTCTTTACTGCCTGTCACTGATGCTAACAGTTTCTATGAAAAGAATTGTCAATCCTAAGTACTTGAAAGTAGGGCCACTATGAAGGAAGGTATTTGCCTCTAAAGCCTGGTAAGGTCTTGAACAGAAAGATCAGGAGATATTTGCAGCTACACTTCCAATGTACAGAAGTGCACTTTGATCAGTTTATGCCACCACTTTTTTATCTTTACAGTCAGTTTTGCCTTGTCACCTGGCTTCATGGGAAGTAATGCAGGACTTAGTGACGATCCTGTGTAAGATCCCATATATCCCAAATGAAAAGCTTCCATTGGCACCAGAAGTATATACAGGGTGGGATGGGGTGGGGGGTGAACACAAGATGCAATGAAAGTTTAGTCTGTGTAGCCAGTCTTTTGTACTAGCAATGACACATTCTTCAGAGGAAGGTGCAAAGTTCTGTACAGTGGGTGTTTAAAACAGAGTGGCTGAAGAGGGAGGCCTCTAGCTTGGATTTTAGATGCTCTTGATGCATAACTCCACTGACTGCAGCAAGTGATAAGAAGTTAACATGACAATTAACAAATGCTTTTAATCACCCATGTACATAAAGTGGGTGTACCTTAGAGTACTTGTTTAGAGTAAAACACGGGTGGACTATTACACACTATTTTATCTATAATGGAAATCCTATTTAGAAAAACGTGTTTTTGTGTATATGCCCATTTGCTAAGAGAAAGCATACAGCATATGGGAGAAGAATTTCCCTTAGGTTTCTCTGATACGTAGACGCCTGCTTAGTGGCAACATACACTGTTTCTAAGGTGGCCAAATCCCCAGGTGATTCAAATTTGAAGGATGCAACTGAGCTGACTGATGCGTGTAAGAGTGCATCTGAGATCAAAGAGCTCATCCTGAAAGAGCTTTGCCATGTATTCCTTTCAGGGAAGGCAGAGAGGAGCCTGCATTATTCTCTGGGAGTGCACAGCAAGCTCACCAAAATTGAATTAAACCACTGAAAGCATTCTTTAGCCTGTTATAACTAAGTGGCTGAACCTTGTGTGAGGTTACATACAGAAAGGAGTTATTTTGCATTAGCAAAGCAGATCAGATTTTCATGTTTTACTCTTTGCTGTGACCTTGGCTATGAACAAAATCACAGCAGGTGAAAACTCATTGGGACTTGCTTCTTAGGGAGAAATGAAAGGAAGTGTGTGATAAAACTCTTGATTCTGCTGTTATGCTGGAGAAGACTCTCACAACCTCCACTCCTCCATTCCTGCACATTGTGGCTGTGGGCCAAAGCTCTTTTAACCTCTTCCCTTGCTTAGATCACTTTTAAAATTGAAATACCTCAAGATATTTTCAGTGTGGACTTGAGCCTTAGTTAATGTTGGTTCATGGTCCTTGATAAAATGAGGCTTTGTTCTTTGCTGCTGAGCTGGCTTGATGAAATAAATATCAAGACTTTATCCTAGAGTAGGGTATAGTCTGGAAACTCTCCTCAGGACTTGTCTGCATTGGAGTGTTAGCATTTCAGTCCCAGCAGGTGGATCCACAATCCTTCATGGAGCTGTTGACCTGAAGAAACCAGGATAAAGCAGAGCAAGCCCAAAGCACGAGGACAGCTAGTCTGGCATGGAATTATTAGTACACCTATTCCTTGGCATCAGCATTCACTAAGGCTCTTATTACCAAACTTCTTCCAGAGAACTTTGCCCCTCTGCCAGCTCCAGCCATTCCCTGCATAGCTCAGGCCTGCTAAGAGGACCCTGGAAGCCAGTTGAGGCACCAGGTCTTGTGGTGGGACTTCACTCCATGCTGAACCACTGGCAATTGCTTATTTTCATATATCTTCACATCTTTTCATGTATCATCATATCTTCACGAGTATCCCATGCATCTGATCCCAATTACAGATAATTAAGCAATGAGCAATTAGCTTTTAAGACAAACTTGTCACTGAGAGCAGAAATAATTTTGTTTTAGCACAAATGCATTTAGTATTTCTATGTAAAAGTATTCCTTAAATACATTCTTACTTGGCTCCATACAACTCAGCTTGCTCGTTAATAAAAACTGACTCCCTCGAACCTTATACTTCCTTAATTTAGGAATGCTCTGGTGTCTTTAAGTGATGGAGGGCTTGGCTGGCATCCAGTATCCCTCATTTTGGGTGGACTTTTTTAAAACACACTATATAAACTGAAGTTGACTGAGCTGCAAAAGAAAAAAAAAAGAAGGGAAAAAAAAGCCACCACAAAAAAAACACTTTCTTTTCCCCAGAGAAATAAATTCACACTAGAAATCATTCCAGCAAAACTAAATCAGTTTGAATTCATACCTTTGTTTATGCCGCTGTAAGTTTTCCATGTAGACAACCCCATATAGGGAAGTTACATTTCACATTATAATGAGGTTGAAATGTGCTAATCCCCTTGGACTGAAGAAATTATCACCTGACTGCTAGGTGTTAAATGCTGCATTACAAGAGGATTATTTTCTCTTTTGTTCTGACTGAGGCCTGGTCTACCCACAAATTCACACTGGTTAAACTGATTCAGGAGGGAGTTTGCATTTTGCTGCCTCTGAATCAGTTATGTATTACATTAATAAAACTGGACTCAATGACAATTCCCTTGATATACTGTAATTCAATGTGGTAAAATTATTATTTCTCTGCTACCTGGCCATTTGCCATTATTCTCTAGGGTCTGTTATTTGATTTTGTTCACAGAACCCTTCATTTCATAGTTGGACATTTACTCTTCCACAGTCTAATTTTGAACCATGCATTGTAACACAGCTAAATAGTATAAATAAGGTGAGTTTGGGAATTTTCAGTCCCTGAAATGACACAGAGCAAGTGTTGGTGCCACAAAAAGTAGGTCAACAATTGGCCTTTTCTTTTCCCCTTTATCACTCAGTGCAATCAAATAGTGCCAGGGAACAGCTGGCTGTCAAAGGTGCAGTCTTTTGAACAAGCTACAAATATGTAGTCCCATGTCAATCTTCACAGCAGAAATGAAAGGTCGTTGCCTTGAGTGTCCTGGGTGAGTTCCAGTTATATTATTACAGTTCACATGTCTCAGGTTCCTTACAAGTTACTTGTGTGAAGCACTGATCAGTAACTCTCTGTGCAGATCCAGCTTAGAGGCGTCTCTCTACCACTTCAGAGCAGATTGTGGTTTAGCAATGGCGAGTCAGCTGTACCTGTGCACACACCCTACACCAATACACATCACTCCTCCACTCCAGTGTGTGCTTCAGGTCCTGAGCTGCCCCTTTGCTCTTCACTTCAAAGCTGGAAGATGTGTCTCAGCACGAGCCTTTGCTCCCCATTCTGCTGGGTGTGTTCATAATGCTGCTGGGCACAGCCCAGACCCACTGCTCTTGAATGCATCTCCTCCTACCTTTCTCTGCACACTTCCTCAAAGCTGAAGGACAGATTCTTTCTCTAGCCAGGCGATTCAGGACTATATACATTGTATTGGACTTGCCCAACATTTTGAGAACATAATCTTATTTGGATGAAAGACACTATATCCCACCATATTTGTTAGTTGTAATGTACCCAAAGACCCCTTGAAGGCCAATTATACAATGCCTATTGTTCCAAGGACTTGGAAAAATGTATGTGAAGTATCTCAAATAAAAATAGGATTTTCGTGGCTTGCAAATGAGTCCAAGTCCTGCAGATGCTGTCAAGAAGAAAGTTCATGCCAGAAATTGTGGTAAAACCATCTTGAAACCCACTTCTTTTTCTCACTGATAAGCTTAGACCCATGCTTAGTGTAATTAGTGTAAGACCAACACTTTTAAAAACAATGTCTGACTCCAAATAAGTCGGTAATAATTAATAAGTCAGAGTTTACCTGCCAGGTTCCTACTGGTTTCCTGGTGTTTATGACCAAGCTACAAGTGCTGTTTTTTCCCATTGGATAACCAAAAGAGCAAGATTCACCAAGACGTCCTGATACTGCTGTTTTATGAGGTGACACAAATCAAAGCCCAGCCCAATTTAGGCAGCAGATTAAGATGCATTTGCAGTTGTTTTGCACCACAGGAGTACAGCAAGCTTCTGGCACTGGCTTGTCTACCATCCTGAGCCATGGCACTACAAAATCAGGCATATGTGATCCCCAAACAAATTCCAATGTGTCACAGTAAGTGTTTATCTCTGGTAGGTGTCTGTGAGCATGCAGCAACAGGACAGCCTTGGCCACTGGCAGACTGCCCTGCTGCTGCTTCTGTGGGAAGGAAGGAAGGAAGCTGACAGTGCTGAAAAGAGAATGGTTGCTCGATTATCTTTGTAAGCTCCCCCCTCCAATCCTTGTGATGAAAGTCCTTCAGTCTCTCCCTCTTTGGAGGACACTAGTAGTCCATATTCTGCCCCTAGGGAGAAACCTTAGCTACCTCTGGCACAGAGAGAAGAGCAAAGGGAAACAGCCTATCTCAAGTAGCTGAAGTCAGTGAAGGCTCGTGACAACATGAAACCAAAATACAGCAATCCATCTGGATATTTCCTTCATCTGCACATTTCACTACCACTATTATTTAATAGAAACTGACCCCCTGCAGGTTTCTCACTTACAAAATAAGAAGGAACTATTACTATTTTTACCACAAATGTCTTGTTACTTGAGTCTCATCTGGTCCAAATCTAGTAGGAAACCAAAACTGGAAGTGTCAGCAATGCTGAAAGATTTTTTCATCTGCTGATTAATGGAGGCAAAGAAACCCTGATGAGGTCCCTGTCTTTCACCTCACAATAAATCCCAGAGTCCATAAATCCACATCATGTGTGGATTCCCTGAATTGCTGCCCACTTGTGCCACTTTAGTGAGAAATCCATTAGTGATGGCCAACCAAGCAGTTACCAAAATTCTTAACTACAACATATAGGAAAGAAGGAAGAGGATGGAGTAGGGAAGTCATTGAACTAGCTGTGATGGAAGCAGGAGGGAGCAGCATCTCTAAATGATTCACATCCCACTAGTTCAGTCTCTCCTGCTTTCCCTTCTGGCTGCTCTGCCTATGCCACCACTCTGGAAGCCAGGCTGCTGCTGGTGCTCCTGCTAGGTAGAGAAAATATGAGTGTATGAGGCAATGACTATTGTTGGGGCAGGACTTTTAACAATGTCAGTCTTTGTCCTCATCTTGCCTATTTCTCCAGTGGCAGAAGGAGTAATAAGACTGGTTTTGTAGATCCCTACTTGTCTGGGAAACCTTTGGCCAGACTTTGCTCCCTGCCTATGTTCCCTGCTTCCCTCAAAGCCGCTCCTCGGCTGACTGGTGAACATTTCCAGAGCCATTTCTGCTGACTGTGGCCTATTACTAAGTGCTTTTTCCTCTGGTTAAGAGCAGGGCAGATCACTAGCATACTCCTTAGCTAACAGTCCTTTCAGCTGGCTGGAATTCCTGGTCAAACATTGATTAATTCATGGCAGTTTGTACATGACGCGATCTCCCCAAAAGTCATCCTTTCCAAAATGGTTTTGTATGTCTGGAATGTGGCACTCATGCTCTGATTTGCGGGGACAGTCTTCTAACTCCAGTCCTTGTAAACGTCATGCAGACTTGTGAGCCTCTGACTCTACTCAGAGACAGGCCATCATGCCTGAATTTGGGACTGAACAGCTGACAGCACCCCAAAGGAAGGAGTAGGCATTCATGAAAATGTGACTGTAAGTGTGCAATGAGCCTTACTCCAGGCATGTGAGAACATTGCTGCAAAAATCCTTGAATTCACAGGTTCTGTCTCTGCAATGAAGCCTCAGAAACCGAGGAGTAGGAGTAGGACCTGATCATCAGTTCATAGTGAAAGGTATTTGAACCTCCTGAGTTTATTTATTGCTCAGGGAAACCTGGTCCTTGCCCTTTTTCCTTCAAAACTTGTAACTATTGTGTTCTGTGATTGTGG
Source organism: Irena cyanogastra (assembly GCA_013397155.1). Taxonomy (NCBI): domain Eukaryota; kingdom Metazoa; phylum Chordata; class Aves; order Passeriformes; family Irenidae; genus Irena; species Irena cyanogastra. The sequence goes on from VWZV01000437.1 coordinate 617,537, forward strand.
ACTTTCATGTTTCCAGGGTCATAAACTCCCTGTGCTGTCGCAACATTATTGAAAGAAGCAGTTTTCCTTGCTCATGTCACCTCTTTTGCACTTAGGTCTGGGTGAGGTGGCTTGTAGTTGGACAGCAAAGTGAATGATACAACACTGAAACAAGGAGATGACATTCAGCCACTGAGGTAGAAAATGATCTGTTTTCACACTGACAATGCTTTTTTCCCTTCAATATTGACTGTTACAAAACAAGGCATGCTGTGGGAGATACCATAATCGCAATTTGTATAGATGTCTCATCATAGTGATGAAATTTCCTTTGGTCAGACAGCAAAGAAGGAAGAAATCCTTGGCTGCAGGTGCCCCAAATATAGTTTGAATGAAGAACTGGTTTGTATTAAATTTCAAAGGCCTATCACACTGCAGTAAACCTGAATTCAGGTATTTTTTATCATTATTATTATTCCTCCTGAAGTATCACCCAGATGCCAACATCTAGAGCCCTTTGCATAAGACAGCTGCTGGTCAGAGGGATGTAGTTATTCTCTAAGGATCCCATTTCTCGAGGGTATAAACCGTTCTACAGCTCTCAGTGGAGCCACAGACTTCCCAATTTCTGCCAGAGGAACTGGGAGCTCTGTTGTGGCAACGAGTCCTTATCTTAGGCTCTGGTTCAATAGTGCCTGTTCTGCACCATTGGACAACAGGTGGATCTGCTCTAGATTAAAAGCAGAGTAGCCCAGAGAATGAATGGGAAAATGACAAGTGTTATGGCATTGTTATCACCTCCTCTGGGACTTCCTCTGGAAGGATTTGGCTGTGCTCTCTTCAGACATACCTGTAGATTTTCTTTTGTGCCTATTTACCAAGAGGTCTTTCTTTCCTGGTAAGTACTGAGAAAGCAGCTCCTGGAGGGGGTCCGTACAACTTCTGTGATCCTGGTCTGTCTTGTCTTCCAGAAAAGACTGTGTTGGGAAGTAGGATACCCATACCAGGACCCTTGCTCTTTAGGTCATAAAGCTTTGGCTGAGGAACATGTGTCACATGTCACTTGGTTCTGGGTAAATTCAACTATCAGATGAAATTAAAGGGAAAAATATCTGCAACAATGCAATAGAACACAGATAAAGTAATAAAAATCCTGTTGTTTAAATAATATTTATGGCTAAAAATCCTTTGAGGCTCTCAGCCATTTTTCATTTTTATTTTTTCAAATGTTAGGTGTCAGCATCTCCTTGTCATCTCCACTGACACAAGGTGGAGTTTCTTTGTCAGAGATAGCTGTCACCACCACTGTCTCCCCTGTCACTCCCTATTCACCCAAGGGAGGGAAGGGTAGAGGGCAAAAGCTAAAACTGTTTTGCTATCCCATCCCAAGCTCAGATACCCCAGGTTTCTTTTAAACATCTGTGATTGGTTTCTGGACTCTACATGGCATCATATAAAATGAGTTACTTGTCTTCCCTCTTTCTCAAGATACTTTCATTAACATTTTTGATCTACACCTTAATTAACAAAATCCTAGCTCTGTAATACTTGTCTTTGTCACTGTCTTCTGCAGACAAACCACTGTCCCTGTGTAATTCTTCTCACTAAACTTATAACCATTGTTTTTTTGGTGACTCTCTTTTAAAAAAATTCAGATCATGTTGGGCAACACCAAACACTACTCTTTGCATTTTTCGGAGACGCTTTTGATAGACGCTATCACAGATGCTACATGAAAAGCCATCTCAACTTACACCCAATGCTGGAAAAAAGCAGCCAACTCATTGTCTGCAAATGGATTTTTAAACAAGATGTTACATCTGACATTGCATTAATTCAAGAACTGATTAGTATGTGAATAAGAGTTACCAACAAAATGGCAGAAATTAAAATCTATTCATGCTTTTGAAAGAGTGAGATGTGTAGGCACTGCACTCCTCCATTCTATGCTCTGACACCTTCTCTCTTTCTCTTGAATAATCTAATAATAGCTGAAATTTCCACTCCAAAAAGCCCTCTGCGTTAATCATTTGTTCTGTCAAGATCTCAGCTCAATTATTGTCAGTCTGCATCTCTGCAACTAGGAAATTACATTAAAAGTTACTTCAAAGTGATGTCAGAGTGCAAGAGTTGAATGGAGAAGGGGAAGCTGGGCTTCACTCTGTATCAGCAAAGCATTCTCTCCAGGACAGTGCTGAGCTGGGATGCAGTACTGTTTCCAAGGGAAAAAAAAATTTAATGCAATCAATTTGCTTCACGTTTTGCCTTGTCTCAAAAATTATTGAGTCATTAATCTTAGCAATGTCATGGTGTTGTCATTCACTGAATTCAATTAACCAGGAGCACACCATTAGAAATCTGTGTATCCTTCACATGAAGTAATGGCCTTCTTGACCGTAATGAGTGGAGCTCCCCGTGTTGAATCAGGGGGAATTTAAAGGAAAGCAGCTAATGAAGATGAATAGGGTAAACTGCTTCAGAATACTGCATCTTGTACACACCTAACCCTGACAGCACTGAGGCAAATTCTTCTTATATAATCAGAGGCATTAAATGGAAATGCAAGTTCCCAATCACACTTTCAGAGCCCCTAGCTCTTGTGCTCTTCCATTCTCTAATTCCTTTTATCACTGAGCTAGTGCACAGTTTCTGGACCAAGAGTTCAGGGGCTTTCATGCTCCAGGGTATTCTGCTGCCTTCCTCAGAAAGCTGTGCTGTGACATTACTTTGTGCCCTTGTGTCACAACAACCACTGCTGAAACAGCACAGTATTGCAACGCAGAGAAGTGCTCAACAAAGGAGCTGAGCTCAAACTGATGCCATGAAGGAAAACTGGCAAGTCTGAGGAGAAATTGGAAAAAAACAACGTATGTCAAGAGGTTAATTGAGCTGAAGCTAATTTACACTCCATGAGCAAGCAGAAGATTCTGTGATGCCAGACAAGAATTGGATTAACATGGGAATACCAATGAAACTGCAGTATATTAGATCAATAGATTATCAGGGGAAAAAAAATCTGATCATATCTAAGGGAACTGCCAGAACAAAAAGAAGGAATAGAAAACTTGTTTTGTCCAGCAGATTGAAATTATGTCACTGGGAATACTACAAAAGGTGGCATGAAGACTCTGATGAAGGGAAAGCACTGACCATTAGGGATTGCTTTGGGGGACATCTTGGTGTTACCTCTATTTCACACAAGAGCATGGTGCCAGGAATCCCAGGCTACCATTGACAGATCCTGGGCCACCTTGTGACATGGGCTGCAGGTTGTTAGTGATAACAAATGTTAGCCTGACTCCCTAAGGATGTAGAGGTGGAAGATAACAGGGTTGTTTGTGAGGCAATTAGTCTTGCCTGTCAGCAGAGCTGATCAGCTACAGCAATGGTGATAGCATAATGACAATAGGGCTTCTGGCTTTGGTGCTGGCAGGGGTGGGTGTCTGTGATCTCCCTGCCATTCTGCAGCACTCTGCTGTCTCAAGCACCACACTCAGCCCTAAATTCACCTCTTAGGCTTGGATGTGCTATATGCAAAATGTGTCCTGGCTACCACATGAGGCACTTGCTCAGTGTCGGTGTCTCGGCTGTTCCCTAAGGTTCCCAATATGAACCAGGATCACCGCAGGTATTGGCTGTACTTCTGTAGTGTCATGGGCTGTGTAGAGTCACTGGTAGGCAGTGTAGATGCACATGCTGGAAGAGGGTTCTGACCCTGAAGACTTTCTTCCAAAAGAAACAGAAGTGGAGGAAGAGACAGAGCGCATGGACGCACACACAGAGCGTACCACGGCACGTATACATGGGACACAGTCAAGTACTACAAAGCCATTCAACTCCAGCTGTGATGTTAATGCACCTAAACTATGGGGTGTAGAGTGTGTTAAATCCTCAGCTGAGTAGACTCTTCCAGATGTGTGTTATGTTTTCAGTGCAGCATCCCATTTAGAGAATGACTACATTCCCAGAGGGAGGCATCTGCATAGGAGCTGAATGCACTTGAATTTCTGCTTATTAACTTTGTACCGTTGACTGACTTGTTTTCACTCTCCTGAGTCAGCTGTGAAGGACCAAAAGATTAGCACCTCTAATCTTCACAAATAAGACCCACCTGTCTTTGATGTTATGGTGATGCCTTGAGTTTTTAGCATTTATATCTTTCAGATCCTGTACTGCATTAGTGTATAACTCGGAACTCCATATAGAGTGTTAGTAAGCTCTCTTCACATTTTGGTCAGACAAAACAATCCTTCCAGAACTGAGAACCAAGGCCACAGCCCCAAAAAATATGAACAAAAGTGAACTGGGGAGGAGCAAACTGGGAAACTATGACTACGACTTCACTTGAAAGTGTAATTGGACAATTAACCTCTGATATGCAAACAGACCAAACTCATATCTGTCTGAAAAACTCATGACCATTGCCCATCTTGGGTGTAGCCTCTGCAAGGCTTTTGCACTGCCCAAGGTGTACCTATTGAAGGCATTTAATGAATACCTATTTTATTCTCTAACTCTGTCTAGCCTCTGTTCTAGGTAGCCATTCCAAGGCATCCTGCTCCAAAGAGGGCAGGTCATTCCTCACACTTGTGCAGCAAGAGGTACAACTTCAAAGTTGCAAAGGCAGTGGTGATGTTGTCACTGAAACTGCCTCGGTCCTGCGTTGGAAGAGGAACAGAAGGACTTCTGGAGCTTTGTTGTATCCCTGATCAGGTGTAGTCAATGGAGGGGTACTCAGGAATCAAAGTATGCATCTTCATCTCAGGTCATTTCCTGGCCTCCCAGCCCAGACACAGCTTCTTTCAGAGAGCCAATCCAGAGATCAGGTTCTGGTCTAGCCCAGTGCAGTAACTCAGTTCATGCTTTACGTATTCAAAGTGTTTCAACAGGTTTTTAATGACTTCGGGCACTGATTATTGTTCATACAGTAAACAGTTGAAGTGGGTTAACACCTTACAATTCCCCATCATTTGATTAATGACCCTTTTTTAGAGATAATTCCTTCATCAGAAGAGAATAACTCACAATAGAAGAGAATAATTCACAATACAAAATGTACAGATATCAAAAAAATAGGTGATGACAATCTGGTGAGGATAAAAATGGTCTTAATTCACATGGTTATGTCATAATTTTGAGTAGATTTTTCAAGTATTTGGAAATATTAAGTCTATGTATTGATGGTTTTATCACCTTACACAGTTTTTCTGCATTCTGCTTTTGTTCTGTCATTGATAAAATGACTCTGACTAGAACAACTAGAAGAAAAAAAGCAACAAATGAACATATCTTAAAAATGAACATTTTTCATTTACATATTTGCATCTTCCCTTGCGTTTCTGATACGTTCTCAGTTTGCAGCACATTTCTACTATTTTGTAAAATTTCTTTTTGATTTGCTATTAGTATTTGCTATTATTGAAGTAGCCTTTGAGTTCTCACAGTGTACAGCAGGAAACAGATTTTATCCGGGTGTGTGTAACCATTTTAGTTTGCTAGCTAGTTTAATTTGGCTATTAAGGTGTTTAATTTGACTATTAAGGTGTCAACAGCAGTGAGGAGCTGCCTCTGTCCACTCTGGGCCCCCTGTGGTCTTTCAGATGAGGAGACCAGGTCTGTCCTGAGCAGAGGGTGGCATCCCAGCCCAGTGTGCCACAACCAGGCTCATCGCACACTGCCTTTGTCACAAGAGGCAGCTGGTGTCACCAGTGCCTGCTGCCACCATCTCCCTGCAGGATCCCATCTGAAGTGAGGAGAAGGAAGATGGAGTGGGCAAGCTGGAGTGGGGAGGAGGTGGAAAGGAAAGCCAGCACCAAGCAGAGAGGGGGCTGGCAAGGACAACTGGAGCACAGCAGGAAAGGAGAGGCATGGTCTTGCAGATGAGGTAGGGGCACTGGGAAGGATAGAGATTTGTCAGGAGTTGGGGAGAGGGGAGACTGGGACTGGAGAAAGGGAGCAGCCTGGACAAAGGCACCTGCATAGGAGAAACCCAGGGAGAAGGAATTGGTATGAATGGGATGGGATGGGATGGGNAAGACTGGGGGAGAGAAAGAAGCCCCATCTGCTGCAGAAATCAGAAGTTGCAGGGTGAACTAGGTGTTGAACCAGAAATTAAAAGCTTTTTACAAGGTTAAAGCAACTGATCATTGTTCTAAAAGATCAAATTCTGTCCTTACAATCATTGAAGAGATCCTGTGCCATGTTTGACATGCTACTTAAACCAAACCTAGTATTAGTGAATCACTGATCCTATATTTCTTTTCCTATTTTTTGCTGCCTGACTTGAGATGCTGTAGCTCTCCCAGTTGCAGAGACTGACAATGGACAATTCTAGTGGGTGTGTTTCATGCTCTAAATTGTCAAATATGCCCAAATCATCACACCCTCATCGCTTCTATGAGGTGCTGAAATCAGTGCTGCCTTTTGACCTTATTCTTCCTATGCCTCAGCTGGGAAACAGGATCAGACAGCTTCCACCCCTCCTAGCACTGCTGTGGTGCAGTCACACATAAATACAGCTGTGAATGAGCCTGCAGGGAGGCCAGTGGCCCGTGGGACACACCACGGGGCTGGCTGGAAGCAGTGTCACAGGATGCTGCATTGTCTCAGCCATGGAGTGGAGGAAGAGGGATGTTACAGGGCTCACCAGGAAAGCTGTAATGGGAAAAGCAGCTTGGGACTGTTAGACCAACATTCAAGAAGGGTTCAAAGACTGAAGTGCTTATCTGGCAGACAGTCAGGCCAGAAACATGCAGCTCTCTGAGAAGGTTTTGTATCTTGAGAAGAAAAGTAGATTTCATTTGCAGAAGGCTGCACTGGAAACAGAAATTATTGAATATCTGCCCATCAAGGGAGCACAATCCACTATGTACAGCCACTGCAATGGGCTCTAAGATAAGAAAAGAGATGTGGGCAAGGTGATCTCAGACATGATGCATTCCAAATTACCTAAATTTTGAGCATATAATTTGATAATGTTAATATCACTTTTCAGTGCTGCTTTTCCCCGTAATGACTGGCATCTGGGAAATTTTTAGCACCTGACTAAGACAAAAGCAGAATATGTTCAGCCTCATTCTGCAGGACTCTTAAAAATTCAAAGACCTCAAACAATGCCTGTATTGAACTCAATTAGTTATTTATCACCTTCGGGATGGAATGAGATTAAAAGTACCACAATTGCTGAATTCCATGTTAAATGATCTAATCTCCTAAAAAAATGCTTCTTATTAATGACACTGCAACAGGCTTTAAGGTGAAAAGAGTGCTGATGGAAAATGAAGTCTAAAGCTGACATCTTGGGGACAGAGCAAAAGCCAATCTTACAGAAGCACTGTCTTACAGAAAAGCAGACATTTCTCTCCAGATCCTTTTCTCCTGTGACATTTGGTATCTGGTGTTAGAGATGAAATTTCTTCAGGAAGTTGCAACTGTCTCACAGCAGAAAGAAAGGGATGGGTAGGTGGGAAACCACTGCTATGTAACTAAGGTAACACTGTAAATCAGGATAATTTCAGAGAAGAAAAGAAAGTGATTAGCCCAAAAGAATTTGGGATCTTTGTCTCATCACAGGATGGCCAGCTAACTTGTCTTTGTGGCATCTGTGTGTATGGTTCCTACTAAGCTCAGAAAAAGGAAAAAAGAGAAGACTAGTCAATGTGGCAGCACTATGACTGTCTTTCAACATATTTATTATAGGTAACAAAGACTGAAAACTCACCATAAAAAAAAAGTCAAGTTGAAGAAAAATTGCCCTGTATGCTCAGGCCACATACTAAAGTGATGATATTACAATCAGAAAGCAAACAAAAAAAAGTCAGGAAGTGAGATAAAGAAGCCAGTCTTCTTACCCTGGTATGTGGACAGGGAGAGAAAAACAGTCTGCCACTGTACATCCTGCAGCAGGGGTGCCACCCCTCTGTCAAGTAACTTCCCAGGAGCTGAGGGGAACACGGCAAGGAATGTATAAATCGTCCCCAGACTTGTAGGTGGGTGAGGTTATTTCTGATGGCCTCTCTGGAACATGTAGCTGCTGCAGCTGGGCATTTGCCACCACGTTCCTTTCCTCCCAATCTATGGACTTCAGTTTCAGCCAGTCACAAAATTAAAACAACGCAGCATCGTTTTTTTCTTTTTGGAACCACTGTCCTGGGTTCAGCTGAGATAATTTTCTTCCTATTAGCTGGTACAGTGCTGTATTTTGCATTCAGTATGAGAATAAGGTTGATAACATACGGATTAATTAGTTGTAGCTCAGTAATGCTTGAGCTACAACTTAATACCCTGAGCTAAGGACTTTTCAGTTTCCCATGCTCTGCCTGCCAGCAGGTGTACAAGGAGCTGGGAGGAAGCACAGCCAGGAGAGCTGACCCAAACTGGCCAAAGGGGTATTCCATACCTCAGAACATCATGCCCAGTAAATAAACTGTGTGGGAGTTGGCCCAGAGGAGCCCATCACTGCTTTGGGGTCAGGCTGGGAATCAGTCTGTGGGTCGTGAGCAATTGTATTGTACATCACTTGCCTGTCTTGGGTTTTATTCCTCTCTTTTTTTTGTCTACCTCAAAATTACTATTATTATTAATCTAATTCAATTTCATTTGATTTCCTTTGAATTCAATTATTAAACTGTTCTTATCGCATTGATCCTTTTCTTTCTGATTCTTCCCCCATTCCACCAGGGTGGGGGTAGGGGAGTGGGCAGATAGCTGCATGGTACTTAATTGCCAGCGGGGGCCAAATCACATAACCATTTATACCTACAGTTTGTGAATAACAGGGAACACCAGGGATGCCACCACATAAAACAAAGCAGTCAAAACACTCTGTTCATCCTTCCAACTTTGGGAAAAAGATAAATATCATGGTGTTCAGTGAGGAGGCAACACTAGCAGTCACAATAATGAAGTACTTCTTTTTTAAGGCATTGGAAATAGCCAGTTCACAAGTGAAGTAGGTGGGACCAAACACATTAGGCGCACAAACCTAGTAACAGTAAATAAGCTTATGTTCCGAGGAGGAAGAATGTGACCAACAGATGACAAGAAATTTTTTTCAAACAATAGCAAATTGTTAAAAGACCTTCAAGTGGAGTAATACAACACATGAGTGATCCCATCTCTTACTTATTTCCCGGCAAACTGAATTAAGTTTAAAAGATACAAAAGGCTGCAAGCAGATACATGATCTTCCTCTACGGTTATGTAAGCAGATTTTGACTTTACAGTAACCCGTGCACTTTGGCAGGGAGTAAGCAAAACTCAGCTCTGATTCCAGTTGCAAAAAAGGAAAAAAATGCAAATTTGATAAATTCATATGAATTATAGAATGGTTTGGGTTGGAAAAGACTTAAAGGTATCTAGTTCCAAACCCACTGCTATGGGCAGGGACACCTTCCACTAGACCAGGTTACCCAGAGACCCATCCAGCCTGGTCTTGAACACTTCCAGGGATGGGGCATCCACAGTTTCTCTAGATAGCCTGTTCTTGTACCTCATCAGCCTCACAGTAAAGGATTTCTTCCTAATATCCAATCTAAACCCACTTGCTTTCAGTTTAAAGTCATTCCCCTGTCCTGTCACCACATGCCCTTGTAAAAAGTCCCTCCCCATCGTCTTTGTAAGCCCATTTGAGGTACTGTGAGACTACAATAAGGTCACCCCAGACGCTTCTCTTCTTCAGGTTGAACAACCCCAAACCTGCAACTGGAGAGGTGCTCCAGCCCTCTGATCCTCTTCGTGGCCCTCCTCTGGAGTGACTCCAACAGGTCAATGTCCTTTTTGTTGGGGGAATCAGAGCTGGACACAGTACTCCAAGTGGGGTCCCGCAAGAGCAGAGTAGAGAGGGAGAATCACCTCCTTTGATCTGCTGGTCATGCTGCTTTTGATGCAGTTCAGCTTGTGGGCCACGAGCATGATTTGTTGTGTTGAGCTTCTCATCTATCAACATCTCCAAGCTGTTCTCACAAGGGCTGCTCTCAATCCATTCTCCATTCAGCCTGTATTTGTGCTTGGGATTGCCCTGGCCCAGGCACAGAACGTTATACTTGGCCTTGTTAAACTTTTATGAGGTTTTCACAGCCCCGCATTTCAAGCCTGTTGTGGTCTCTCTGGATGGATCCCTTCCCTCCACCATGTGGACCCCACCACACAGCCTGGTGCTGTCAGCAAACTGCAGGAGGAGCACTCTATCCCATCTGCTGATCTTGCCAGGCACAGAGGTGGGACTGACCTGCCTGTAATTCCTTGGGTCTTTCTTTTTTCCCTTTTTAAATGGGTTATATTTCTCCTTTTCCAGGGGACATGTTTTTCTTATTAGCTCCCTTTGAAACACAGAAGGCCAGATTCTACCAAAAAAGATGGCTTCAGCTCTCTGGCTGCAGCTGAACTCTCAGTTTTCTAAAGGTTGCGGATCTGGCTGGGAGTTTTGCAGCCCATATACTCCTTCCAAACTGTCCTTGAGGCTCCAAATAAAAGCAAAGGCATCAGCTTTACAGCTCTTCCTCTGCCTTTGTATGTGCTCCTCTATTAGTATGTGCAAAATACAAATAGTGGAAATCAAAGAAGTTAATTTAGTTTTTCAAGAGTCAGTGGAAATCTGCTGCTGGCCTGTGTGAGGTCTCATGTCAGGAAGTTTCACCATCTCCAAAGCTGGGGCACAGGGAATTATTTTCTTTTTGAGGGGAATATTTTAGTGAGTCTGAGTCAGAATGTGACCTGCTCTAGAAAAAAAAATGAGAAGGAAAAATGGAACAATGCTCCTGTATTAGTTGCTAACACATTTGGTTACCCCGTTAAAGACATATGACTGCTCAGACTGGCACTTGCATATCAACAGTACCTGCAAGGTTCATCCAGGAGCAGAAGTTGGCCTTCTGGAGATCAGGCACTGATCATCATCAGTGTCCCAGTCTCCCACCACCTTTCTATAAACTGCCAGAAAAGCTCTGTGTCCCCTGAGGGTAAATTTTCCCTCTGCAGACTCTGCAGGAAAACTTCTGTTTATGCTGTCATTCAAAGGCATCAAGCTAGAAAGACCTAGGCATCCTCCATAAATTACCAGCACAATTTAAATTTTTCTTAGGAAAACAAAACCAAGGGTCTGTTTCAATCTTAAGTGCTTCTGATTCTCATATCTGCATTCAGTGCACTGGCTCTGAACTTGTAAACAGCTATTCCACAGAGTCATATCAGAGACAGATTTGAATGTTTCCATTTTTTTTTTCCTCAGCAAACTTCTAATAAAATGTCCTAAAGTCACGGGCCATAGAACTTCTGATTAATGTGTACAGAATAGGTTGCCTTAGTGCCATAAAGAAACCAAAATCAATTACTGAGCAACTAAATTAACACTTTAGCTCTTAGATAAATATGTAAATGAAATTCTTGATTAAAACAGGAACTTAAGCATCTTTCCCCAATGGCCATTACAGTCCCCAACACCTGCAATGCTGCTGTGCTTCGCTTCTGTAGCCACCATCTGTGACCTGGCTGGGGCAAGATTCACAGCAGAAAAGAAGTCACAACTGACAAATAAACAAAGGCTTTCTCCCTCCTTAACAGCCTTGGAGAGGAGAAGGGAAGCTGGTGACAGGCTTGCTGCTGTCATGAGTGAGCATAATGTAAATACCTTGACAGGCAGAATCTGAGATTTTGACAGATGTAATACAGCTGCAAAGCCAGTAATAACGGAGCGTTAGACCCCTGTAGAGAGGGCACAGCCCATCTCTGCTGGCATTCTCCTTATCCTCGCTCTCCCACCCTGCCTTTTTAAGATCTTCTTTGTGGTTTTTTAGCTTTTTCTTCCACCTCCTTTCTCCTTTCTTCCTTTTGTGCTTCCCCTCCATCCCCCTCTCCCTCCTGGGAGCCGGCAGTTTGGGCCCTGTGATTCTTCACGGTTCATTGGGTTTGCTTTGCAAGGCTTCATTCCTCCACATCAAACAAAGATCTCAAGTAGGAGAGCAGAGGCTATGGAAAGGAGGTTACACCAGGCATGTTGTAGACAGCACTGAAATGCGTTTGTAACATCGCCAGATGGATGGACAGCCCCTGCACAGCAGGGACTCTCGAAAGCAGATTCAAAGTCATGCATACCAGAGGGTGGGGAGGGGGACAGAGAGGCAGGATGTCAAATTTCCATATATTTCCATGAGCTTGCTGTCATTTCTGCCTAGCATGTCACTAGCAGCATGTTACAAGGCTTTCCTGCAATAGTCCTGCCTATTAAGAGTATCCTGACCTAGTTGCTTCATTTCCCCCCCAAAAAAATCAAAAACACACTGTAGAAAGATTGTAGATGCTGCCTGGAGCTGGTGAAGAGCATTCCCTGTCATGGTTTGCTTGTTTGTGCTTGTTGCAATTGCTGTTCTAAGCCATGCAAAACAATTAAACAGCTACAAACACAGATATCCCCATCACTCTTTGAGCTTATTGAGGGTTTGATTCAACACCATCCAGATACAAAAGCATATATTGTAAACAGCTGGCAAGTCATACAGGTGCTCAAGTCCAGATTGTTCCAGTGCCTGTGCAGCCCTGGCTGGATACCCACAGGGCCAAACACTGTTGAGAGGTCCATGAGGAAGAGCATGGACCAGGAAGCTCCCACTGTAAGCACATCTGAGCAAGTGGCATCACAAATAGCAAATAAAAGCATTCAGCATTGGTTATAAAAGGGGCTTTCAGCAATGGCCAGTCCTCAGTACTTCTGTTCTGTCAGAGCTCCAGGGAACAAGCAGCCTCACAGATACCTCCTCCCAAATTTGGTCTGTCTTGGACATGGTAGGCAACATAAGCCCAGCCCTCCACCCCACCACCACCATCAGCTTTGCTCTGTTGGAAACCAAAGGGATACCTCTGCCCAGGGAGCCTTGAGGATGGGGGTTTCAAAGCAGGGTTTACTCTAAGCATGTGTTTTTCAGTGTTTCAAAGTGTGCAGTAGTGACTGAATCCCAAGTGGACAGAAAGACTACTTTGCATTCTGCACTGGAGGCTGAGCAGTTCCCTGCCTTGTAAGAGACAATCAGAAATCTCCTCTCCCTTCTGCTGATTCCATGATGCCAACCCCATGGAGGAGACTGCTCTCCTCTGCCCTGAGAAGCCAATGTCACCAACACTTACACCAAGGCAACTCACAGCTCCTTCACTGGCCTGTCAGGATGATGGTTAGGGAACAAGTTTTTCTAATTCACATTCCCCAGAACAATGTAAGGCATGTCCTAAATCACATCTGCCATCCTTGGGCTCTACAAGTTCTTACGGCAACTGAGCCTTCCTGAGTTGTGATGCCAAGAGGGAGATGGTTTAGCTGGTTAGTTGAAGTGCTCCCAGTACTCACAAAAGCTCAGACAGATTCTCAGCCACCAAATGCTGCCCTTAACTGGAGAGATACGTTGGAAGAATCCATTTTCTCAGTTTGTGCCCAAGAAGGGCAAGACATTTTTTGAGAAATTCCTGTCTTATAAGGTTTGACCAGTTTTTTCATACCCAAAAATGCTATAATATTATGTCTATCTAGTATTCACTTTAAAATCAAGTTTAGTACAATGCACTTAATTTATCTACTTACGAAAGCGTGCTTGTTTCAGCTGGGATAGAATTTATTTCTTCCCATTGGCAAGTCAGGGCTCTGTTTTGGATTTGTGCTGAACACAGGCTTGATATTACAGTGTTATTTTTGTTATTGCTGAGCAGGGCTTACAGAGAGCCAAGGCCTTTTCTGCTTTTTGTACTGCCAGATTGGTGAGGATGTTTGGGGTGTATGGGAGTCTGGGAGGGGACACAGCCAGGACAGGTGACCCAAAATGACCAAAGGGATGGTCCAGACCATACAACATTGTGCTCAGTATATAAAGTGGGGGAAGAATGAGAAAGGGGTGGACATTTGGAGTGTTGGTGTTTGTCTCCCCAAGTAACCATTACATATGATGAGGCCCAGCTCTCCTGAAGATGGCTGAGCACCTGCCTGCTTATGGGAAGCAGTAAATTAATTCCTTGTTTTGCTTTTCTTATGTGCATGGCTTTTGCTTTTCCTATTAAGCTGTCTTTATCTCAACCTGTGAGTATTTTAGCTTTTGCCCTTTCTGTTCTCTCCCTTATCTCACTGGTGGAGGAGTGGGCAAGAGGCTGTGTGGGGCTTGATGGCTTGCTGGGGTTAAGCCACAACAAAAAGCTAACCTACTTTTGAGATAACTTTTCCTGTATTTTGTGTCATGCCAGTGTCAACTATGAGTGCATGTGTGTGTTTGAGTTCAGCTAAAGTCAGCCAATTCTTTAGTAGGAAAAAAAATAATCTTGTTCCTTCTTATTCCACTGTCTACCTTTCTGCTCCTACTGCCACTTCCTGCTCCAGCAGCTGAAGGCCATACAATTTTCACAGAATTCACAGAATCCTCAAAAATTTACAAGATGGGCCTGAAGACAACAGGTCTTGTGGCTTGAGAGGGGTCAGCTGGGCCTCTGCCCATTTTTCTGCACCACAGGCTCCCACATGCTCTGGCACGTAGCAAGCTGCTTTAGCTGCTGCTGCACCACTTCAAGGAGCTTAAAATAGGGCTTCCCCTCAGAAGCAAAGGCAGTGGCTGAGAATGAGCAACAGCATCACAATGATCCTGGGTTTGCTTTTACACACAATGGCTTTCCATTGCTTTTCTGAAGGCATTTCTTGTCTCCGTGGCACTCCTTAAAACAAGGAGTATCGGGCCGTCAAATGACTTCAGATTCTGCTGAAACATTTGTCACCGAATGTTAAAGCTGTTGTTTAATCACTTTACTCACAGCCAGATTCCTCTTTTTGCTTATAGAAGTTTCTGCAGTCTGGTATGTGTTTTCAGGCAAGATCAAGCTGTTTTCCAGCAAAAAGGTCTTTTCAAATCTGCAGTCATGTCTTATTTGAACTCCAGCTGGGCTCCTTTCTGAGTGTAACTTGTCATGGTCTACAACACGTCTCTTTCTGTAGCTGTCGTTTCACCATTCACATCTGAGGCTGACTCTGAACTCCTCCCATTCCGTGCCCACATCACCTTCTGGTAGGAAGTGCTGGGAGATGGGGGCCACCACCACTCCGTGCTTGGTTTGTTGTGATGCAGAGAATACATCAGGGCACCATGTTACATTACATGGTGTTATGTTATGCTCTGCTCTGCTGTGTTATGTTCCCTTGTGTTACAAGCAGAACGCTGCAGCCATCTGTGCAGAGCTACAGCCAGAAATTGTATGATGCCATGCACGATAGACTGCTGCTTTGCCCAAATATCTGCTGAATACTTGACAATCTGCTATGACTTGTTACTGTCTAACCACTGCTTCCTATCTCCATTCACTGATTAGATGCCAGTAACAAATCAAGTTAACGTTTCTGGGAATTGCAATTTTCGAGACTTTTTTACTTCACAGCTCCACAGCATCTAAATGCTAAATGACCAGTCCAGGATCTCTCTTAACCTCCTGTCATGAGTGTGACATGCCTAATCTTTTTTTTCTGGGTTGTATGAAGGTTTGATTTTTGTTACAGTTTTGTTGTTTGTTCTTTTTCCCTTGTCACTTAAGAAAATTCAATGAAAAAATCTGCCTAGTAAAGGTTAAGAATCTCTCAGTGATTGTTTAAATAACTTTTTTTCTTCTTCCTATCTTCTACATAATTTTAAAAAACTCCTCCTCTTATCCTAGTGGGTATCAAGTGTAGAAGTAAATTTTCATTGATGCTTACAATAAATTCTTTCTAGGAAATGTCAGTTCTTTCTGACTAGGAAATGACAGTTCTTCCCAGGATGCCTTTAGAGTGTTCAGAGTAAGAAAAAGCAGACGGGAAAGCCCAGGTACATTCCAAAATTTAATGCAGCATCCAACAGACAATCTAGTGTTAGGAGGCTATGCACAGCCCGTTTTTACATGCAGACATAGTTTGCAGAAAACTATTTGGTCATTTATCTACTATTGCCCTTTTTGCCCATATTTACAAAGGGGAATAAAACAGGAAAAAAAATCTGCATACAAACAAGTTGGACACTGATGCAGTAACAGGGTGTGTAAGATGGCTGCTAACAGTAGGTAATTTCAGAGCCCACAGATAGAATAATCTGTTCGTTTACATATGGCTGCTACCCAGCAGTAGTGGTAAGTGTGGATGGATAGGAAAAAAGTATAAGAGAAAAAAAAAATCTGCCAAGTTTAAATTAAGTTTGACTGTGTCAGCTGACCAAAGGGACCCAGCAGAGCAAGTGACAGCCAGGTCAGGCAGCAGAAGGGGCTGCCCAGCACCCAGCCACTGCTGTCTACCACTGCCTGTGCTGGTCTCCTCAGCCAGGGGTGACCATGCAGGGAGCAACATCTCTTTCCATCCACTAGCAGATCCACACCTCATAGCAGAAGACTTTTTTTCCCCCAAATTTCAGTTAATCCTGCTTGAAAAAGAATAATGGAATCTACCAATTTATTCTGGTTAGTTACGTGTACAGACAAACCAGTCACGGGAGAGGAAACTAGATGGGTTCCAAAGCCCTAGGTTTGGAAGATCTCAGCTCCTACTGAAATCACTGGGATTTAGGCACCTATTTCTGCCTGGAGGTGATGAACCAAGGTATGTCCCACATCTCCCACAGTTAAAAGAATTCCAAAAGAGGAACAGGGCTGTAAAGCTTACTTTCTAAAAGCAGTAGTGTACCCTGTCAAAAAACTTGTGTTGGATTTCATTTGGTGGCTGCTCCAGAAATACTCTCAGCAGCTGTTGCAGCATCTTGGTTGGGATTCCTCTCACCTAACTTTAGTCTTCCCAAGTGAGGCCTCCAATCTGAATTTGATCCCTCGGCCTCCCCCACAGCCAGGCGGCTCCTCCAGATGGTGATTCAGAACTCAAAAAATTTGGTAAGGGGAATTTCTGTGGCTTCATAGTTGAATCTGTTTCAAACAACTGGTTTATAAAATCCTGCTCTGAGAAAACACCCTTTACCCCATTAAATATCACTGCATTTTGTTACATGGAGCATGACACACACAGAAACTTTGATATAAAATAAAACAGTTGTGTTTACTATTTGAGATTTCAACAGCTAAGAGTAGGGTGCTGAGCCCCTAGGGATTCCCAGGGAACCAAGGACAGAAAATAACTAATGCTGTGGCCTCATGTTTGTCTCCAAGAATCAGGAGGAGCAGGGCAGGATGCTTTTATTTCAACAGCACTATTATTTTTGAATTGAGGGTAACAAAACCTGTAGTATCACACTAGCTAGAGATGGAGTCTTTGGCATTACTGAAAAATGGCCTTTCCTGGGCAATGGGGAGAAAAGGAGAAGGGAGGGAATTGCTCTCTGGAGCCCATGGCATCCTCCCAGCACTGCAGAAGCCCATCTGGGGCAGCCCACAAGGGCCGAGAGAGCTCCTAGAGAGACTAAAGAAATGCAGCCACTTCCTCAAGGAGCACTGGTGAAGTCCTCCACACCACAGCTTTGTCACATTAGCAAGCTCTGCTTAAAAACAGCTTATCCCTCCAGGTAAAACACAGACCTCCCAAAACATTGAGGTCCTTCGACTCTGGGTAAAAAGCTGTGTCTAGAACATGCAAAATTGAATTCCTTATTGTGCAGAGACATTGGGGAAAAAAAGAGAGATTAAGACAAGCACCAAGATTTTAGTAATGTGGTAGACTGAACTATTAACCTGAGCTGCTACTATTGTAATTGTGTATGAGGATGGGGTGTTTCTGCTCATGCAGGCCACCTGAAGGAGGTAATTTAATTTACCAGTGTGGTAGTCAAAGCTGTAATTAATCCTCTGACTTGCAGCTCGTCAGCTGTCTCTACTGATAAGGTGCTAAGGAATAAGGTTGGCCCTGCTGGGAAGTGAGGTGGGTCTCGATTGACTTTGGGTGCCTGCTGCAGATGCTGAGAGGTGCAAGTGCAGCTTTCTGGATTGACCTTCAGAGACCTCTGCAAAAAAATTACTGGTCAGTGTTTATTTCTACCTGCTAACCCTTGTGCAGCATCTTGGCTACAATTAGCAGAACACAGCATGGTAAAAAGCTGGCTGCTGAAAGTGTCTGTGTCCTTTCTAATTGCATCTGGGTATTCCTTTAGCTGCCTGATGGGTAAAGTCCTTTTAAAAGAGTTATTTTCAGAAGAGGAAGTTGTATTTTTTCATGTTGAAGCTCTGGTGCTCTGATATTTAAGTTTGCAGTAGAGTTAAATTTGAGAGCAGTCTTTTTCTAGTCAGACTTTTCTTGACTAGTGAGGTCTGGGCACCTATCCCTTTTCCTTGGAGGGACTGGTCCTGGCTATGCTGAAATAATGCTGCTTGGAAGAGCTGTTCTTGCTTTGGCCTGAGGTGGCTTCTTATTTCCCCTCTGAAAAGGGAATTGCTCCTTTTGAACTATTTTTTAATTTCAGCTTTTAGCTCTCTTTCATGTAAAAAGGCTGTGTCCTCTTGGGACAGGGTATTTCCCTTTCCTCAAACCCCAGCTCCTACAGCCTCTCCAGATGGTGCTGCTTGCAGAAACCAGCCTTTTCTCTGTGGTGAAGAGGGGTCTCAATCTGTTTCTCAGTGAAAAGGCCCCCGCATTCTTGGGGGTCTGCCTGTGTAAATGGTGTGAGCCCCTGTGTACTGGCCCAGGGGCACTTCCAAAAAGGCTTTAAGCTGAGGAAGGAGAGGCAGAGAGCTGCTGGAGTGTGACCACTATCACAGCTGTGCTGTGCATGTCTCAGCTTTGTGCTGTGGCTTCTACTCTGTTGGCAATTGAATTGAAATCAAAACATAGCTGTATTGCTCTGATGCTCTGGCTGCTAAATAGCAGCATTGTGAATAAATCAGTGTTATTTCACAGAATCACTTTAATGTGGCAGAATTGCAGCAATCAGAGTTTGAAGTTAGATTTAAGGGTATCTGGTAAAGAACCTGATTGGCATTCAAAGGAAAACTGCTTTTGTTCACTCTTTCTGCAAGAGGGGGTAAGCACCATCCAGAGGAATTAGCAGTGCTTGATGGCCAGGGTAACTCCTCATTCCTGCTCTGCCCCTGATTTTCACTGTGTAGGCTTTATCTAGACAATTTTGCTTCATGCCTTTTTTTTTTTCTAGTTTTAAAAACACTTATTTCTTTGGTTCTCTAGTTCTTGTGTGAGTCTGCTCATTTCACTGTATAAAGAGCTACATGGGCAATAAAGCACCTTGCCCTACTCAATGCCAAACTAGCCATGTGGAAGGAAAGGAAGTGGAATTGCTCCATAGCCAAAACTGCAGGGTGCTAGTTGGATGGATGCAGTGGGATTTAAACAGTCCCTCAAGGTAACCAAGTCTTGTCTTTTACAATGATGAAGTGATGCCCCATTCAGTATTGCTACTACTGATGTCTGCCCTGTAGATCTCGGGTGCATCCCATCCTGTCTGTGTTTGCTGCTGTTCCCATAACACACCTTCAGCATCTGCTGCAGCCTTTAACCAGACCACGCTCTACAAGCCTTGAACAAAAGAATCAGCCTACCTCCCTTTACCAGAGAGGGGGTAAGGAGAGAAAGAGGTTGGTCTGTTGTGAAAATGAAAACCCCTCAAGAGGTCGTTGTTGCTGGTTGGCTTGTGAGGGAAGTGTGTACTCAGGGTGTGTCAGCTTGGTGTGGGCAGGGAGGGAGGCTGGCTCTCCTGGCTTATAGAAGTGATAAAGGGCAACAGGGGAGCATTTGGTGATGAAGCCTGATCCTCAAGCAGCTGCATAGAAAAATTTCTGGCTTCTAAGTACCCCAGCAATGCAAATGGTGGCCAGGAAGGTTGATCAGGTGGCTACCTGAATTTGGTTTTAAATACCAGATTATCTTCCAGGTATTCTGCTTAGAACACTGGTTTTTCAGGCAGATTGAGTGTCTGTGATATTAAGGTAATTGAATTTGTCAGGTTTTGAAACCTCTGGGAACTTTCACCATAAGGCCATGGATCCAGGACTTTTTTTCCCCCTCCCTTTGTTAAACACATAATTTTTTTCTTTTTCTCTTACAGTTTGAAATGGGCACAGAGAATTTCTATGTAGGAGCAACTGGCAGAGTGAAAGAAGTGAAGGCTCAGTCATGATATTGTGGGCACTCACATTTTTATGAGCTCTAGTAAATGGCCCTGTGAACAAATAATACAATTTGTTTTTTCAATCTCTATAAAGATGGTAGAAAAAATGTTTTTTCTCTGCCGGACATATTCTAATTAGGATTTTGCAGATTCTATCAAGAGTTATTCTAGCTTTATGCAGAACTGCCTTTAGCTTCTCTAAAGTCACATTAGCATTGCCAGTCAAAAATAAGGTCTGTGGCTAGATATGCCCCCTCAAAAATCATGCAATGTTGCACTTTTATTGTTTTAAGGTAGAGATAATAGATAACTGCAACAACTTGATTTATACATTCATTAACAGACATGGATGAACTAACGCTTGGTTTAATTTTTGGGGTTTCTTAGTTGCATCTATGGAAGTTGTATAAAAGAAGCTTTCTGTGTCGGCAGAAATTTATTTTAGTTTTTGTAATGGAAAGGATATAGTCTGTAGTTTGAGATCTTTCTGTGATATTTTTGCCCTAATCTGCTTCAATCTAGATCAGGCAAAATGAATTTATTGTTTCTGATCCTTAGGACAAATCTGTTGCCACTTACACTGCATGTATGACAACTTCAGTGTAAAAGGCCTTCATGCTCCACAGCCTGGTTAAAGACACTGAGAATAGATTTTTTTAGTTTGTTTGGTTTTTTTCCCCTGTTATTGAACTGAGGAATTAAATCTCTTCTTGGGATTTGGCTATCCATAACACTAAGGTATTTTTCTCTGCCCAAAGTTAGCCTGTTTGTACTAGAGCATCACATGCTTTGAAATATGCACTGTTCTCCTCAGTGCTATTCCCAAGGAAAAAAAGACAGTGTAAGGCAAAACTGGCAATTACTGGGGTGCTGTATTGGACCATGTACAGAGTTGCTTGCACCAGGATATTCCTGACATTCCCCTTGTGGGAGTAAGGAAGGGGGATGGAGAGAGCACGGAGGGAAGTAAAGTTCTGCCTTATCAGACTTCCTGTAAAACTTCAAAGCAGTATGACAAATACTTTCCAGAGATCTTCTTGGTCAGCAGTTTTGGAAGCCTTTCTGAAACACCTTGCCTATGATAGCTGTGCAACCTGGGTGTCTGCCTTTGCTGGTTCAAAAGCTCCTGCCTATCAGTACAAGCATTTCCCTATGCAAAGCTGCCAAACTGGTTTTGTCCTGCCTGCAGAGTTCACCTATTCCAGCTTACAAGGCCAGGCATGAGCTGGAGGAATCCCTGAATTTGTATGGTGAGAAACTCCCTCTCAAATTTCATAAGCAAGATGAATACATTTGACTGAAATACAGTGGGAATAACAGGCCAGGGCACTTCTCTTACCTGGCTCTGGTGAGTTTTTTCCTCAGAATTTGCAACGTATTTTGCATATGTCAGGTGATCTCTTGCACTTTGCTTGTAAATGGTGTCCTGGATAACAATCTGGAGTTGTCTGTCAACATCATTGAAAGCTCTTTGTATTTTGTTTTGCAGTTTCCATTTCTCTGAGTCACTTGCAAGAAGTACTCTGTGAACTTCCCCATCCCAACTCCATAGCAGAGGTCAGGCTCCAGGCAGGTTGCCATCCTGCAAAGAATTTCATGTCATCCAAAACTCCTGAAAATATCATTAGTGAGGTTTCAGCAACCTGGAGACCCATGGGATTATTAGGGGCATAAAACAAGATAAAAGCCTCTCTGATCTGGGGAGATCAAGAGTTTGAACTTGATCTCCAAGTAAGGTGTGATGCTTGGGATGGTCTTGTGCAGGACAAGGAGTTGAACTCAGTGATCTTTGTGGGTCCCTTCCAACCCTGCATATTCTGTGTAATTGCTTGCCCACTAGCTATGGTGAAAAACACAGGTGGTTTCTTAATTGATGGGGGTTTTTGTTACTTTGTTTTGCTTTCCTTTCCCTTACTTGTGTAAGAAGACTAACAAAGCATGATTTCCTCACTAGGGGTACAGAAGGAAGGTTTCTTTTAATAGGGTAGGAAGTATATTTCCTGCATAGCTCTAATGACAGTATTATATAAGTTCTGACAGTATTTCAGGTAAGAAATGTCTCTGGGAAGATGGGGAACTTCCAGGAAGAAAATATCCCCTTAAAAACATCTGTTTCCAGTATTTTCTGGCTCCTGTTCAAGCACAGAATTAGTGAAAGATGGCCCCACATCTACATCCACCCTCTGCTTTTGCATGATCCAAGGAGAGGCAGAAGGTGCACAGGAAGGGAAGGCTTTGTCATTCAGATTTGTGGTTAGTCAGGCTTGAAAAGCAGCTCAGCCTCCATCCGAGCTGAACTTTGTTTTGGCTGATGGCTCTTATTCTATCAACATCAATTCCCCCATCCAAGTTCATCAAAGCAATTTGTAGGAGCCTGCACCTAGGTGCTCTTGTCAGTGGGGAAGGGGAAAGCCATCAGCTCCCTCAAACATAAGAATTTTGCTCTCTCCGCTGGGTGGGTACCAGCGGGACAGAAAGCTTTGTGGAAGGGCAATGAGTAACAGGGAGTAGCTGGGCTGACTTGGCACTTGGAGCATGTCCCTGCCACTCTCCCAGCCTCTCCTGTAGCTTCTCAACATGCTCATGTGCTGCTTGCTGCTCCTGCACTTCCTGGGGGCAGCTGGCAGCAGCACAGGCTGGGGCAGGGTGTGAGCTGGCTCCTGCTGAACCGTCACAGGGGGCAGGAAGGGAACAGTCCTGGAGAAGTCTGTGCATGCAGGTTGGTTCCAGCAGGCACTGGCATTTAGTAAACCTGCAAACAGAACCTGTGCTTCAGTGCTAAGCTACTTCATAGAAAGCCCTGTTGCTTGCAGTATTACTGCAAGGAAAAGGTGGGTTTGGTTTTTCCCCTCACTTGGAGCTTAGCATTGCTAGCTGCCCCACACATAGCAATTCCTAGTGCATAGCAAAGATGGGTACAGAACACAACATTTCTCAATAAAAAGAGAAGCTTTAGCCTTTGCTGAACCAAGCTGAAGCATTACACAACAGATAAAGGTTATTAAAGCCAATTCATATCTGTATTACCAGTGAAATTAAAAATGCTGTCTGCTGCCTCTTTGCACAAATTGTCAGATGCACACACCTTGTAAATGGCAGCACTACTGATGATGTACCTTTTAGTCTTGATTCTTGGTTGTTGTATATTTATTCTTGCTTACCATGAGCTCCTCTGCAGTCCTAAGAGCACAAACATCTGCACAGCATCACGTCCTGGCCTGCTAGCTCTGTCAAAGGAGCATGAAGTCTCTCTCCTCCTTACCTCACAAAGTTTTCTAGTTTTTCCTACTGTGAAGTACAGGGTGAGAATGAAACCCCAAGTTGTGTTAGGTTGTGCTAGAGAAACAGGGAGGAAAAGCAAGCATGTGGAGGAAGCATTCAGAGAGCAGAGAGGTTTTTAACTGTGGGATCTGAGACAATTCACGTGCTAAAGGAGCAGTACAATTCTCTATATATAATAGAGGGATTCTATGTATATAATAGAAGAAAACCCATGAGAGCTATCCCAGACCCTTTGCTTAATGTTTGGGATTTCCTGTCCAGGATTGTTCATTTATTTCAGGCTTAAGTAAATGAAAAAAACATAAGCTCTACTGGGGTCCTGTAACCACAGCCTTGAGCAAATTGTGGTGCTCCACAGCAGCAATTCCTGTTGGTGAAAACTGAGCCTTGGACAAAAGCAGAGGGAAGGGCATGTCCTGCCACAGCAACCAGAGGGTGGCATGCTGAGCTCTGGGCCCAAACCCAGCTGAGAATGGGACCACACCAAAGGGATCCTAGCAGGGGGGTTATCAAGGTGAGCTGGTGTAATTCCCCAGAGCATCAGCTGGGTCAGTGCGAGGTCAGGTTTTGGAGGCAACTCTTCCTGCCTGTGGATTTGGCCTCATAGGCCTGGTCTCCAGAGGGCTGCTGCATGCCACCACAGCCTTTTGGCAAGTGAGCACTCCAGGTTTAGCTTTTTATTCCTTTTCCCCTGCCCTTCACTAGTTACTTTCCTGCCTTCAAGGCTCCTCAGCCACCTCCCAGTAATGATGGCACATTGATGTGCAGAACAGTGTCCCCCATCCTGGAAAGGGAAATATCTCTCTGGCACACAGTGCTGGATGAGTTAATTCCCAACTGAAGTATGTTTGCAGGGTGTGTGCTTGGGTGTGCTCTGAGCTGGTAGCAAAGGAAACTGAACAGGAGGTGCTAACGAAGGAGGAAGGGCTTGCTTGCAGCAGGAAGCTTTAAGAAGTAGGAATTTAAGGGATGAAAAGTTGTGGACTTGCTGTAGCTCACGTCAATCTCTGGCAGTTCTGTGTTTATAGACCTTGCATCCTCTTCCTGTTTACATCACGTTCTGAGCTTTGCACCTTGTATGAGAAAGGGTGTCAACTTTTGAAGATCCTTTTTGAAACAGATGCTTTCTTTTAGGAAAAAAAAATTCTTTACACAATACTACTCTTGATGGGTTTCTGGTGAGCAATTTCAAAACAATTGTTACTTCAAAACTTATAGCTGCTGCTCTGTGGCAGTAAAAATGTGGAGTACAATGAGATTGTTTACATGCTACCTTGGGTTTGAAATGGTAGGGAAAAATGCTCAAAATAACAGCATTCCAAAGTAGGGACTTACCCATCCAATCTCCTTTGGAAGATGTAAAGTTATGGCTTTTGATGGTATGTGAGTCCTTTGAAGTTCTGTACCTAGCTTTCCTTGTAGGAAGAGCCAAGTTCAATTTCTCATCTGGACAGTGTATGGAATTTAACACAGAGGTCTTGTGTCAGCTTTGGGATTGAAGATCCATCTTGTACACAGTTGTGAAAGACTTTGAAAGCCCACAGTCATAGGTGCTGTGACAACTGGCTGAAAGTACACCATGAACTTGTGGGGAAAGGCAGCAGATGCTGAGCACACGGTCTGCGTGCAGCAAGGAGGCTGTAACATACCAAGGGAAATTAATTTGTTGCAGATGTTCTGTGACTGAGCCAACGAAGGAGGGCCAAGAGGGCCGTATTGCCTCTGACCTGTGTACTACAAATGCTCATTTTTTTCCCTCCCTCACCAGCTGCATTTATGGTGTATGTTTGGGACAGATGAGAGCTCTCACTTGAAACCTACTACTGTAGGTTTTTACTGTATGGTAAAGAATTGGGTATCCCATGCATCCTTTCTGTTCTCCCTTCTCTATCTGCTCCTGATGTCTGTAAGAGTAAGACAGAATGTGCAGTGTTGGAGAACTGAATATAGCAGCTAAATTAGGGAGAACCTTGCTGGAGTCCTTAAAGCTGTATAGCAAGCATGTACTTTGCTAATCTTAGATGGGCTTTTATGTCAGCATTTCAAAAATAACTCTGAAAGATCCCTTTTCCCCATAACTGCAATAAAAGAGAAAATATAGGAGACAACTCTTGAGCTGACTTTTGAGAGGGAACAAAAGCCTGTAATTGAAGTTCTTCTCCAGGCACCTCAAGGAAGTGCAACAATATCTGGGAAATCAAACTGAAAGGACTCAAAATCAGACTAAAAGGTTGAAGGCACTTGCAGGATTTTGCCATCACTAATTCATTGAAATCTTCTATGAAATAGTCCTTAAAAATGAAGCAGTTTCCTGGATGTAACGCTGAATGGTCAAAAGCACAACTTTGCACTACTCTTGACTCTGCTTGTTCCCAAGCCTTCCAGGGCATGGCTCTTCCTGAGACTGACAAGGCTTTTTCTGCTTTGCAGTCATTTTGTTCAACCCTTCACGGCTGACCTCCTGAGCCTCAATCCAAGCTGTTGCTAAATGGAACAAACTTGACTCAAATAATGCATGTAAGCACCTGATCTTCCTCCTCACAGGTCATAGCACCTGCAGCTTCCTTAGAAACCAGTGAGAAGCCTGAGCGCTCCACTCCCTGGAAAACCAGTAGACGCTCTTTGGCTCCTGTAAGACAAACAGAAGGAGATAATATAGGAGAAACATGGCTATTGTATTCCTGTTGGGATAGAATCTCAAATGCTAGTGAGATGCAGCTCTTCAGAGAAGTCTAATCACAGGGTTTTACTGATGTTTGAGAGGGGAGCAGTGTTTTTTCTATTCTGTTTTGTCTATGGAGTCCCACAAATAAAAGATAAGTGAAGTCTTTACTCTGGTGCCCTCATTATGCCTGGTTACATTTGGCAGCCAGGGGTGCAGAGAGTAGGGAGCTGCCATGGAGGACAAGGATAGTCCTGCTTTCTCACTCGAAATACTGTTATCTGAGTAAGTTCTGATCTGTGGGTTTCTGTTGTCCATGCACAATTTGGGAGGGGATAGCAGCCCGGAGTGTCAGTGTACACTCTGGCCTTCTGGGTCTGTAAATGCTAGCTGCTTCACTGGGCTGTCAGGCAGAAGTGTTAAGCTCATTACAATGGGAAACTACACTCCTTTGGCTTAAACTGAGCTATATGATAGTCCTAACCTAGCTATCTGGAGAAAGCAAATATTTTTCAGGTGTCTGAAGACAGCAGATGGAAGCGAGCCTTGAATTTGGAAAGGAGCAGCTCTTCAGAGACCATGAGCATTTTCTGTTCGTTTTGCTCTAAGTGGCCAGAGGACAGATAATTAACAAGCCAGTACTCAGATGTGGTCCTTGCTGATAATGCAGCATCAGCTGTTTGGGACATGGCTGTTGAGTGAAGTCAGGCAGGCTGTTTGGTTTCTGCACATGTTCTCATCAGGGAGAAAAATCAGAACTGATACTAATTGGCATGGCAGAGGCCACCTGCATGTGAGGGGAGGGTGAGCAGGCCTTGAGCACATGGGCTGGGAGAGGACTGGCCCCGAGCAGGGAATGAGGTCTCTGTTGCTGACAGGGCTGAAAGCAGAGGACAAGTCAGGCTGGCACTGATTTTGCCTTAATGGCCATTGAGGCTTGCTGGGAGATATGATTCATCATGTGAGAGGTGAAGCTCTGATTCCAGACTGGGGATGCTAGTAAAGACTGGGAAGGGATAAGCTCTAACCAGCTGGGACCATATCACAGAATCATTAAATGCCCTGAATTGGAAGGGACCTACAAATACATCTCTTAGCCCTGCACAAGACAACCACGACATGGTTGTTGAAGTTAAGATGTTTCTGTCTGCAGAAAATGTTATCTGTTCAGAAAAAGTTTTCTTCTTCTCCAGCATGCCTTGAGCCCCGTTCTGAGCTGAGGTTTTAGGGCTACTGGCATCTGTGCAACAGAGCTGTTGCTCTGGTTCAGATGCCAGCACAGCTCTCCCACCTCTGAGCTGAGTCTGTGCTAAAGGAACACACTGCATCTGACACCCTGATAGATAATAAGGCCAGTTGCTACTGACTCCTGAAGTGCACTGGAAGTGAGGCCTCCATTAACTGGAGAGGAAGGTGGGAATGGTATGTGCATTTCTGCCTGTTGGAGTATGGGAAGAGCTTTAAAGCTGAGCAGTTTACCTATTACCAGTGAATGGAATGGCATTTCTTCCACAGGGCCAACTGTGCTTCTTCTCTTAAAATACACCTGGGAAAATAAGTGAATCATCAGGCTACAAGAATTTTGAAACTCCTCTCCAGGGTTCCTTCTGCAGTCTTGTGTGCATCTTAATTTCCTGTAACAGTCTTAATCTGCTTCCCATAGGTACCCATGGGAGCCTTGTTATTGATCTCAACTGGAAAAAGAATTGTTTCTCTCCCTCATTACAGCTGCTATTAACTGGCACAGTTCTTGTCTGTCTCCATCACAGGGGCCATTAACATAATAGGTCAGAGAGAGTGAGCTCTGCCTCTGCCCCTCAGAGGTGTCCCAGCAGTGAGGGGATGGAGCCTGTTGTCTGTGTGAGAGGGAGCTGCTCTAGCTGCCCATGCACTGTGGAGTGCAGAGACCTGGGGCTGTCAGAAAGGGCCTCCTTTGCTGGTGTTAACACCCCCACACGATGTCTGGGAGAGTGATACGGGTGACAGGCTGCCCTGATGGCTGCTTTTTAATTGCCTGTTCCTGGGGCAGCCTCTGGGCTGAACCAGCACTCAGTAGCTTGTTACCTGCATGGTCTCCGTTGGCTTCCTGCAGAGCTGCTGCATAAGAGAGATGCTGAATTGGCCTTGGAGCTTGCCTTCCTCCTCTGCATTCCCAGAGTAACTAGGCACCAGAGCCGGGGCGAGCTGCCAATTTAATCAGTGCTCTTCCTCCTGCAGTAGCATCACAAAGCACTGTGATCTTCCACTTCAGCACTGGGAATATCCAAATATAGGGGCAGACCTCAAGCAGAGGAACTGGAAGCATATTTGGTGGAGAAACTACAAAGATAGTGGTGGAGTCCCATGAGTGCTCTAGGGGCAGGTCACTGGTCTGACAAGAAAGATTCTGGGTTAGCTCTGGCACCCAAAAACTCTACCTAAAACCCTGCCTAAGTTTTAGCTACCTAAACTACTTGCATGGAAGGCCAGAGGCAGGGATAGAACAGGCTTGTCCTCATTTTGGACTGGCCACTGGAATGTGTCTCAGATCATGGTGCCTTCCAGGGGATCCCTTCCTTCTTGAAAAGCTGCCCCTTTCTTCCGTGACTGCTGAAGAGGAGGGTGATGCTCCTGATTCCTCTGTGTTTGTGCTCCCATGCTTGCAGTGCCTTGGACCAGCCCTTGCAGAAGGCATTTGAGACAGGAGGGCAGGGCAAAGAGTTGGTCCTTCTGCCCTGTACAGCCTGCTGGCACGGGCCAGCTATAGACACCTGTGTTACAGCAGCAGCCCCAATGCCCACGTCTTGCCAGGTATGTCCACACATGGCACGCAGCCTGAGACCAGCACAGTGTCTGTGCTAAGTCTGGGACAGGCCTGCAGCTAAAATCTGACTGATGTCACAGATCTTATTGCCTGATGTCTGTCCTGAACGTTTTCCTGTGCCCATACAGACTAAAAGGGATATGGAGGAAGAGATAAGAAAAATAAGCTTCTGTGGTAGGCAGCAGAGTCTTCAATCCTGAGAGATCAAAAGCATCAAATTTCAGTCTGGAAAAAGGAAGACTTGGTGATGTGCTTTTGGGGAGAAAAGAAAATCAGAAAATGAGATTAGAGAAGTACTCATAGTACTGCACACAGCCAGTATGCAGAGCTTGCTAAGAGCCATAGAGATCTGTAATTACATTTGTATGGATTATACTAATCCATGAATTTGTAGCCCATGGGACCTGGTCATTCTGGGCTAGAGAAATACAGACTTATCAGGTAGTGCTTCATGATGTGCTAGTACATGTCTTGTGGCTTTTTTTCTTAACCCCAGGAGGACCTTTCTAGTAAGGGCTGCTGCCCTTCCACAGTCTGTATTCTGGTTGACAGTGATAATTTGGCTTTTAGGGAGAATAGTTTCAACTGTACGTTTAGGAGGCAGGAAAATTTTACCACCCTTTGAACTTGCTTTAAGGCACAGCATAATCAGGGATTTATTTAAATATAGTCCAGGAACTAACTTATGTGTTCTTATTTTCTTACTGTGGTGTTGGTCATGCAAATACAAGCAATACTAACAAAAATCTATGATCACACTTTATATTGTTCACTTTTGGCATTAAACTCAGTCCAGCTTCATCTGTTTGACTTCTAACATTCCTGATTCTCTGTCTTAACACTGTGATTTCAGGGTCTCAGTCCCCATAGGAGATGGCTCAGCTCAGGCTGCTCACTGGCATTTCACTGCTTGAATCCCAGCTCTCCCTCTTGACTTTGGTAATTGCTCAGATATCTCTGACAGTAACAATTTATTTGCGAATTTTTTAAACTTGCTAATGTCTCTGCTGGGACAGAGGGAACACTTTCATGAGCTCATGAAAGAGTAATATTCTCTAAAGAAGCTGTTGAGGAGTGTGATTACTTACATATCCACCTGCAACAAGAGGTTGTGGCTAAGTTGTAACACCTTACACATTATTAAATGGACTGAAAGATCAATTTGAAAATCATCAACATCAAGGGATCATGGCATGGGTTAAAGTAACTGACTCTTCCATGAAGATATTGAGCACCCTTCATGCCTCCTGAAACTGAGGATGCTGAAGGGGTTTGTGAAGTGACCATCTAGCACATCTGGTACTGAGCACTTCAGGGTTAATGGAGAACAGCAATGGGATGGCTTCAGCTGATAACACCAGCTCAATATTTGACTGGACTCTGTTTTGTGTTACAGAGTTCGCATTACTAATATTGTTGGCAGCCCACTAGTGATGGTCACATTTCTGTGGGTTCTGCAACCATTATTTTTTGGACCTGGGATCTAGTCAAAGAGTTTTCTTTAAAGATGTACAAAACCAGGCAAGACAGATGAATTGTGCCAGGGAGTAATCCTGAAGAGTATTTCTGAACAATCCTGTGTTTCTAGGAATTCACTCTGGGGGCAAAACCACATAAAATGCATCTTCCATTTACTGGGGGCAGGGAAATAGCAATATAGTAATGGAGGGGCAGCAGGGCTCACGAGTGTCATTTGGGAAGAGTTAAAACAGCAGTAAATGAATTTCTGAATTTCAGTGTGCTTGTGAACTGCTAACCTGATGTGACTGCTTCCTGGCACATAAAGCACTTTAAAAAATGCTTCAGCATGTGATGCTGCCATCTGCTATGAGATGGTGGCATCTTTGTAGAGGCCTATAACAACAGGGTTTCTCTCAGCAGACTTCATGTGCTCCTCTGTAAAACATGGATGATTTCAGTACCCCTCTTAGAACCCTGCCCAGACTCTTATTTCAGACTAAAATCCAACAGCTGATTGAGAGCATGGCCAGCCTTGGTCCCAGACACTAGTGCCTGTAAATTGCCATTAGCTTTGGTGGCACTGGGATTCAGTACCTTTAGCAAGAGGTATGGGAGGAGGGAAGAGACAGATGTACCTAGGCTGGTTCACCTGTCAGACACCCAGCAGAGGCATGCAGACAGACAGCCCTGCCCTCCTTGACTTAACACAACCACAGCTGGACCTACTTCAGCATGTGTGGAGTGATGGGTGTTTGAGAGGGATAGCTGTCTTTGGCTTGCTCCAAGAAAGTCAGTGTTCCTCATCCTGACAAATTTTAGAAATAAAAATAAATAGAACATTCTCTTTGTCTCAGTCACAGAGTGCATCTGCTCTGGGCTGAAGATACTGTTTGTTCCTCAATATTATTTACCTGATGCTCATGAGAGCGTCAAGAGAGTTACTAAAACTTCATTAGAAGTCTCCAAGCTGGAAATAGAGAGAGGGGGGAACTATGGCCCTGAGGGTGGGGAGTGGCAGGGGGGAAGGTGAGGAGAAATATTGTGTTGTGTAGAGCATTTGAGATTTAAAACTCAGTCACATTTGCAGAGTAAGCTGATATGTGTGGTTCAAAATGGCATGTGAAATGCTGCTTTGCCAGCACTCCTGGGGATGTGCATCCTGTTCCCTGGTTCAGTGGGGCTCAATAGAGCTGTTATTCCTTCTCTGCAGACTGTTTGGCACCACCTGCTGTGACATGGCTATGGTCAAAACAGGCTTCTAGAATCACAGAGCTACTTTAAGACTGGCTAAGCATCACCTGACACAGATATGGACGTGCCAGAGCTTTCATACAAACCGTGTCTGATGTGTTGAAGTAGGATGTGGCTCAACAGGATATTAGAGATTCACTGGTGGAGCGAGTTCTGAGGCAGGTGTGGACTTTTCCCTACTGTGTCCCCTTGCATCTGCTGATGCAGAGCATCCTGTCACTGTGCACAGGCATCATGGAGCAGGGCAGTGCAGCAAGGCTGCCCAGCCACACTCAGCACCTTCCCTGGCACAGAAGGAGATTTACAGCCTTTATGTTAAGTAAGAAAATGTAGACCTACTTTCACCAGCTAATTACTGTGTTGGAATCAGTTAATTAGCCCATGTCATGATGAAAACAGGATCTTTTCTGTGCAGAGAGGAATTAGCAGTATCAAAGGGCTGCGAGGTAGGGAAGGAGGAAATGGCCCTGTGGATATTGTGCCCTACAAAGAGGGAATTGCAGTCTGCCAACCAGTCCTGATTCTCCTGCCTTTATCTAGACAACCTCTTCCCTGACTGCTGCATGAAATGTGGTATATCTGCCAATTAACTGAGGTTTACTAATCACTGCATTCACTTCTCTTGGTTTTGGTGGGTCACTGGTGAGACAGTCCCTCCCTCTCCTCTTTCAGTGTGAAGCTGATGAGAGACAGTGGTGGGAATGGCAAACTCCTTACTCCTGCCCCTGAATGGGTGCCATGGAGGGTTTCTCTGCTGCCTTGGACTGGGCTGCTTCTTGGCAAGTGTATGTTACTCCATCCACTAGCAGAGAGGATAAGAAGGTAGTGAAAAAGGTGCTTCCAATGCAGGGTGCAGAACAGAAATGAGCAGTAGGGGGAGGAAACCCTCTGAGCAGGAGGTCCCTGTGCAGAGCAGGCAAATGGTGGGAAGCCATTGTTTTTTGGATTCTCTCCACGCTTAGACACAGGTTTTTATCTTGGTCAATGAACCTGAGAGAAGGTTGCATCTAGGGGGAAAATGTTCACAACATCGTTTTGGATTAAATATTAAATAAAAAAAACCCTAAGGTAGAAATTTTTTAATGAATCCAATTATGTAATTGCTGCTATCTTGAAATGCTGAAGTCCCTGAGTGGAAGGATCCAGGCTCTTACTTTACTGTTGCAATGCCTACCTTCTGAGTCAGAGTTTCTGTGTCAAATGTCATAATTGCTGTTATTTTATGAGCACAAAAGAGATGAACTTAGAGAGGACCACCATATACCAGTTTCAAAGGGTAAAGGTACCTGAGGATCCTAAGCAGAGCTCAGATGCTGCAGGGATGTGCCTGCAGACACTGGAACTCTCTTCTCGTCGCCTTAGGTCAAGCTTCCCTTAAGCAGCTCAGCTGTTGCTCCAAAAGTAAATTGTAAATTGTTACTTGGGCTTAAACCTTATATTTGGGTCAGTGCCACTCATAAAGATGCAATTCAGAAGTGAAATGCACTTACTGGTTGCTGTTACAAGAAACCTGTGTCAGTGTCTGTGTGATCTCAGGCTTCCCTAGCATTTTAATAGCAGAACGTTGGAGCCATGTCAGTGGTGTGCCTCTTGCCTGCATTTTTTTCCTGGTATCACTTTGTGACTCTCCTTGGAGAACTCCACATGATCCTGCATGCTTTAATGCTCCCTCAAGCAAAACCTCTTAAAGGATTACTTTGACTTGTGATTAGAAGTGGCAGGAAACATTTGGCAGATCTGAAACTCAACAAAGCAGTGCAGTTTGCTTTCTGGGATTTTTTTCCCCCTCTCTTATCACAGAATGGTTGCAGTTGAAAGGGACCTCTGGAGATCTTCTAGTCATCTCCCTCCCCCTACTTCCTCAGATTCAGCTATTGCTTATGTTTCAAAGTTGTCAGACTGCAAATGGTGCCTGGAAGGGCAGGTGGGGTTTGGTTCAAGACCCAGTGTTTAGCCTAGGAGATGGAGGGAATGCTTATTTCTAAGTACAGGAGAAGCTCTCCTTTCAACAACTGTTCAAATAAGTTCTTATACTTTGTCTTTGCTAGAGAAGGTCTTATATCTGCAAGGGGAAACCTGAAGGAGGAGGCAAGGTCTTCAGAGGTATCAGAAGGTGGAAAGAGCAGCTGAAAATCAGTATCAGGGCCTTGGGGGAGTAGTTGAGGCTGGAGGAAGGGGATGCTTGCTGAATGCATCCATGTTGGGGGCTCCTGTTGAAACTCATTCCCTCCCAGACGCAGAGCGACACTGTTCTTCCATGTGGGGCATAGTAAAAGTTGTCAAGTCTTACTTTTACCCCCAAATTGCATGGGAGAAGTTGTTTTACCTCTTGGTGACTCTTGATATAACTTCTTGGCCACTGGCTGGGGGTTACTGGGGCAACTTACTCAATGTGGGTGAGAATTAAGCAACACTCAGTGGTGCACTGATATTTACAAGAGCATATGGCTGAAATCTGTGCACCACGTCACAAGGGAAGGCTTGTCTTCTAGTGGGTGCTGACTTTTATGGTCTGTGTAGTCACACAGATTCTGCCTTTTCCTATGTCAAATGCTTAATGGGGATGTCTCACAATTTTTATTTCCTCTAGATCAATCCAGGGTTGTGCAAAGCCCTGCCTAAATGCAGAGGACTATGGTGCATTTTTAATTACTCCCAGCCTCACTGAAGCACTGCAGGTGTTTTCAAAACCAACCTGGTGTCCAAAGTCAGAGACATACATGAAAGAAAGGGTCTGAACATCCCTTGCCTGATGCACAGTGCATCCTTGCCTAGAGGGCCCCCACAGACTGGCCAGGAGACCTTACTCTTGACTGGTGAGTGGTGGGTTCACAAAAATCAGAGAGGCACGTGGGTTTCATCCTAGCATCAGTGAAGCAAGAATCACCAGAAAGCTCACCTTGCACAACCTTGACAGCATACAATGTTTTTATTTTAAGGGCATTGGTAAAATTTACTGGAGACTCAGGCTTACATTCTCAAAATCACTGATGTGCTTAAAAGCCCTGAGGGAACAGGACCTCTGCCCTTTGATCTACCTTCAGCACTGGGCAGCACTTCTAATTGCTAATTTGGGGGTAGTTTGGAGTCACCTATAAGGCATGAGAGGTTCATCTCTCCTCTTTCTCTAAAGCCTTTAATGATCACTAACTGAGCTGCACAGCAATCACCCAGGACTGAGTGTTAACTCCAGCTGAGGCTGGTACAGTGCTGAAAGCCCGTGCTCACACAGCCCAGCTTTGGTAGGGTCAGAAGGAGACCCAGGCTGTCCTTGACTTTTGGATTTGCTTTGGTTGTATCTCCAGGCAGATGAGCTTGCTTTGCTCCTGCAGAGATGGGAGGGAAGGGGTGTGAATGTATGCTGTGGCTGCTAACCCCCTGTGAGATCCTGGGCTTCCAAGTTCAGGTGTGTGTGGGCTGACAGGGTCCTGTAGCTCTTCCTGTGATTCTGCAATGAGATTAACTCCTCTGGGGCAGCTGCTGGGGCAAGCCCCTGCCTGCCCAAAATGTACCTTTTGCCTCCTACTTCTACCAGTGGAACTAAACTTTCTTGCCTGTCTGGTGGTGTTCTGCCAGTGCTTTTTGCAGTGACAGGGAGAAGATTAATTGACACTTTAGGTGTGGCTGTTAGAGACAAACCACTCCACACTCTGCCTGGCTGGCCTCAGCCTCTCAAGAAGCAGATGTGTGCGAGGCTTGGATGAAAACAGCTCTCTTTGACCTGAGCCCCGGGGATCCTCAATCCCTGACGAGCGTGCCTGCCTCCCCTGAGCACCAGGCTTTCAGCAGGCTTTGACCCACAGGGGTGAGGGTAAAGCATCTGGGCTCTGTTTATTCTCTGGGATGGAGGGTGCGTGCGAGGAGGGAGGGTGTGCCCGTGCACATGTGAGGGGTGAGCACTGCCACCACCACCCGTGTCCCAGAGCTGATGTGCCAGCCCATGGCAGAGGCAGGATGCTGTGCAGGGAGATCAAAGAGGAAAGCTGAAATGAAAAGATGACTACCAACAGCGGGGAAAAAAAGCCTTGAATTCCAGCATGAAGTTTGCTCCTTTCTTTCAAATCAGTGCACCACTAAGGACATGCATAAACCATATGTTAAAGGTGTTAGAGGGACGAATGTGGAGCACATATGTTTGCCTGAGCCTTTACCTCGGGGTGGACTGACTGGAGAAAAGAATAAGCACTCCTGACCATAAGACATCAGACACTTTGCTTAGTTTGGTCAGTTTAGACTGTCTGTGCACAGGAATTAGGAATATTTTCTTCTACTGATTCAACCCCTAGAGCTAAATAATATCTCCCATAACCCAGTGACCATTAACAGTCTGAGGTAAAACTTTGAAGCTTACTAATATATCTTGCAAAAGATAAGCAGGCTCTGTTACTAATTTATGGGGGAAGTGAATAAAGAAATCCCTAAATGATTGTTCTGCTGACCTCAATATATCTTGTGGGAAGAAGAAGTTCCCAAAGCCCAAGAACTAAGGCTGCAGAACAGGAGACATTAACCAGGCGATTTATTTCTCTTTCAGAACATTGCTCATTGGGGTTTTTTTTGTTTTTTTACCTTTTTCCCCCACTGTAGTAAACCCAATCAATATTACAATTCTAATTCAGGACAATAAAAAACCCCACACCTAGAAGGAAATAAAGCTGGTGATGCCTTACAGTTCCCATGTCATAACCAGGGGGTATTACTGTGCTGGAATAGCTGCTCTGTTTTGCTGCCTTCAGTTCACAAGACTAGAGAGAAGTTCTAAGGACAGTTGGGTGTTTGGTACACCTATAGCATACATTCATTCAAGGAATTTGGGGTACTTGATGAGAAGACAGAGAAGAAACATTTCCCATGTGGATTAATGGAGACTGGTTTCACTTGCTACAGTTCATTATAGAAAATTAGCAATGACAAATGACGTATGGCTGAGAGAGGCAGGGTGTTCTTTTCTCCTTTTCTTTCTCATTTAACAAAACCAAGCAGCACTACATTGATCAGCACTAACAGCCAAGACAAGCAGTGCTGGATGCCTTGGTGTTGGTTGGGACCCTTTGGGTTTTCCTCTGTTGCAGAGGATGATGAGCAATGCTGCAAGGGGCTGTGCTGCCTCTCAGGCTGGAGCACTGTCCAAGTGCTGTGGAACTGCCTCTGCTCCTTGGCCACCAAGTCTGGTGGCCTGTCCTCCCTGGTACTGCACCATGGCATGTGTCCCTAGCTCCCGAGCCCATTTAACCTGCCTGTGCAGGGGAGGGAAGAAATTTGGCTTGTAACTCTAGGCTTCTTCCTAGTTGGGCTGTGAAGCATTTTGTAATAGCTTCAGTCTTTGCTTCCTAGGAAAGATTTACAAGAAGGCCTTCCCTAGCATTTGGTTTCACTTGCCCTTTTGAGCTAAGGCCAAGATCAGAGAGTGGGTAAATAGGCTTTCCCAACTTGCTGACATCCAGCTGTTCTGTCCTCCAACTCTGCCTCTGAGCTAACCAACATTTTATGAAAGCATTTCTTCTTTCTGTGCCTCTATTTTTTTTTTAAGCTAGTAAGGAAAATGCATATATTTAAGCTAAAGCACTGTGACTATTATTCAGCTCTACAGGTATCATACAAGCTGTATAAAACTGAATTGTGGTGTTTTCTGTGTCAAGTGCATTACATCTGGAATGCAGAAGGGCTTTATTCACAGTTTCTGGGGAAAAAATTCAGTGGATAATTACTGTCTCTGCTAAAAATACCTTCTTTTTTCCCATTTTGATTTTGCGATTTCTGCTAGATGAAACAACCAGCAGGCATTGCAAATCTTTCTCCGTGTAAATACTAAAGGACATAAATGGGTTGCATTTAGGGCTTTAGTTGGCAAGTTATCTGTGCTGAATTTTGCTGGTCTTGCAGCTTACATTAGTTTGCCCTAATCTCCCAAGAGGTTCTTGTACCTCTTTTTCTGAAACAACACTTGCTTTTACTTTGTGGGGGTGCAGCAGAGTTGTCAGTGCTCATAAAATCTTGCCTCTACTGTGTACAGATGCAATGCCATGTTTCTTGTTCTTCAGTGTTGCCCATCTAAATGAGGAAAATAGCTGGTCAACCAGTCAGGTGCTGCTCCAGGAGCTCCTGTTATTGAAATGAAAGGAGTAAACTGTGATGCAGCTCTGAAGTTATACCTGTAGAGCTGTGCCTGGCTCCCTGCTGCTGCTCCTGAGTCTTACCCTGGAGCTGCTACTACAGGGAAACATGAGAGTGGGCACAAAACTCTAGGTTTCTGGATTGAGCTGATAGACAAAATCTTAAGTCTACTTTAACAAGAAAACAGAGAGGTCTTTTCTTTAGTGTTCCAAAGTCTCAGTGTCAGAGAAGTAATAAATTTGAGGTCATTATCTTCTTGTAAATTGGATTATCGCTGTGAAAAGGTATCTTAATTTTCTATTTCTCCAGTGAGATCTATCATGTGTCTCCTACCTGTGCCTGACTAGTTTAATATTCTCTCCTCTTGCCACTTAGTATTCCTGTATGGCTGCTTATTATTACAAACTATTTATTCAACTTTGCAGGTGACTACAAGAACAAATAGTCTAGTGTTGTATTGACATTGTGTCTTTGACAATGCCCCAACAACCCCTTCCCAAAGACACTGCTCTTCCAGATAAGGAAACAGGGAAAGTGTGACTGAATACTATGCATGTGCAGAACTCAAACATTTCCTTACTCACTCAGCCCCAGATGTTCTTTTCCCAGGCCTCATATCCAAGTCTTCATTAGAAATTTGAGAGAAATGCTTTACTGTGGCTGCTGGCTTGGCTGCTTTTCAGGTTCAGGCTCCTTTATTCACAAGCCCTTTTTTTCTTCTTCTTTTTTAATACTTCTCCAGAAACTTGTATTATTGTCTTTAGCAGTGCAGAAGAATAGCCAATATTTTAGAGATTCTTAGTAGCATGTTAATCCCTCAGACTAAAAAAAAAAATCTCTTGGTCCCAGCCTCATTTTTAATAGGATAGTAAACTAAGAGGATACATGAGGATTATTCTAATCTCACCCTGGAGCTCTCTCCAGCACTACTGCCTATCTGGGACCCATTATTGAACTGCCTTCTCCAATGCTCTAGAAAACAGGCACTTATCTTGATTTAACAAGTAATGATAGCAAAAGCCTGAGCTGTCATGCTTTGGGAATAATGGATTAGCTAATTGATTGTGAAAAGAAATATTAGGCTGGAGCTGAACACCCTTTGGAGTGCTCTCTTCTCCTTGCTTCAGTCTTTAGTCCCTTGAGAGCACGTTTGTACACTGAGGAGGTATATTGAACAAAACCAACTGCTCCTCCCACACAGCACATGAAAGGGACTGCTGAAGGTGAGCTACTTTTCCTCATCTTGCAGCTCTCCTGGAGCAGTCCATTGTGTGTGCTCTGGAAGGGCAAGGGAGCTGGTGAAGGGTCTGGAGCACAGATTTGATGAGGGAGCTGGGGGTGTTCAGCCTGAAGAAAAGGAGGCTCAGGGGGGACCTGATCACTCTGTAACTGCCTGAAAGGAGTGGAGGTTGGCCTCTTCTCCCAGGTAACAAGTGACAGGGTCAAGAGGAAATGCCATCAAGATGCACTCTAAGTGCCAGGGGAGGTTGATGTTGGATATCAGGAAAAGAGTCTTCACTGATAGGGCTGTCAAGCATCAGGCTGCTCAGGGAGGTGGTGGTGTCACCAGTGCTGGAGGTATTTAGAAGATGTGTAGATGTGGCACTTATGGCTGTGGTTTAGCAGTGCACTTGCTTGGCAGTGTTGGGCGAATGGCTGGGCTCAGACTTAAGGTCTTAATCTAAATTATTTTATTATTCTGTTGCTGTGACAGAAGATAAACCCACAAAGCCTTATTTGCATATGCAGTCTTTAAACCTTTTGGGTCTGGGCTTTAAACCTCTTGGGTCTAGGGACAGCACAGGACCTGGGCAGGAAAGGAACTTCTTTCTGGAGATGTTCATTGTTTGCAGGTGGTGGGAGATCAGTCTGCCCAGAAGTGAGAACTCTAGCAACAATGTTTGAAACTAGTACTTGGGACACCATACACACTCTCCTAGCTCACATCATGGCAATGAATGTGTGTAAGAGCACAACTTTGACCTCGGGTATTGCTATAGCCAATGCAAAGTCACGCTGCTCTTCCTTCAGCCCTTATCCACGGGTGAGGAACTGAGGGAGGGCAGGCAGGATTCAGTTGCACAGCAAGACTGAGTCAAGCTAGGACCCAAGTGCAGGTTTTACCTGTCTGTACAGTTCACTGTGTGATACTCATTTCTCCCTCTCATACTGAAAAGAACTACATGTTGCTGTCAGACTTTAGTCTTGAATATGTCTTTAGACTGTTTTCAAAAGGCGTAACAGGCTACCCCAAGCAGACGAATTACTGCTGTCAGCAGCACAATAACAGTCACACACATGGTTTCTTTCTCCTTTTCTCTCCTCCACTCCCTGTGATGAAATTTCTAAAATGCTGTATACTGCACAGAATGCAAACAGACATTGGGTTAGTTAGAAACATACTTCTCTTTATTTGAAAGTTCTCTGTTCACAGGCAAAAGGCAGTCAATACAAAAGGCAGTTGCATAGTATACCTTTTTTTTTTAAAGTATGCTTATTATCAAATGTGTCTGAGAAAAGGGATGGTTACTGGCTCCAACTTCCCACAACAAAGAGTTAAGTTAATGGAACAATAAATTAAAGGAGTAGTGGTAGTCCACGTTACATATCAAATAGATGTTAACAGATACAAACATAACATGAATGACTGATTCAGTTTCCCTTCTCCTTAGCAATTCAGTGTCTTATTCGAGTGGTTGTCTAACTTCAGTTTTTATTAAAATGCAGTAGTGCTCTGAAGCTTTGAAACACAAAAGCCACACCATTTTTTTAATTGAATGGGAATGTCTTCAAGAAACCTTGCTAGTGGGAATGAGGGTGCTGTTCTCCTGCCCCTGTGATGGTTGGGTCCTTTTCCTGCTGTTGAGCCCTTGCTGCTGCAAGGAGGCAGACTTGATGCTTCAGCTGTAGCTGATCCTGGCTCTAAGGCACTTCTAGGGCCTAACAACTGTTTACATTGCAGGCACTAAGTATTCAAAGACAAAACTCTGCAGGGTGGGAGAGTGGGGTGTCATGCAACCTTAGTTCAGTGTACTGGCCATCATCTCAGGGACTGTCCTCATGGTCCTATATAAATACTCCTTGCTGGAAATGGAGTACCTGGGCCCTCTGTGCTACTGAACCTCAGGGAGCTTCTATGGGTGCCAAAGAAACAGTTTTAAGAGCTGTATCTTGTCAGTGTGCTCTCTTTCCTGTTTACCTGAGCTCATGTGGGTTTCCATGAGTGCTTTCTGGCAGGCAGGTTTTGCCGCGGAGCTGGGTCTGTGTGTGAGCTGAATGTCAGGGTGCCACCTGCACTTGTCTCCTGCCTTGAGCTGGAGCCAAACACCTTGTTCATCTGTTCAGGGGAGTTTTAGAAAGTGCCAGAGCTATGGTGGGGAGGTAGGTATGAAACAGGGACATGGAGAGATAAACTTGTCAAGCAGAACAGCAAGAGATCTCCATTAGAGAACCGAGTAGCAGAGTCCATGCAAGCTGGAGCTCTAAGAGTCTTTACCACAACGTGGATGCTGGCCCATATATTACTCAGTGAGAAAAGTCAACCATGTTCTGAATTACAGGGCTGTAATTCAACCCTGAGGATCTGATGGCTATAGAAACCACCTGAGCTCTGCTGCCCTGGTTTGACAACCACATGCTCCTGGAGGCAATTATAATCCTGTTGTATGTCTCAGCTGCCTGGCACTTTTTTCCCTCTCTCCTTCCGTACTTAACACTGAGGTAGAAGTTTCAACTAGCATTAGAATACACAAAAAAATAACAGGATCGTAGCGGGAAAGTAGTCCAATGACCTTCAAAATTTGCAAAAACACAATGTGGCTATAAAATGAGTAACTGAAGTAGAAGAGTAATTCTAAAAATGTCAGAAAAACAGTACCAAAAAAAGTACAGTACTCAGCTGCAAGACCTTTTCTATTGTATTTTTAAAAATTATGAGATTTTTAAAAAAAATTCTCCCTCTGCAACAGAATTTTATTTTTATGGTATCAAAGTAGAAGTATGCATGAATTTTTGAAAACATTAGCTCTTTTGAACAATTATCCAGTTGGCTTCAGTTGAGTACTGCTTTTATTGCCTATAAAAATACATGTTTAAATGTGCATGTGTATATATTGACATACATGTCTCGCAAAAAAAATCTGCATTCCTTCTGAAGCTTACAAGGAAGATCAAAGTAAGGGTAGTAATCTTTATGATGAGACTTAAATGACTTATTGTTCATACAATATTTAAATATAAGCAACACAAATCACCAACATAGGATTTTTCTTTTTTTTGCCTTACAGCTCCTGTAATACTAAAGAAAGTTTATATTAATACCTAAATAAATGGATTTAAACTACTCCTATAGTAGCTGCTGTTAGTTACCACCACTGTACTTAATACCACAGAGCAAATGAGATCCAAATTTCAGTTGAAAGAACATGGTTAGCTTGAATTTCACCCTATTGATTTAATTATTGGCAGGAATGTGAAAATACATTCAGTGTAAGAAAGCTGTTAAAGCCAAAGAGGAAAAAAAAAGTTATTATTCTTAGAGCTATTTTCGGAGAAATACTATATGTTCCAGCTTTTATGCTGCATTTTTAAATCAGAGGGAAAAAATCCATGAGTAGAGGAAGACAGTGTTTACTAGCCTTCAAGGAGAACACTTCACTGACATTAAAGGCAACTTTGCAGACTCACTTGAAATGTATCAATTTGTAATCTACACATTTACAGGAGCTGCTCTGCTCTGAAAGCTGTTTCCCAATCTGTGCCAAAACATATGAGGCTGCGTAGCATACTTCTGATGATAGACCTCCAGGCTCTGTTTCTCCATAATTGATTTAGTTATTAGTTATGCAGGGGAGAGAAGAGATCCCTGAGGCTTAGTAAAACAGTATTCAGTTACTAAAAGCAGCCCTTTGTGAATTAATGTCATCCTACCAGCTCCTTCTGCTCATTACTCCTTCAAGTCTTGTTTTCCTGGACACCAGCTGTCACAGAGGAAGTCTCCAGTCTTTTCTTCTCCTGCCTCCTTGGCTGACTGAAGTTGCACCAGCACGGTCTGGAGTGTCTCCTTTACCACCTGGATCTCCCTCTGCAGAGACTGTGCAAGCTTTATTAAGGAATATTCTATAGGTGATTGGCAGCCCCTTTTCTCTTTCCAAGTTATTAAGTAGATTCTTGTTCTGCTGTTCACAACAGATGGCCACGGCTATCTAATTGTAGTTTCAACTTCTTCCAAATTGTTTGGATTAAATATTAATACATTTCTCACACTTGCTAGCAAAAGAAAAAATGCAGGCACACTCAAGTTCTCAAGTAACATTATTTAGCAGCTAAAAAAAGGGAGGGGATGGGGGATACTGCTTGGCTACTGTTCTCATGGGAAGGAGGGAAGGAAGGAGACAAAAAACATTGTGTACCATGGAGGCAGCAGCACTAGGTGGGAGTTCCCGACGAAGGGAGGGTTGACTTCTATGCCAGAGACACAGACCTGGGTGGATCAGATCCCAGGTGAAGGCAGCAGGGCAGCAGAGTAGTCTGAAACAAATGCCAAGTGACCACAGCTTGTGTGGCATTAGTGAGCTCAACAACGTGTGCTATGCAAGGTGGGGTGGGAATCTAGGTAAGGAGCAATATTAGCTTACAGAAGAGAAAGTGTTTCTGCTACACTTACCTCCAGAAAGCTTTCATGTTAGCTGAATTATCATTATAATTATAGTACAGAACACACAAATATAAAGCTATATGAGACTCCACAGGGAATGCTTTGAACAAGCTGAAAAGCCAAGAGGGCAGTAACAAGGTTGTACTGTGGTGCACTGAAAAGAAGAAGGCCACATGAAAAGTATCCAGTAATTAGTACAAAATGCTTCATTTGGTTAAGAGTTTTCCACATTTTATTTTCCTCTGTCTAGTTCAGGGTTCCTGCAACAAATTCAGGAAGAAACTGATGGTAAATGGCTCAGCCTTCCACTTGCCTCTCTCCCCAGCTCCACAATGACGAGAGGGACGGTGTCACGTGGTGGCAGCAAGGGGTGCAGCAGGGAACAGACTGGCAGATGAAGGCAGGACATTCACAGGGACAGCAGCAACTACTGGCACGTGTGCACACCTTTAAGTGCCTAGGCTTCCTTGGCAGCACAGCTTAGTGACTGGGAATAGGTTTGTACTACCAACATGCTGGCCTTTCTGCTGATAATCTTAAAACAGCAACACTATCCATTTTGGAAGAAGTGCAAGCTCAATGAGACAACCAATTTTATCCCCCTCTTCAATAGCTTACTTCATGTGGAGAAGAAAGCAAGTAGAGGCAAGTCAGAGCCTGCTGAAATGGTAAACCAATGACCAAGTCTATGAGCAAACCCTAGGGCCCATCCCATCCCCACTGAGGCCTCCTGGACAGGTACGGATGAAGGGAAAAGACTCCAAAAGACAGAAACTGGTTCATTTCTACCAGTATGTCATCAAATTATGCCAGAACTTCACTTGAAGGGAAGTGAAACAGGGTGACACTGAAACAACTCAGTTTCAAAAGTACAACACACAGAAAGGATAATGCACAAGGACAGTCTCTGTCCTTTGCAGAGCTCATACATTAGGAAATGTTTTACTTGACCCCAATACGAATGCAATGTCAGGAAAAAGAGATGGCCTCAGGTTATGTGACTGTAAAAACTAAGCTGTTACTTTTGAAAAATTGTGACTGGACCATGGTAAAGCTATACCAACCACAGCTCTTTCAGGCAGCCATTATTGTGTCTTTGAAGTCTTAGCTGCTTTTGATTCTGTTATCAGTTCCTCAAAATTTCATCTTTGTGTATTTACATGCATTTGCTATGATGTCTTGCTCTTAATATGTTCATGCATATTTCTAATTTCTGGACAGCTCTGTTAATCTAAAGGGCTTCTGTCTCTGATTATGAGTAGTGGCAGACACAAAGCTTCTCCCATCCCAGGATCACAAAGCACTGTACAAGGACAAATTAATTATGCTTTGCTTCTTCTCTGAAGTAAGAAATACTATTATCCTCTTCTAAGTCCTGGATTCTCCACCCTTCTGCAACTTAATCATGAGGCTCTGCTGAAAACCTAACTGGTAAACATAAATCCTACAGTCCATGAACACCATAAACCTTCTAAAGTTTAATTCTGATGTGTAGTTTCTGACTACTTGCTGTTACTTGTAATATCCCAGGCAACTACAAAATTCTTTTCAGGCAGAAAGAAAAAGCAAAGTTGAAATGTTTCAATGACAGTGGATGAGAAATCTTAAAGGATGGAAGAAAATGAGGAAGAGAGGAAAAAACCCTGTTAACCAACAGAAAGCTGGAGTAATAAAAAAAGATGACTGCATAGTCTAAGTAC
Source organism: Irena cyanogastra (assembly GCA_013397155.1). Lineage (NCBI taxonomy): Eukaryota > Metazoa > Chordata > Aves > Passeriformes > Irenidae > Irena > Irena cyanogastra. The sequence continues at coordinate 662,478 of VWZV01000437.1, forward strand.
AGCAAATTCCAATAACCTCATAAATAACACCACATCATCAAGTGTAAAATGTCAAATGACCCTTTATGGCTAAGAGAAATATTTGGTATATGGCTGAGCATGGCATTGCTATCCACACACAGGTTATATCTGGGGAAACCCACTTAAAAAAGCAAATTAACAGTTTTGCACGAGTCCACATGCAAATGTGTCCTTCATGCCTAAATTCTCTATCCAGTGCTGCAAATACTGAGCCAGTATCCAAGGCAGGAGTGAAAACAAGTTACAACTAGGAATATTTTCTGGTTCAGCTGTCTTCCTCTGAAAACTGAAAAAATCTCCACAATGTCAAATAAGCAGTAAATTAAAGTATTTGGCAACAAGTACAACCCATATTCATACACATGCAACCCATATCCAACAATGCTGCAGGTCTAACATTGTCTTGCTTTAAGCCTTTCACCTATTTGACTTTGTCTCTTTGACAGACTTGAGCATCATCTCAGAGCCCATGATTTGCAAGCAGATCAAATTACTATAGAGACTCAAGTTTTGGAAAAAATGGGATCATTTTGCTCAAATGCAGCTTCTGATCTCTCAGCCCAGATGTTTAGGGAAAAGAGACAAAAAGTAGATATTACCCATCAGTTGCCTTCCTATAGGAAAGAATAGAAACTGAGAGTACATATTATAAGATAAAAGACATTGGAAGGACAATGAAGGACTAGTACTGCTCCGAGATAAGGGTCAATGGGATTTTGGAAAGTAACTGCATTTTTTGGACATCTGAAGAAGAAATTATTTCTTGAAGAACAGAAATAATCAGGAAGAGGTTTTTGGTTGGGTTGGGTTTTTCTCGTTTTTAACCTGCTTAACTGTTTGCTTGTTTCCAAAAGCCAAACTCTACAGTGGCTGCAGACAGAAGCTCAGCTCCATGTGCCACCACTGAACTGCAAGTATCACTCCTACACTCCTAATCCTAGCCACCAGCACCCACAGAGGGGCTAAGCCACCTGGAAAGCAGCTCTGCAGAAAAGGACCTTGAGGTCATGGTGGACAATAAACTGTATGTACACCAGCAACATGTCTTGAGGCAAAGGTACCCAACAGCCTCCCAGGCTGGATTAACAAAAACACGGCCATCAGGCAGAGGGAGATGATCTTTCCACCCTAATCAGCTCTGCTAAGGTCCCATCTGGATGTTGTGGGTTCCACAACAAGAGAGAAGGACTTACTGGAATGACTCCAGCACGGGACTGGTTTAATGGACTTGAGTATCCATCACACGAGGAGACACTGAGAGAGCTGGGACTCCTCAACCTGAAGAAAAGAAGGCTCACAGGATACTACCACTGTGTACAGCTGAAAGGCAGGAATGAAGAAGAGGGAGCCAGACTCTTCTGACTTTTTTTGTCCACTGACAGAACAAAAAACAACAGGAAGAAATTCCAAAATAGGAAATTGAATCTGAATATATGAAAACTTTTTCTGTTTGAAGGTGGTCAAACACTGGACTATGTTGCACAATCAGGTTGTGGAGTGTCCATCCTTGGGGATATTCAAACTCTGACTGGACAACATCCTGGACAACCTCCTCTAGGTGACGCTGCTTGAGCAGGGAGTTGGACCAGATGATCTCAAAAGGTCACTTCCAACTAAACAATTCTTTGATTGTGTATGCTACATGCCAAAGGACCAGCGAAGAGCCAAGACAATTCAGTAAGTCTTTTGAATGACTTGGGTTTTGGCCTTTTTGAAGAGCACTCTTCAGAGCAAGGGAAAGATAGTAAGCAAGTCCCTGCTGTTTCTGCGTGATGTCACAGCAAGAGAATGACCTTTGGAAATCCATCACTTCTCCTTACAAAATTCAGGGGTATTTGCAGTAGTGCAACCAATTAGAATTTTCTCAATTACCCCCTTGATTACTGTCACCCTCCTTCACATCCATGAATGTTATTTCTATAAACTGACATAATAAATACCTCTCCCACGCAAAACCCAAAATACTCCCCCAAAAACTACTAAACAAAAACACTGCAACAGAATGACTGCTACATATTGAAAAATGGAACCCTTCAGTGGTGTGAATATCAGCTACTTTCAAATTGCTTGTTCCAGCAGAAAATGGAAGGCAAAGAAGCTGCAGCACTTGGGTGGAAATACAGACCTACCTCTATTACAGCATGAACTATACAAGTGGAACCATGCTCTCTATATCACACACAGTGGGAAGGGCTCACCCTCCTGTCATCTAAAATAAAATCAAAGAGGGTGCCATTGCCACCTCATTGGGATCTTGGAGGATCCCAAAATCTCTTACAGGTTCACCCAGAGTGAGATTCCTCACTGAACTACAGACAGGGCTAAATTTTACATGATTCTGTTGAAAACCTGCTCTGGTGTAAAACCAGACTTTTAGGGGAGCCTGCTGCAGGATAAAGGTGAAGGCAAAGTGACCTGTGACATTTAATGAATGTTTAGGCACAAAATCCTGCTTTCAGAATAACTGATTAAATTGCCCATTCTAGGGCAAGGAAAGAAGATTGTTTTTGTAATAACACTACAGCCAGGTTTTCTTCCAACAAAGCATTTCCACCAAGAGAAAATATTACATGCATTCAAATTGTCTATCAAAATGTAACTACTAATTAAGAACAAAAAATGACTGTGAAATTGCAATATAGGCTCCATTTAATTTTAGTGGGAATTCCAGGCCTTTACTGTCAGGAAAGTAACACCTCTCATCAGCTCTGCAGACACCATAATGTGTCACCTCTCATCCTTTGGTTTTTCCAATTAATGATGTGGACTGTTTTCATACATTCATTAATGATCAACCACAACTGAATATTTTGTAGGTTTATTTGGTTATACTACACAGAATTTAGCAAATCTGTCATAGTGCTACAGAGAACTCTAACATCCAGTCCCATGCCCCTATTGTGTGATGCTTCCTATACAGAAGGGAAGTTTAGTGGTTTTTATGAAAGATTGCAACAATACATTAGAATTGCAAGGGAGTATGTGCCTATACTCAGTGCCAAGAAATATCACTGGATTTCTCCTTTGTTCAGGTCAACTTATGCTGGCACTTATGATGAGCAGCATGGTTGATTTAAGTGTGCTATGCCATCAAAACATAGAATGAAAAACAATGACATCTGGGTTTTTTCTTCCAATACAAACTTAATTATTAATCAGAGCTATGACACACACTAAACATTGGCAAATGGCTTGAGAGCATCAGGAATTTATTTTTCTCAGTGGAGTCTTTGTAAGTCTTTTAATAATCAGACCACAGGACTAATTTACATCTGTGCAGCCATCAGTTAGATTTTTAACCTAATACATTTTGTAACATTTATGTGTAAGGCAGAATATTGGGAGGAATATGGGAAGGGTAATAATAACCAGTGAACAGACTTGGAAAAATTTATCCTGCTTTCATTACTATTTCAGGTCTTTAAGCTCCTGCTCTCAGAGTTCTACAGATTTTTAATGAAGACTGCATGACTGTCTAGTATCTGTGATAAGAATTTTTTTATATAAAATCAAATAGATTACCATGCAAACAACAGATTCATCTATTAAATAAATTCTTCTACTGAGGCTAATTGTTGTGTCTTAGCTTAGTGCTAGTTCCTGCAATACAGGCAAGTTACCAATGAGTGAAAGCGAATTTTATAGGCACTGTGCAGTCTTTATATAAAAAAGAAAACAATCTACAGGTCTGTAGCACTGTGGTAGCTATTTTTCTCATTCGTTTTTGAAGTACAGCACATTTACCAGATGGTAACATTTTATGCACATTGACCTGGACTACCTCTGAAACAGCAACTTAATGTTAATGAGGGGTAGCTGAATTGCTGAACTGCTTCTTTGTACATCCCACTGATTTAAACATGGTTTCTCATTTTGTGACTGATGGTCTTGCTAGGACCAGGATATCACACCCTGTGCACTCCTGTATTTAGATAACGTGAGCTGAATTTCACTGACAGAGGATATCAGATCTCTATCAGAAAACTGGGGCTTAAAATTAGACTAATCTACAACTCACCTGAAATTTCCAATTACTAATTTTGTTTTTTAAACTAACTCTTACAGTGTCAACAGCTGTGAAGAAATAGGCACACTCCATAGAACGTAAGAAACACTTCTATTTCACATATATGTAGTGTATTATCTCCTGGAACCAAAAATGCAATTTTCCAACTTATTTCACCTTACCTAGTAAAGTATAACTATGATCAGACGTGACTGTTTAGTTTGAATATTAACTTAAGTCCCCTGCAAAGAATCTACAATTCCAACCCTCAGTGTTCTTCTGTAACGGACACTGAGAAAGCTCATTCGAGAGTAAATATATGCAAGGGAGAAAGGAATTGGATGCTCTGCACACACACACACAAAAGACACATCCATACAGCTCTGAAAAGAATGCATTGGGGAAACACAACTGCAACCAAGCATGAACACTGCAAATATAACGAAAAGAATGTTGAATAATCTTTCTGTATATTGTGGGTATATGGAAATGCTTAGAAAAGAAGTATTTAAAGTAGTGACAAATTACTGATTGGATTTTTCCAGTCTGATGCAAATCCCCTTCCCCCAGCACCATTCTTCCTTCCCTCTGCCCCTCACACTTTATGCTTCTGTTACCTTTAAAGAAACCAAGTTTCTAGAATAGGAGTTCTGCAATGACTTGCATGAGATGCCAAATTATTTAAAACACAGTGGTATTTCCACACACTATTTACTTTCCTCTCTCTAAACTATCCTCTGTAGGACTGTCCACCTTCTCTTAGCAGGAACTGAATCCTTTCTAGCACCATCACCCCTACTCACATTCAGATGTCTCCAAGGGCTCCTCTGCTAATTTCTGCACCTTGAACAAATCTGTCTTTCTTCATGATCCTCTCGACTGCTACCTCTTCTCTACTAAAAGTTAACCTCGGCTCAGTACTCTCATCTTCCTCAGCTTCACTGGTTCTTATTTTCTTTGCCCTTTCTTAGAAGAACAAATCTCTTTTATGAAAGCTTTTCCTATGAAAGTTACAAATGAAACAGAACTTTGTGCTCTTAAATTTTGAAAAAATGGCCAAGGAATTCCTCATAAAGGTTAAGCAATCTTCACAAAAACTGACAGATAAAGCACAGAAAGAGATAAGTGTGCATAAGCCAATATCTCATCCGGTTACTTGCACTGGAGTGTTAGAGGCAGATTATAATGTGTAGATGCCACATGATGCATCTACTGCCTATTTTTTTTAAAAAAAGAAAAAGCCCCAAACTACAGGTGACAATATACACAGTCTGAGTCAACAATGTAGCGTCTAATTCAGCTAAATCATGTTGGGAAATGCAGGTGCATGGACACTCGTATCCATGCAGCTCCTGGTGCACTACGTATTTAGTGATATGTGCATTACCAACAAAAGGATTTTAACAGTAAAATAAAGGTTTTCAGTGCCCAATCTTAATTTACAAAGAACTAACTTCTGTTTGAATCAATTAAGGCGGGATCAGACCACAGTGAAAATGCACTACAGGAAAACTTACTACACAAAAATGCCCATTTCAGCAGACAGTAATTTCTCCCATTCTTAATGCATCTAACCTACACTAAGAACTAGCATTCCATGGGAATATGACAAGCAAGTATCTCATGTGCATACTTACAGAGATTGATATGTGTCTATAGCTATAGCAAAAAGGATATGAATAACTCCTTCATCAACTCTGCAGGCGGAACTTTGCAATTGATCTTCCAGATGCACCAATTTCTCACTTATTGCTTCACATTTTTCTCCCAACTCTGCAGAAAATATGAAGAACTCCTACGGAAAGTTGAAAAATAAAAGAAAGCATGTTTGCTGCTGACTGCACTTTTCTACACCAAATTTGCATCAAATTAAAGGGAAAATAAAATATTAGGAAGGGGATATTATACTTTGCAGTGCAAAGACATTGCCTAAAAGCAAATTCCCATTGGAGAGACAAAAAGCTGTTTCTATATAATAAATTGGTGATTAATATGAAATGGAATGAGCTTGTGGTCTCAATCTTCTTCTCAGCAGAAAAAAAAGTCACAATCTCACTTTCAGGAGATTATTAAAGGGGTGTGAAGAAAACTACTCTGAACTGCTCTCCTTCTTCCCTGTTGTCTCATCACAGCAGGGGAGGGAAGTCTCATGCTAACCACCCATTAAGGTATCCAAATGTCAAGCTGTTCATGTAAACATGATTTACACTTTTAGGTCACATAAATATTTCAAGAAGCAACATTTTGGTACCTCTTATACACATAAAATGTACTTTTTTTTAAAAGAAAAATCTGGTTGGAGTATCTGGGGACTTTGCCCAAGCAATAAAAGAAAATGCATCAAAGTCTTTGAGATTACAAGACAAAACTTTTTTACCTGAGTTATCATTGAACAAGATTAGATTTTCAAAAATAATACTTCTTTACTTAGAACTTACACAGGCAAATACTTTTTCTATTTTAAACTGAGTATTTTAAACAAGTTTCAAAGTCCTTCTCATAACTTTTTTCAGATACATTGCACAAGGGTAATTGTTATTTTTTATATTTTGCATTGAGTAGTACTTTGAGAAATGACCCAAATAAGCAGCAGATATGAGAAGAGGGGGGGAAAAAAATCAATCCATTTGCACAGGTCTGAGACAAGCCTTTCCTCTACCTCCCATGGCACCATAGTGATGTCTACAGTAATGACAGGGGTTATTTGTAAAAAAAGATTATGGTGCCAAGATGAACTTCTGTTAGAACCACGTTAAAAAAAACCTGAGTAATTCATCAGTTGGAATCCAGACAACAGGATTGTCACTAGACCTAGTCTGTGCACTCATTAATAAAGCCAGCTTCTAACATGGCCATATACTATCTGCAGAAAATTCTTCTCCTCAAAGAAAAAAGTACTTGGGGTCCTTTGCACTTATCTGTTGCTATAATACATCAGTGGTTAAGAGAAATCAAACCTTCAAAGACCTTCCAAAGAAATCATGCTAATTCTTTTTGGAATGCTGCCCATCGTAAAACAATTTGAGTTTTGGTGAACACATTTGCCAGATCTCAGCTGTGTGCTATCCTTCCACCTTGCATCTCACAGTACACTGCATACACGGAGTCGAATGCCAGAAGAGCTCTCCTTGCTGGCACATCCTCTGTTATGGCACAGAGCTTTACCCTCCTGCTTTCCTTGGGCCTTTCCCAGACATGGCTGTCCAGCAGATCCCACTGTGACCAGCTGGAGCTCAGGCCCTGGATGGGTAGGTTGGTTAAGAGGTTGTGCTGCAAGCCCCTGCAGCTCAGACACCGAGGAGCACCACGGCCGAGTCCCTGGCTCTGTGCACAGGAGCAGAACCACCACTTCCAGGCATGACCAAACCTCAGAACCTACAGCAGCACTCCACAGAATGCATGGATGTGAAAAAAACCCATTGTTCTTAACGTGAGAGCATGGGAGGAGAAAATAAACATCCTAGCAGCAACTAGGAATGTCTTTTTCTGAAGACCAGTGACAGAAGATGGGGAAGAAGTCTTCCATTCAGCTGCTAAATTACTATTCAGCATACGAGCAGGATTCCATGTGCTGTTATGGAGTGGGACAACCCAAGCCATTTGTATCAGTAGAAAGCTCTTAGGGAATCATTCTGGGACACACATGCAAGAACAGATGACTGTTGTTCAAGAGGGGTCAGGCTAAACAAATCAGTAAATTGAAAAAATCAAACAAGTACTCTGAAAGCACATCTAAAATTATGACCACGTAGAGAAAGCTCCAAATACAAAAAAATGCAGGGTATGCTTCCTGAATGATCACAGTTTGGGTACACAATGCATTGCCTAAAAATGTAACAAAATCCTGTTTACTTTGGAAATTAAGGTAAAGGAACAAAAAATATTAGGGAAATGTAACCAATTGTAACAACAATATCGGAAGGCAGAGAAATCTGAGAGTGTAAAAGTCAAACCAAACTTGTTTAGGTCTTTAAACACTTGAAACCAATTTAATAGTAACTAAATGGCTATGGTTGCACTTCAGAGTAAACAAAATAGCTCAGTAAGATTGAGGTTATATTTGATTAGTCTTTAAATCCTAATAATGCAGCTTAATTTGTCTTAATTACAGCCACAATACCGTATGAATGAATTATTTCTGTACCTACATAACCCAGCTGCCTTTTTAGCTGAAACGAGAAGTTCCTCCAACACCTTAGACAAGCGTCAACTCCCAGGAATTTACTTGCAGGTGTCATGTGAAAAATGCAGGAGAACCATCATATAAATTATGATTTTCCAGAATATATATGAATGAATAAAAAAATATGAAAATGGAAATGGAAGAAACATACACTGCTTTCAAAATTACACAACAGTAATTCTAAATATTCAACCGATTCCACAGCTTCTGCCTCCAGGCCTTCATTTAAAAAAGGTTTGATAGCCCAGAGAAGTAGATAGAAAAGATTTCTCATAGTGCCTTTCATGCCCTGTAACATCATTGGTAGCATTTTTATTTGACATTTGTCTATATAGGCAGGTAAATCCCTGTCAGTGATACACAAACTATTCAGAACAGCTCCTGGTTGGAAAGTGGCACTTTACACTGATCAACAATATCTCTGAGAGGAAAGTGGACTCTGCCTCAAGCTCAACTTATTCATAAAATACAACTCATCCAAGCTTGTAGGTTATGTCAATGCTACAAGATGCTGCAAGTCTGAAGACTTTCGTTATTTTTGCTCTAACGGCGTTTTTAGGAAGCAGCTGGGAGTGATTGCAGAAGTCAGGAGAGAGCTGAATGCAATATTGCTTTATGGATTTTTCTGTGAACAGGGAATGCAGCTGGCTGGAATTTTTTTCTCCTCTCTAAATCCTTAAGCAGGTGAAAGCAGCACAAATATGGGTGTGATTTACTTTTTGAGGTGCAATTCTTCTGGCTTCTCAGACAAAGTAGAAATTCTCATTCTTTCCCAAAGGTGTGAAAGTCTGATGCAAGAAATGGTAAAAACAGACAACGTTCCAGCTGGAGCACTGCTGTAACATCAGCATACTGCATCAAGAGCAGAGGGAATGGTTTTCACTTTTACAAGTAATTATAGTCACCTGTGAGCAACAGCTCCTCGACAGCATTACTTGAGGAAAATGTCTGATCAGCTTTTCCAGTGCAAACACCTCCTTTGCTCTTCCATCTAGTCTAGCAATTTTATATAGAAGAATTGGCATTGTAGTAGCTAGATTAATTTAATTCTATTTGGGATTAGAGTCTATATTAGAGTCTTTGGTGGTTGTACTGAGAAGGAGGATTCCCAGATATATCCTTAAAATTCATTCTTCCTACAGAGGAACTTTTGTGAAAGGGCATTGCCTTACTTTCAAGCAGCAATATCATAATCCAAATAAAATAGAAGCTTTAGAACACCTTCTGCAGAGTCAAAGCCAGATTTCTTTCACCTGCACTAAAGATTCTCTGCCTTGTAACAGTTAAAATAACTCAAAGTAACAAAAATAACAACTACAAAAAGTTGCCCTTGCAGGCAGATACTTCACATTATGGCACAAGGTTTAGAACAGTGATCTACAGTGGGCAGAAGTGCTGCATGTTTACCTTTGACCCTTGCAGAAGTTAAAGGCAATTGTCAGCACCTGAAACTCCAGAATGCTAGGCCACGACATAGCTTAAATAACTACTAGAAACAAAATGCAACCATCCATATTTGTCCTGCTTGAGCAGATGCTTCAGCCACATGCAGGCTAAGTGCACATGCCCTGAGATAAATGAGCTGCATGGCCATGAGGTGACCACAGTGCAGGAGAGGAAGAAACAAAAGAACTTGTTCCTGCTCTGCATCCCAGATTTCCTGCCCCATGTGCATTGCCCTGGGCAGCTGTTGTAGATGAGGAAGGCCACTGAGAACAACACATGTTATGCATGACCAACACCAGCATGGCAAGGCTGCTCAGGAAGCAGCCAGGGACCATCAGAGCCTGCTCTGTGAATTGCAGTGTGACCACGCCTGCTGTGACTGTCCTCAGCTGGTGTCTGCATGTATGGCTCTTAGCAGCTGACATGGGATCTGGTGCTTCTGGTTGCAGGGTACAGACTGCTCCAGGGCTGAAGTACCCTTGCAGTGAGTAGGTTTTCTTCCTGCTACAAACCAAGATGGTTACATTCAATTTCACCCTTATGCAGCACACAACAATAACTAATAGTTCTCCTATATATCATTATGTTTATGTGGTTGAAGACTTTGACTTTCAACCAGACTAGGCTTTCTAAACCTTTTACTTCTATTCCTTTCCTTCTTTTCTTCACCATGTTCCAGTCTTCTATACAGGGAGGTGTCTAGACTAGAGCCATAGTCCTCTGGATGCTTTGGCATTCTCAGCTAAGCACAGTAATTATTTCTGTCTTACAACTGACATTCCCAGTAATAAGGCTGCACGTGACATTTGCCCTTTCTTCCAACACAATGAAGGTAATGAATCCCACTATATCTGTAGTCCACTATAAACCTAGATTTTTTTCTGCAGTATTGTCAATTTAGCTGCTATTTACCATCTGTATACATAAATCCGATTCTTTTTCTCCCTCAAATGTAATTTGCACCTGTCTTTCAACATATCCCTTCTTATTGATTTCAGACTATTCTTTCAATCTATCAAGACCATTTGGAACTCTAATCCTAATTGAAATTATGTTGACTGGCACATAAATTCCTGGCCTACCTCCTTTTTAAAGGCAAACACAAAGTCTGCCTTTACTGATCCCTTGGGACTTGAAGCTTCCTCTAGGAGTTTTCAAAGGAGCTTGTTAATGGTTTGGAGATTGTTTTACTTGGCTCCTATGTGCTCAGGAGAAATTTCATCAGTCTGGCCTGACTTGAGTACATCTCACTTGCCTTTGGATCTTTTACTGCATTTGCCTCTTGCTACTTTGTAGTGAATACTAGAAGCACTACAGAATTTGACACAGCTTATAATCTTTAGAAAGACCAAAAGCATAGAGAATAAGGAAGAAAAAAATTTCTGATCTCATTTATTTTCTCATTCACCTTTCCTATTAGAAAGGTGCTTCACCTTGCACCTTTCATGCTTTCTTTCACCTTTCTCTGGCATCCAGCTTATCCCTGAACTCCCTTGCCATTTCCCATGTCTTCTGTTCAATGCAGCGTAGTGTGCTCAGGGTTCTTGCTGCTTCACACTTACACACAGTACTCTTCTAGGCTCATTCTTAAAAACACTTTTGTCCTTTCCTTGTCAAAACTTTCGAGCCACTGAAAAACTGCTGACATAGATACGTAGTCTGTGACTGTGTTTGCATTTTCTGCACCAAAAAAAGATGGTGCTGTACTATAAACCTGATGTCTTCTGGACAGTACCAAAGAATATCTGCTGATTCTTCCTCCTACAGAGTTTGTCCCACAGAAACTCCCCTGTTGCTTCCCTTATTTTGTTAAGAGCTTTTCTTTCATGGAGGTAGCTATCTAACTTCTCTTAGAAGAGGGATCAAGGTTGTTTCCCAATTACTTTTGCTCTTACCACCTTCCACTTACAGACTGCTCCCTTGTTCTATCAGTGTGGTTATATATATTTAGGAGACTTCAACACTACGACACACTCCCCACTTTCTCATATGCAACAATTCAGGCATAAAGCCTTCCAGCCAGCTGTAACCTACCTCTTTCCCACCACCACACACTTTTCCCACACTCCCTTTGCTTGCACTGATCCCCTGACCCCAACCCTTCTCCACATGGGAGTGTTAAATGACTCATCAGAATCACAGCCTGACGTTGGCAATTCTTCCCTTTGTGTATCTCCCATTACAGCTACAGAGGAGTGTCCCTGGAAAAGCATCTCTGCAGGAATAGAGTTTTTCACTGCCTTCCAGCACCCTGCTGTGGCCTGACAGCAGTCTTCCTATTCTCATCCCTACTCGACTGAAGATCTTCCCTAATTGCAGACTTTCTAAAATGAGAGCACACTACTGCCTTGGCTCATTTAATTACACTGGGACAATTCCAGCTCCTGCTGCGGGAGGATGAGGCTATTTACTGACTTACCAATAAAAATTCACAGTGGGTCAGGACTTGGAAAAAGAAACAAAGGTACCAAACTGTTTTCCTATGTCCGCACCCTGCTGTGCAAGGAGTCAGTAGAGCTGGGTTTCATTTATAGGTGGTTCCTAGTATTGTTAATTCCCATCTCTGCTCCCAAGTCACTAAAATGCAACAATCTGGAATGACTAACTGGGTGCTCTCCTGCAGGGAGCGGGGAGACTGACCAGTGCAAACCAGAGGACCAGAGCACCAAAGCTACATTTAGGTAAAACCTTGACATGGTACAGGCTGCTGACACTTTCACAGAGCTTTATGGAGAGCTCTCTACAAGTCACCATCAGTCCAGCTGTGGCAGTGTGGTAGAGCCTGGCTTTCTAGCATATTTCCCTTTCTTTTATTTCTATAGTTGCTTTCTGTTGTCTTTATGCACTTTTGTCCCCCTCCATCAAAACTTCGAAGCTCTTTCTGCTTCTGAGGACTCTAAGACATTAAGCTCTTGGTGCACACTTCCATAGTGGCAGCCCTGTACACCTGTGAACTCTGATGCCCTCAGTATTTTGCCCTGATGGCAGTAGGGCTTTTTACTGCCTTTATCCCATGGGCTTACGTGCCCATTTTTCCTGTCATGCGTGGGCACAAGCAGGCACACAGTTTACCTATAATTCACAGCAAAGTTCATTGATCAGAAAGGCCATTTGCATTTTCTGCAAAGTTCACCTTCATTCTCAAGGCTTCCTGTTTTTATCTATGCTGAGCTCACACACAGTCTATCCTAGGTGTACCTTAATGTCACAGTCTCCTTGAACACAAAGTCAACAATCTGAGCTTGGTGTTGGAGTTAGATTATCTTTCCTGGAGCATTCCAGCTACTCCACAGTCTTTGGATTCACTGGTGGGAATGTGAAGAAATGCCTCCTCTGAATAGTTATCCTAAATTTTAATATTTATTTATTTATTTAATATTTACCTGGTTTGGAGCACTTGTCAGTTGTACTTGACAGGAGACATGTATGCTGCTACAGAAGGTGAACTGGGGCTTACTAGTCCATGTAATTTATTTGGTGGCTGGACACAATCCTTGGATACTAAATTTCCTTACTATGGAAGTTGCAGCCCAAGGCATACTGATATACAAATGGACCAGACTGAAAGAATACAGCTCTTAAAACCAGGGTAACTCTCCTTACACATATATTACCTAAACTCTTAGCTTGTAGGTAGACAGATTTTTTGTATGCAAGCAGGTTTTTCTCATAGGCCATGCATCTCATGTTACTCAATTATCCTAGCTTTCTTAAATACATGGACTAGGTTCTGAGATCTTTTTATTTATGAAAATGGTGTAAAATAGAAACATCCAATATTTTCATTTAGATGAAATTCCTATTACTGTGTGTTCTGCTGCAGTATGCTTGTATACTTCAAAAATAAATTCAAAGGCATTTTTAGTGGCACACAAGAAAACAGCCTAAGCATCATGATTTTGTTCCATTCCTAAGCATCATGACAGTGCTACAGTGGGGCCGGCTAAACATTACTGGTTCTTCTTTTCCCCAGTGTGTTCATCCTGTTGCTGGTATGTGTTAAAAATATTGGCACAGGTTTTAACTATAAACTCCCTGAAATACTCAGCAATTATGCCACTATCTTCAATGGAAAAAAAAAAAAGAAAAAAAGGAATGGGCCCACTCTAGCTGTGACTGTGTTACTTTTCCAAGTGCTCACACAAGTGGAATTTCTAAGCAAAGGTAACACTATAAAAACAAGTGTCATTTATTCTAATTGAGACAAAGAAAAGTCTGTACAATATCACCACTTAATACTGCCTAGGAAACGCTTACCTCAGATAAATGACCCTCTGTTCCAAATGAAATGTCTTCCATAACCTGTTAGAGATAAATTATTAAGTATATAATAGATACATGCTATATAAACAGTATGATTTTAATGGAACTTATAAAAAACCATATAGCACAATAAAAAGTTATGTAAGCTGAACAATTGCATCAATTTTCTTCACATGCATGAAAGATTTAAATTGCATTTATAATGGGGCAGTGGCAGCCACCCAATATTTAAAACTATACTTGAATACAATTTTTTAAAGACTGCTTTGGCTTCTCACTTAAAACCCACAAGGAATACTGCCTCTAAAACTGGAGGACTAACTACAGATTGAAACAAACTTTTCCATCAAGCTCTTGAAGATCTGTACACCATTCAAGAGTCTACAGGCTTTTTTTTTTTTTTTTTTTTTGGTACAAACCCTGTAAATGATCTTGGGCAGGAGAAATGTTTCCTACTGGTAACAAATGCTAACTATAGTCAGTTCTTCCTTAAAAATTTCCTTCATCTGTGAAGTCTATAAGAAATTAGCCAATGTTTCATTGACTGGCTGAGGAGCAAAGAAATTTGATGTTAGCATCACTGGGAAATCATTAATACTAATCACACCATAACAGTGTTGTTGATAATAAACTGAGATAGGGATACTGCTTTGGTATGCACACACACATATAGATACACATAACAAAAGTGCAAAATCATTAATCTGCCATAAAATCACAATTGTTACTGGATACTATTTTCAGCAATCAATCTGAAGAAAAGGTTTCAATTTCTCTTGCCTGTAATACTAATTTTCTGATGGTACTTTTACTGCTAAATTACATGTAAGCATTAAGCTTAGGGAGGTGCTGCAGTCCCTACCCAAGGGGCTGGCATTTTCACCAGCAGAACTCCACCCCAGTGTCAGATGCAGCTGAGGGCACTGTGCTGCACAGCTCCACACGTGGCTGTACAGGGAGGGTCTGACCATGGTGTACAAGCCAGCTGCCTCTTGCCTCTGACATCCTTTTTAGCTTGGATCAATACAAGAAACACACAAATGCTGACTTTCACTAATGCTTAATGCTGACATTTAGAACTAAGATTAAATTTTAAATTTCCAAATTATTTTCTAAGCTCCGCAAATACAGCATTTAATTAAAGCTCAAATGAATGCACAGTTTATTTAGCTTTCCAAAGGCTTTGTCCTTTACACATCACACATTTGCCTCCTGGACCACAGGCTATCCCAACACACAGTAATCAGTTACAGTCTGCTCACAAAGGCTTTCTTGGTGCTTGCTATCACTAAATTCTGAAAAATGTTGCATCATGTTCTGTGATAACTTCTTTTTAATGGCAGACACCACATTAAATATTATTTCTTGTGATGGCCCATTTGGTATCACTTAGACCTTTTAAAAATTTAATCACATGAAGGCTTTACAATTATAGAACATTTTCCAAACACCAGAGTGATCTTCAACCAACCCCAAAACATCACCCCAGATGGCCAAACTGAAGTATGTAGAGAAGAGGAAAAGACAGCAGTCATTATTCTTATCCCTGTTCTCTACTTCCCTTGTGATGAAATTGTAAGAAATTAACTACAAACAATTCTGATGGGACAACTACCAAAAATGCTGACTTACAGAAGGTAAAACTACTGAATTTTGGATTTTACCTTGTAACTTTAATCACCTCAATTTTCTTGAAATCTAGTAGGTGTTTCTTTCCTTCATAGTGATTAAGAGGGAGGACTGCACAGCATGCCAGAGAGCAGAAGAAGAAAAAAGGATAGGTCAGGAACTGAAGCCTGCAGGTGCACACATACCCATGTTCATCAGGTTACTTGCTGTTAGGGAGGTTCCAGCACACACAAATCTCTCAGTTTATTAGTTCTCACTGGTGGTTTTGCTCTTTTTAAAAGCTTTTTATAAAAGTGTTTGCTTACACATATATTATCAAGAAGAAAAAAAAAAGCAAGATATTATAAGGAGTGGAAGAAGCAGGCATTAATGTCTGAAGAGAAATGAAATGGTGCTGTATATTTTAGAAATCACCCAGGTATGCATCTAACTATGTAGTAATGATCATGGCAATTCCACCTCACTCAGTTTAAAAGCTTGGAACATTTGTGGGATGAAAACTAAAACCCACCTGTAATTCTTCAGAGACTTAGAAGAAAATCAAGCCCAAATAGTCACAAAAAGTCAAACTCCAACTGAAATGATGGGACACCCTAATTTCATCAACACAGCTACCAGCTGGAAAGTGCACACTTACAGGAGAATTCAAGAACCTATATCAAATACATTAGACAAGCTGACTCCCACATGGCTGAGGGTAGCAATATTGTCTGCAACTTTGCTCCAGAGTTGTTTTTTTAATGCTATAGCCTAATGAGTTATCTTCAATTGAGAGAAGCACATCTTATTTAAGTAACTCAGAGTGGTTCACAGGATGATTTTTGCTGGCCCCACTTTATTTAGTTTGCACTGAAACATCATTAATGATGTTTCAACAAGCTGAGCTGCCAATGCATCTGATTTTCATCCCTAGTTAACAGTCAGTGTTATAAAGGAAGCCTGATTTACTGAATTATTTTGGGATGTCAGTCTACCACATAAAAACTGTGGAAAAAAAATCAGCAGTGTCTTAAAAAACACAGTTATGAAAACTATAAAATAACTCTTGACAGTTAATAAACCTCATGCTCAGATGATAGTAAAATAACAAATTTTCAAAGAATTTATATCTTATATATTTTTATACCAGAACATGCCATATTTTATGATTTAGTGAGGATATTTAATTAAAAATGATAAATGGCCCCTCTGCAAAACAGTATCTGAGGATCTACAAGAAGGGCTCTTTCATCTATTTTGCTTTTCTTATTATCGTTATGTTTCTTACTTAGTTTTTCTTGCTTTCAAAGTAAACCTATAGAGTAAGATACAGTTATATGCAAGAAAACTATTTGTAGTACACATCAACAAAAACAATATTCACCTGACACTAGTTCTTAGCTCTATATGACACAATAAATAACTGGAGAGCTTCATTTATAAAATTCCAGTGTAAAGTAAATCAATCACCTGGGGATGAAATGTACTTATGCACACATGTTATTATCAGCCTTTTGTATATTGTCTTGAAATAATTCATTCAGTAACCTCTAAGTACACAGAGCACGACTCTTTCCTTCTGCTTCAGTGGCCAATGGTGGTCTCTAGAAATTCCCTGAGGGGGAACAGAGGTTGTGACATAGTTGAACAGAATAGTCATTCCAGAAACATGGCAACCACAGCAAGCTGGCCCTCTCACAGGGGCGCCACAGACTTGTTAAATAATATGAAACCACATATTTTGACAAATACATGCTTTTCTATTAGGTACCCTCACTTGCTGATAAATGGCTATGAAAAGGTTCCCTGCTAATGGCAAAAATAAGTTTTTCCATGTAGGTCATGTAAACAGTTAAATTGAGAGACTAAGCACCACATCACTATTTTTTTTGCCACAAATATTGAATTATTTTTAAATAAAAAATACACTACCATATAACAGAGCATTTAAATGCTTCAGAAGTCATTTGTTTTTCAAGTCTATTTACAAATCAAGGCGAATTTTTTCTTGCACTTCAACATGTTCAAAAACAGAAGTTAGCGTGATTTGTGTCAGGTTTTTTCATTTGCTTTTATATTCCACCTTGTGATGAACTACTAAGAGATGTCAGGGAATAATCTGTTATGGCTCTTCTCTAAAAGTTTACATGCTGCTTGTCACTGCAAATACAGTTTCCTCTTCCATTCAAGATATGGGGAGCCATCCCTCGAATCCCACACATCCCTCCACAACCAGAAGTCATCTCACTTCAGCTGCCCAGCTGTCATTCTTGGATAGCAAGGCTGATTTCCAGGAAAACAACCGGGGCTTGCAGGGGTGAAATAGTTGATAATCTATAGCACAAATATCAGGAGTGCTACAGAAACAGTCACAAAATCCCAAACACTCCAGAGCTTCTGGGCACTTTTATAAGAGGAGCACAGCTTTCCATAACCAACAGAACTCCTCATATTATTTCAGCAGACTCATTAAAAATATGGTAAGGCAGTGATGGGGGTGGAATCAAAGCCAAGCTGACCATTTCTAATAAAAATGTTCTCTATGTGAAGCCAGTCTGCAAACCATTCGCCCCGGGAAAAGATTGCAAGAACTACTGAAGCCCAATATAAAATCAGAATTTTACTAACAAGAGGAGATTTTACAGTCAGGTACAGGTCTGCTTTCCACTAAGACTCAGCCAGTATAAATGCAAAATTAGGCATCAGATTTCAGAGCAATGCACAGTTCAATGGCTCTTAACATCAGATGCAATTAAGCATAATTTAAATTTTTTTCAACTGAATTCCATGGTAATAAAACTAACAACTCCTGTTGGACGGTCTTTTTCTCACAGTGGTGCTGTTGGGTGATGAAGCTTTTTTAACAGCTTGTTGACCTAGGTAGTACAGTTAAAAGACTATTAGATAGTGGTTGATTTTTCAAGCAAGGATAGCATTCCAGATCAAAACATGAAAACTTGAAAGAAATTTGTCAAACCTTCTAAGCTTCATGATTTTTTCCTCCTTTTAGTAATTGTTGGATGCTGTAAGCCTATCAGCATCTATTAGCTCAGAAGCCTTAGACCATTTCACTAAGGGAGGAAAACCAACTCTCTCTCCATGTCAGCCAACAATGACCCAGGATAACAAGTCAGCAGAACCAACTCAGAATGAAACTTGTCGATGAGATGAGGAACAACAGATAATTTTCATTAAATTTTCATTAAATACTTAATAGTTTTTCCTTTAAATCCTAATGTACATTCTGTATTTATTGCCTGAATAATTTCTGTATTTCAAAAAGACTGATGGTAAAAGGAAAAAGGGTTGAGGGCCTTCTGAGAAGTTAATAAGCTATTTTACTCATGTCTCAGATTGGAAGCCAGCTGTTAAATTCATACTTAACCCGCCCTGCTGACCCATCACCAAGATTCAACTCCTCCTCTGAAAAGGAAAACCAGCAGTATCTGTTGAGATGCAGCTGCACACTATTTCAGATACCTCTTTCAGCTCCCTGTGTTTGGGGCAGGAAACAGCACTCCACTCTGTGCCCTTTCGAAAGTGACCTTCTTTTCTTTTTTCAGAATCAGGTGGGGCATCAGCAGTCATCTCCATCTCATCCATTTGGCTCTCTTCTTCCTCAAAACCACAGCAACTGGTTTCTTTCAGCTGAAACCCTCGGATCAACAGCTGACAGGCCTCCAAGTCAGCTTCCCACACTCTTTGGAGCAGCTGGCTCCCGCAGCTGAAATAAAAGCCAAAAGAAAATAAAACTGCAGTTCAAGGAGAATAGCTGCTATTTCAAGTAACACTTGCAGTAACTGCTTATTATAGACAGAAAAATAAAAACAACCAAAAAACCTAACAGTACCTCAAATACTCCCACAGAGATAACATTGCTATATCAAACTGAAAAGCAGTAAAATTATTGCCCTATTACAAAGTGGATGATAGAAAAACCTCCTTGGGTTAAGATGCTGCTTCCAGCTGTACAGCAAACATTGGCTACATGAGATTTCCTTCTGTTCTTCAGACACAGGTTCTGGGGTCTTGTCATCATATCCCGAGCTTCCTTCACAATATCAGATACACAGCCCTGTCATCCTGCAGCCATGTGGGCTTTCCTGAATTTGATGTAAAAATCACGTGTGAACAATCACACTACTTATTCCATTAAATCAGGTCTAAATTTTGGAAAATAGGTACACTAAATTTCTTATTAGACTAAAATGTGCTTGCTTCAGCACTGGTGAATCTGATTAGATTAAACCACAACAGCCTCCCTTATTTCAGTCTTATGCTTTTGAGTGTTGTCATTATCTCTCACTAATGTGCTTTGGTTTCCTTCTACTTTGCTATGCCACCAAAACAAAAACAGAATTTAAAATACAAACCTCTATAAACTTTTTATCCAGTAATCATCTCTCAAACATTACAAATGATGCTCCCGAGATCCATCCAGAAGTTACTTCTGCCTCAAATAAATTCTAAGCGTAGATAGATTTTGGGAACTGAATACTAAAATCACAGTTTGTAAGTGATGTGGTCACATCTCTGCTTAATACATGCTGTCTCTAAGGAACCAAATGAGTAGATTGCTTGCTAAAATATACTATAGTATAATACATAGTGGCAGAGCCTGGGATGGGACTGAGAAGCAACTATTCCCATGGCAATACACACCTCCAGATAGATTTTAATGCTAATAACTGCAATACTTTTTTCACTGTTCTTTTTTTTTTGATATAGTATTTACTATATAAATACTATATTGTGAGAAATTATAAGTGACTTAAAAGAAGAAAAATAACCATTTGATTTTAACATTTCTGACTAAATTAAACACCAGGTTATCTTTTAGCCCAAACAAAGGAAAAAGAAGTTGCACTTCTCAAATGAGTTCATTAATCTAACACAAGTATGTTTTTAACTCCACCAATTCTACAAGATGCCAAGCTGCAAAAATCACACAGCAATATACTGAGACTGAGAGCAAAATCAGGCTTCAGAAGCTGAGCTATTTGATTTGTGCTTAAGAGTCAGTATATATGTTTATTGAAGGCATAATGCAGCAAGGGGTCCACAAATTGGTCTCTCCCAAGGAGTTCAAAGTATCACTAATTAGAAAGGAAAAAACGCTTCACTGGATTACATGTCTGTGTTCCATCCAGGTAGCATTTCACTTACCAAGCCAGAAAAATAAAATAACCCCTGCTGTTTCTCTACTTGTCAATCACATTATCATATTTACACAGTCAAAACATTTTCCTGCAGACATACATAAGCCCATTTACTTGCTTTTTGAAAATGTTTGTTTGCACCTATATATGGCTTATTATTAAAGGCTAAAAAAACCACTCTAGAGAGCTAAATCAGAATTTCTAAAGGACAGCTTGTTTTGGCTATTTAATTTAGTGAAGAGCTTTATTGACACAATTAGGGCAGAGATGGTGATGCATGCAGGATTTCACAGTGTGGAAGATGAGCAGCGTGTATAACAGCACAGCACAAAGGTGCCTGGGCTGCTGTCACTTGGCCATGACTCAACCATTGGTCAATGTGGTTTTGTCTGTCTCTAAGTTTTAAATGCATTTTAGTACTCAGCAATTACTGAATCTACTGCTAACAGATGGCTTTTATTTGAAGGCCATTGCTGTTTAGCATGGTATTTGTAAAATTCTGATACATCTTGAACTGAGGTGCTAAGATGTTATGCTGAACTTTTCAACCAAAATCAGTGAATGCACGTACACTTGGATACTCTGAACAGATCTAAGCCCGACATATCAAGGCTCCAACTTTTAGTTTATATTTTGGAATTCAGTGCCTTGAAGCATTTTTTCAAACACACTTTTGGAATGAAAATTACTTTAAAGCTGCGAATGGCTAACGCAGAGACATATTCCAAATGATTATTAAAAATTATGTTGTCCTCAGCATGCAAAAAACTTTAGCTTTTACATCAGGTGTTAAAAATTAAACTAAATTGAATTTCAGAGTTCAGTTTTTTCATTTTCAATCCACACTAAAAGTGCATTTGCAGTCTCCATGAAGCCTCCATGGGTGGCTATACTGAACACAGTGAGATTTTTTCAGGTATGAAACGTTTCAAAATGATGGATCGAGTCTGGATGAGATTTTACATTATTCCTATACTTATAAATATTTCATGATGTATCAACACCTCTAGGTGTTATATGCCTGCCTGTATATTACTATCAAAGTGGCATATGTGGCAAGTTCAATGAAGGTGTCTGGAACAATCTGCTGGAATCCACAACAAATCACAATCCGTCAGCCATTTACATAGACCCAGTGACACAAAGCATACCTTAATCACCTGCTGACTCTGAACTGCCAAGAGTCACAGTGCCAGGCTTTGTACAAAACACCAAACACATTAGAATGATGGCCTTTTTCTCAAAGCAACTTTTATCTTTCCAACAATCAGCAAGAGCTAGGATACAGAGGAGGATGTTCAAAGAAACACAGTGGACTGGACATGGCATGTTAGTTACAGTACAACAGTTTAATTAGTTACACAAGTAACTAATTAATCTAGAGTGGTGCCAAGAACACTGAGGCATCACAGTGAACGAGCATTTTAAAGATTTGTCAGAGGGCAATGAAACATATCATTAGATACCCAATATCTCCACCCCTTCCCAAAGGAATCATGTAAGGTAAGAGATGTTAGTATAAGAATACAAGGGGCAAGTGATTGACACCAATGTGGTTTAACATCTACAGGGGAAGGTCAGTCTCTTCATATTAAAAAAAAAGAAAAATACTGAGTAGGCAGTTAAAGACTCTGAGCAGCCCTGACACTGGAAGCTAGTAGTTTGTCTTGATGAGACAGAACAGAAGGAGTCAATGGAGAAAAACAAAGTGAAATGGAAAAAGAGACAGAAGTGCTCATTTTGAATGAATGAGAGTAGGGCAAGACTACTTTTGTCAAGTCATGGCCAGGGAAATCGATGGTGAAGTAAGTGAGATGCAAGACTCCACATGAGTAATTTTTTAGCTGCATGGATAGCTGGGACAGGTTTTACCTCAAGGATACTGTGCAGAAAGAATCTACAAGAGCAGGTCTAAGCTGACTTGAAGAATGGCTGAGACATCCACAGCAACACAAAAGGATGCAGCAGACAGAATTCTGCATTAGGTCAAGTTGATGATGATGAAAGATCTGTCAGAGAAACCGGGCTGTTTATGGACAGGAGGAAACGGATGTGGAACAGAGAGGCTTATCCTTGAGTTCTCTTCATAAAAAGTGGCAATTGACACTGTAATTGCAGTTGCTTT
Organism: Irena cyanogastra; assembly: GCA_013397155.1. NCBI lineage: Eukaryota > Metazoa > Chordata > Aves > Passeriformes > Irenidae > Irena > Irena cyanogastra. The sequence continues at coordinate 685,289 of VWZV01000437.1, forward strand.
TACTAAGGCTCAAGCAGTTTTATAGGAAACACGACCAGGGTAAAAGGGTAAAAGGAAACTAGAGGATATATCCCCTCTACTTGTGATGTTGGGTGAAATTCATGTCAAGAGACATAACCAGCAAGGGTTCTCTCTCTTCTGAGCTCCAAAGAACATTGCTCCTCTGCCTTTTGACTAGATTCTGGGAGGTATCTATGGGGGCTCTCTATGGCTCTCAGCACAACATTATTCTAAAGCTATTTATAGTGCTAACTGGAACTACGAGAACATGACTTTTCTTTATTGAGGGCTCTGCATACATACGAAAGGCACATTCAGTTCCTGAACATTGTAGTCTAAATGAAAACATGCCTGTGTAAAAATAGTCCAAAGATTTTATATTAAACTCTATAGGAAAAAAAAAAAAAAACAAACAAAAGCCAACAAAAAACCACCAAACCACATAAACAAACCAAAACAAAGTTCTGCAAAACCTCCTCAAAAACATATTGAAATCAACACAGAAAGATGTCACTGGTTCTAAATCTCATCATCTATAGTTTTCAGGAATACCCCTTGGTGAGTAAATTGTTACAAGTGGTTTATAACACCCTAAGGTCAACACTATGTGTTGATAAGATGATGTTGCTTATCTCAAGGGAAATCCCTGTAAGAACCCTCACACTGAAAGCCAAGAGAGCGAGACTGGAGCTATAAGGTTACACAGCAAGACAACTATTCAGAAAAAGCATAATCAAAAGGCAATTTAGTAGGGGAGATCAACCATCACTAAGAAGAGATACTCTAGATGACTTCCTTTCAATAGGTGAGCCACATTAAGGTACAGATTCAGGAAACCATGTACTTATCTTCTCCCAGTACCTGGCACATATTTTAACTCTGTATTCACTGACCCTAAAGGCAGCTTTCCGTGACAAAAAAAAGCAAACAAAATGCAACAAAAATAGTCTGGCAGAAACAACAGGGATTATCATTATGACAATTAAAATGACTGGAAACTTTTGAGGCTTTCATAAAATGGCACAGTGAATCAAAAGACTTGGTTCAATATCCCCATTCTTTATTGAACTATTGTACAAACTAGGGAAAGTTTTTCTATATTTTGGTCACTTGCTTCTATTTATATTTTGCACCACAGGGGAGGAATGAGCTCTTCTAACTCAACATTTAGCTATGACTTTTTTTCCTTTTCTGAAGGCAATAGCTGTGCAGTGAACAAAGGAGGCAAGCAAAAGAAAGTATCTTCCAATGATACTTAGAGGATAAAAGGCAACGGTATTGCTTCACTCTTAGCAGAGCCTCACCTTTTTATTTGAGTCATCATATTAATTCACAGTTATGCATTAATAACTCTTCTTATATTTAAAAAGTATTTACTACTACAAAAATATGCTTTACTTCTCTTTCTCATTGAAAAAAAAAAAAAAAAGAAAATAAGTTTCCAGCCTGATCAGTTCTTGTTCTTTAACCTTGGCTGTTACACTTTAAGACACCGACAGCCAACCTGTGGAACACACCAAGGACTACAAAGTGCCAGTGACTCACATGAGGCTCCAGGGGGAAGGAGGCACATAATCCACTTTTCCCCATCTGACTGGTGTGCAACAGCAGACTGATAAGGGAGAAACTACAAAGAAAATGTGGACTCTGCCCAAACAGGAAAACTTTTGTTTCCCCTTGGCCTGCAAACTAGAAAGTTACCTTCCCTAAACATCTGAAATCAAAACCCTTTTTTTCTCCCGCTTCTTGCAAGTCTCCCTAATCCTATAAATGCCTTCAATATAACCTCAATTTCACAATTCAATTCCTTGCATTGTCTCTCTCTTCTCCATTCTCCTCAGGAGCAAAAAATCTCATGAAATGACTTCATATAGTTCTAATCATGTAATTGTCTCCCAGTGTGGGAGACATCCTTTCTACTCCCTTATTTTAAAGCTCACTGATAACACTTGTTTGCTGCTCAGCGCTACTGTAACATTTTTCCATGTGAAAACAAGACTCAGTCCCAGAAGGAGACTCCACACATTCCCTTGTCAGATAACAACCTTCTCTACCTTGGAGACTAGCTAAAACTCCCAGGCAATGTCTGAAGCTGGTAGTACTTTTCCCTGGCACAAGCAACAGCAACTTGCTTCTCCAACCTTGCCTTCTCCTTTATAAAAATACAACAATACCTACAAAACAGCAATTAGCCCTCCCTCTTTAAATGTGATGTTTCGCTCACTAGACAATATTCTGGACCAGAACCACAGAAGCCCAAGAAAGCAATCCTCACAATCCCCATCTAACTTTTAGACTTTTACATCTTCAACACCTGAAAAATTTGCTCTGGGCTGACATTTCTACTATCTATACTTTATAGCCACAGTCAAGTTCTCTGCACATCAGTCCAATTCAGACGACACCCAGTGCACTCAGACAGGACACGACAGTGCAGCACGGAGGTGTGGACATGCCTTTCATGCAGCTGAAGAACGGGTGTTGGCAGTGGCTCTGCTTTCTGCAGCATCCCAAGAGCCAGCCAAATATGCAGGATGGGCAGATTTGAGGGAAAAGGTGAGCAGACTCTCCAAACCCACCCTTAATGTGGGGCTATGGCACCCACATCTTCTCAGGACAGAGTAAATTTGGAGGTGCAGTAGACAGAGCACCCGGAGCCAGATATCCTGTGACCTTGAGTGATCTAACCTCTACAATACTGCTATGGAACATCACAGTCTTAAATTGTGTTGGGATTAGGAGCTCTCACTTCTTGGCTTGGTGAGCAAAAAGAAGAGCAACAGTTCAATTCCCTCCCTGTTCACAAATTTCAGACGAGTCCTAGTGGAGAACCCCAAACACATTCAGACACCTTCACACCCGAGACATTTAACACTGTAGACACCCTATGCCGAGTACAAAAAACACTCAAGAGAATGGAACTGAAATGTAACAGTGTTGGAAGGAAAAATGCCATGCTGCAAGGCAATCACTCAAACACTGCACAGCCTTCTTCAGACAGCTGCTGCCTGTTGCATGCTCCTTGCTTCTTTCACATCTCTGCTTGCCCATATTTGAACTTCCATTCCAGGAACACCTGCAGGTCTGGGAGCAGGGACAGCCTTTACAGGTCTTTATACTCCTTTCAGTTAAAAACTTAACCCTGTTCTTCATTGCCTCTATTTTCTCCCTCTCTCTGTTCTGCTAGAAGGTAACACTGCCATTCTATTACTTGGGGTAGCTCCAGGTAGTGTCTTTAGACAAAGACATTTTGTATATATTCATAATGGAGCTACATCACCAATTCTATAAATTGCATAATTAAGGAAAAAGGGTAAATGTTGTACTATGATGGATTCTAAGATTTCTAAGGAATTTTCTCAGACCTTGCAAAAGCTATAAACTTGAACTGCCTTCATATTTCTTGTAAAATTCCTTTCCATGCAGAATTTTCCATAGAAAGAAGCTAATAACAAAAAATAAGAAATAATATTCATGTAAAAATGCATGGCCCCCCACAGTAATCTCAGTAAACAAAAACAAACCAAAACAAAAAACAAACAAACAAAAATCTGCCAATGCTTTCTGCCAAATGTGTTTTAAAAAATTAGACTTATCAACTACACTCATTATCCATAACTTTTTCCACTCAGTAAAATTACTGCATCCAGGATACTGAAAGATTAACACTGAAATCTAGAACCAGTCTTCTAAGAATAGACATATTTTCTAAAAAAACCCCACCCAGATATGGCAACTTAAGGACAGAACTACCACCTTGTATTTTATGTGAAATATACATACTATATATCTGGTTTTTATTTCCTGAAAGGCCTGTTAAAAACAATATATCTAGTGCTTAAAACCAGCAATAGACATTTGATTAGTGTTATTAAAAAACAAGATACCACACAATATCAAACAATACTTCTGTCATTTTGTCTTCAGTCTTCCAGCCATTTATTTTACCTGTGCAGAACTTTAATCATGGGCTGTCATCTTTTTACCAATATTCAATGTCACTGTGTTATACTTAAATTACCTCCACTGGAAACACAAAATGATAGACTGCTGCAGCCAATGGTTTTCACTTCGATTCTTAACACAGGGTGGATGCAGGAATGGGACCAACATGCTGAATGCAGGAAATTCAGTAATTTACAAGGGAAGAAGGAAGGCATCTTGTTGAGAGCATTTATAATTCAATTTTGTCCCTATGTTTACTTTGCAGTTTATTTTTACTATATTACCCAATCTATAATGCAAAAAATTTACTACCTGCTTTCAGGGCTATTTATTTCTCTTTAAAAAAAAGAAATGGTCTTTCTGCCCTTACCTGCAATGAAACATCTATTACAAATAACCTATTCTAAGACTATAAAACTTAACTTTAATAGATGAGGAGAAAGCTACCAGGGAATTCCTCTTATTCAGCAGATCACATAAAGTCAGCTTCTCAACCCTAGTTTATCATTCACCTTATTCATAATCTGGTAAAACTCCTTCGAGTTTGGTACTAACTCTGATAATTCAGTCTGTATCCTGCTTGCCTTTGGCTTCTGCAATAACAGCAAAGCCCCACAAGTCATTAATTTTGGCTGGACAGGAATTGCTGGAATGAGATCTTTTTTTCTGCACTATTTAATATTTGATCCCAAATTAGACTTAAAGGAGAGGCATAAATTAGGCCCCAGTTTTGAAAAACATGCATCTCAGTATCTACGTCTCCATCTAAGCTCTGTTCAGCTCAGCTGCTACACAGGCCTCAATACTCTCTTGAGCTTGAACCCCACAAAGCCTCCGACTTCTAGTGACCTCCTCTGAAACGGAAGTCATTCCGTGGCTTTCAAAGTCACAACCAGTTCTAATCCAAGAGAATACATTTGTTTCTAAAAGTATGCCACAGGAAGAAAGCACAGCGTTTGCACTGAGGCCACATTCTCAGCTGCCACAAATCCACACTGCTGCAACAGCAGCAATGGCTATTTATACCAAGAGAAGAATGTGTTCTTATTTCAAAGCAATTAGAATAATGAGCCTGATCTCTTTTTGCTTATTACATTCTCTGACCACAGTGCTGAGAAGCACATAGAAGGAATTCACAATTCTCCTATCATTTTTATTCACCTCTGTTTTCTGATATAAAACAGTTTAAAATATATTTCTCTCTCTGAAAGCACTAGAGATTTAGACTTTCATTGTCAGGGGAATTTGGGGATGTGAATCATCATGTGTACCACTGACCAAACAGGAATTAAGCATACATAATGATCAAAAAACAGGGCAAAGAAATAACCTTTTAGAAGAGGTATAATTGGGAGAGATGATATATTGTCATCACGTAGGAATGTACCTTAAAATTCAGCTTTTCTAACCAGGAAGACACACTTGGAAAAATGAGTGTTGGCCAAATACCAGTGTCAGTAGCCATGTGCTTACAGAATTCCTCCAAAACATTCAAGGGCGCCATATGACCTGCTGGAGCTGCAGAGTCATACAGGTTCAGGAGCCAAATCCTGTTCTGGATCAGAAAGGGCAAGAGAGAAAGGGCAAGGTCTACACATCCTCCCTGGCTGGACCCTGCTAGCTAGAAAAGCCCTGCACTGCTGCTGCTCACAGAACACTTAAAATTGCTGGGCTATGCATTGTCTCCCCAGACTAGCACAGGACACTACATTAAGTACATTATTTAATGAAAACTTCCACATGCTGGTAGCTAAGACTGTCCCAGCTGCATGCAAAACAGAGTTATCCTATGTCTTCATACTCCTGCTATGCAGATGGCAATATTTTATTTTCTACTTGTTTAATTATCATTGTTTCTACCTAACTGGCTAGCCAGGGCTTTGTGCAAAGTATCATCCAAAGACAGAATAGGAGGATGTAGCAGCACTGCTGGACAGCAGGCAGATGATGCCAGGCATCCATCCTCATCTTCCTTGACTGCTCTACACCTATTACTACTGTTGATGACAATCCCACTCCAGACAGATGACAAAACCTCTGTAATTGCACAAACTGGTTTCAAATCTTGTCTTCAGGGATGCATTTGAAAACAGTAGTAGCAGGAAAATACATATCCACCTCCCAACACTTTTCTTGCCAAGTTCAGAAGGGAGCAGCTGTTTTTCACTACACATATTCACTTACACACAGCCACCAAGAGCACCTGGTAAGATAGAAAAAGCTTAATGCCATGGACCCAGAGGTGACAAACAGCTTTGCTATCCCTCCCTCCCTTCACAGTCATATCTCTGCAGCTCAGACGGGTTGAGGTTTGCATGAAATCAGCTCACAGAGAAGTCAACAGCAGGGCAGAGCTGGGCAAGGCACAGGTGATGCTGAAGGGCAAAGAGAAGCACTTTGAAGAGTTTACAGTTATTTTTCTCAGTAACACTGGGGAAAATCCCATAAAATTACTGGAAACAGTCCTCTGTCTAAAGGGATATTTTTTACCAATTTCTCGAACTCAGTCCCTAGTTTTCAGACTGCCTCTCACCTAACACTACTATATTCTGCTGCACATTTACCTTGTTATTTGAAGGGAATGATGAAACCACTGTTCTTTAGGTTGACGGAGTGTCCAAATCTAACTCCTCAGCAGCCACAGCACACTGCAAATATATCCTCATATTGTTGATCTGGGATCTTATTGTCAAACACCCTCTGAAAATTCTAGGATGAGGTCAGTGGCTGAACAATCTTTGTGAAGCACAGTGGAGCTGTTATAAAAAATATTACGTCATAGCCAAAGCATTTTTGCATAGGAAATGGAAAACTATTTTAAAAACAAACACCAAAGCTCATTGTATCAATCTTCTCTTCATTAATGCAAACATACATCTGGACCAATATCTTCAAGAGAAATTGTATAGGCTTCCAGGTCAAAAAGCCAAGAACCTACTCTTGGCGAAGAGGAAGGATCTGTGGCTGCTGTCAGTCATGGGAGACATTCACCACTCATAAAATGGGACCCTCTCCACATTGAAAAGTATCACTAATTAACAAACAAAAAATTTACTAATACGAATTTTAAACTCTTAATAAAATCCATATAATTCAAGCAAGAAGAGCACAAGAGATTAGGGAAAAGGATAAGGAAAATTTACTTTTGCTCCAAAACAGGGAAATCTCAGCACACCAAAGCAGCAAAGTGATCTAGAATTACTTACTCTTAATGAAGCAAGAGTTGGCAGCAGAGACAACTACTGTATGTGTTGGTTTTAGCTGAGATCATTTTCTTCACAGTGGCTGGTATGGGGCTGTTTTGGGTTTGTGCTGAACACAGGGTCGACAATACAGAGATGTTTTTGGTTTTGCTGAGCAAGGCTTACACAGAGCCAAGCCCTTTTCTGCTTTTGGTACTGCCACAATGGCAAGAAAGTTAGGGGAGCAGGGAAGGTGGGGGAAGACAGCTGGGAAAAGTGACCCAGGCTGACAAAAGGGATATTCCAGACCATAAAACATCATGTTGTACATGTAAGTGCGGGAAGAAGGAGGAAGTGGGGCATGTTTGGATTGATGGCATTTCTCTTCCCAAGTAACTGCTCTGTGTGAGGGGGCCCTGCTCTCCTGGGAATGGCTGAACACCTGCCAGCCCATGGGAAATGGTGAATCAATTCCTTGTTTTGCTTTGCTTGTGGGTGTGGCTTTCACTTTCCCCATTAAACTCTCTTTATCTCAACCCAGAGTTTTCTCATTTCTACTTTCCTGTTCTCCCCCTGATCCTGCTGCTGGGGGAGTGAGCGAGGGGCCCTGTGGGGCTTGGCTGCTGCGAGACCATGACACGAATGAATTCCAGCAAAGTCCTGAACTACAGCTTTGCAGGCATCACTGACCAGCACCAGAACAATGCAGCATAACAAAAGGGCATACAGAATAAAACAAAATCCTAACAAAATACACAATTCCTAACCAGCTAGAGAGGCTGTGAACTTTCACCACATTTCCTTTTCAAGCAAGGGCATTACTTTCTGGTTTTAGAAGGGGAGATGCCTTGTCCTCCGACAATTTTTGCTATGCTAAGAGTAAAATGAATGGAAGACAAAGAGCCTAGAGGAAAGAAGGGCAAGATTTTCCATGAATAAGCAGCAAAATCCCCTGTCACCTAGTCTTTGACAGTGCTGCACACTAACTACTGATGTTAATTCAGTAACTTGGAAAAAGCCCTGGATGAAACCTGAATTAATACGGACAGGGAGTTAGTAAAAGCTGTTCAACCATGTGCTTTGTTTTTTCTAAAGCTCTGAGGCACTGGAAACTGGCCTTAAATCTGACCTTTTCTTTTTTTTCTTACTAAAAAGATCTAGTTTCAATGCTGAGAATAGCTAAAAAGAACAGAGCTTTCTGCTACTTCTTATCAAACAGTACAGTCATGTGCCACAGTTCCCTCACCTCCCAATTAAAAATCAGTATTTGTGACCCAGCATCTCTTAACAGGTAAAATACAAAAAAAAGACAATAACAATTTCTGAGTTCTTAATTCTTGTGCCCTTCACCACTTCTTATCATCTTATCTAGAAGCCAGTCATTAAAAATTTTATATGCAACAATATACATTGGTGCAATACTAATTGTCTACTGGGACTTCAAGTGGAAAATGTAAATTTTGTATTATGTCCTCTTCCCTCAGAGTACTGTGGGGCTCAAAAACCTACCCATCTCATCCCTCCCTTTCTCCAAAGATCTCCCTCCACGCCTTAAACCAGCAGATGGTTCCTTAGGATATAAAACTACATTCTCCTCCCCTTGTAGCAAAAAATTAATTTTATCACTGCAAATTCAGAAGATCCCTGCTACTGCCACAAAAGGCATGGTGGGTTTCATCAATGCAATTGTCTCCTACTGTGTGGATGCCACAGACAGAAATGGTAGTGGGGGTGTTTTTTGCTTGGTTTTTGCTTTGTTTGGTTGTGATTTTTTTTTAATATCTTTTCTCACTTGGTGCAGGAAGCAGATTGCATTCTTTGCCCTCCATTTTTACTGCTTGTGCAATGTGCATTTCACCTGTAGATAGGTATTAGTTCTGCCAGGGTTAGAGGCAAGTTCAAGGCTCAAACTGAGAGTTCCATCCTGGCACAGACATGAGTTTATCAAAGGATCTCCACTAGCACATGGCACCAGATAACACTGGTGATAAAATGCACATTATGCTGCAGAAACATGATTAGAAACTCTAATCTGCTGCACTTCTCTAGCAATGATTTCCTTTTCCACGCCCTGTGGGCATTAGCTACACTTTGCACAACCAGCAATGAAAGGCATAGTGAAGATTCTCCCCTTTCCTCCAGACCCAGTTAATCTAGGCTAATCCACTTCTGTGAAGCAATACCATCAAATCTCTTCTGACATTATTTAAATTTACTAAGAGCTTCCAAGATACTACACTTTGTCAGGAAACTGCAAACATTTTCAAATACATTGCAAGTGATTGTGAAGAGAATAAGGATATTTGGTGAGCACCCACACTGTGGTCATGCAGAATAAGACAGCTTGAAAAGTAATCTGTTTTTTAAAGGTGAGAACGGGGTTTCTGTGAAGAAAGTGCTTTATTATATTCCTGCTATCCAACTTCCCCCTGCTCCATGAAACACAAAAGAGATAGGCAAAAATAGGTGTCCTAAGGGATAAAGTTGGAAATAAAACAAAGGTAAGAATAAAATGCATAAAGTGGAAATGAGACAAGTCCAAGGAAGGAAGACAGAGGAGCCGCAATAAAGGAAAGAGCAGGAGGAGAATCAGAAAGTCCCCTTTCTAAGACTGCTAACATCAAGACAGAGCAATTAAAGAGTAGCAAAAAAGAAAGCCCACAACATTTAAAGCAGAGGGGAAAACAGAACAAGAAAGAATATTTAAATTTTTCTTCTTTGCTAATTGGATTCACCACTGTGAAACTTCCCTAAACTATTAAAAAAAGAGGATGTATCTCCCAAATAAGACTGGGCCAACAGAGCAACCAGAAATTCACCTGCAAGTTATTAACTAACACACAGCAATTTGCTTTTCATTATTCACAGCTTCTTTTATTTGTGAGTATTTTGGGCAAGTAAACTTCCCTCACTACAATAGTACCAAGAAATCAGTGGGATCTTGCCAAATTTCCCCTCCCCTACAGAAAAACCTTTAAAATGTTACTTTTATTCACAAGTTCTTATGTTCTTGTTACCAGTTACAAGGCTGAAAGTCATAATCCTTTGATTTGTAGTATCATAACATTTCCACAGCAAAGTAAGTAGTATGACAAGAGCTGCTGTTTTCAGGCTGGAAAAGAATATCAGGAAAACATAAGCTTTTAGGAAACCACAATCCTGTTTTCATGACAGTCTCTCTTATGTAGACAGAAAAATAAGGTAACTGAAACAAAGCAGCTGTATTGTTCACAAGAAGGAGAAGGGATTGTTCAAAGTCAAGTGTTTGATTGCTCCCATGAGGGTTTGGTGACACTGCAATCTCTTCTTCACATTACTGAAACATGAGAAATTATTTAGTAGTGGTTGAAGGCTTTTTGGGTACTCACCAGTATGATAAAACTACACAGTATGGTCAAGAGAAACTATTTTACTCTAAAGAACAGCAAACTATGATTAGGCAAAATGCCTTCAAATGTTACTGGAGAGTGCAAAGATTTCTTCCAAATTTATAAATCTGGCAAGTTATGTACCATATTCACTTCATGCAGCATCAATTTCTAAACATGTTCCAAATTTTGAGTACTTAAGTTAATCACACCAAGTCTAGTCTGTAGTCTTTTGTTGCAACAGAAGGCAACACAAGCGATTCCACTGCCATCCAAGGGCATTTTTCATGAAGAAAAGGACCTGTCATAAACAACAGCCTGAAGTCATAAGCAAACAACATAGCTGGGAAAACCACCTCTATATAACCAACCTTAAATTAAAACACAAAATATTCCATACAGACAGGAACAACAGAGAAAGAGAGCTACAAATCTGCAATGATACACAGCCCTTTCGATGTGCTCTGAGACCACCCTTAAGACCACTGGCAATATGAAAGACTGTCCTTTTAGTGTGCTGTGCTATTCAGAGCATTCATACCCAGCTCTGCTCCCAAAACCATTTCTGAAACTTTGTATTTCATAAAGGAGACCTGAGACATGTGGTATGTAAGCTAACAGTGAATAATAAAGAAAGACAGTAACTTCTAAGACTGTTCATTTTCATGTAAACTGGAAGGTGATGTGGTGGCATTTAATCCTGACCTGTCCTCTCATGGTATGAGACCCTCAGAGCATCGTGGGCCTTGCCTGAAGGGGCAGGATCTCAGTGGAGAGGACATACTAAATGCATTAAAAGCACTGCCTGCATGAGAAACCCTCACTTCTGATACAGAATACATGCATGCCCTAGCAGTCTGAGCAACCAGGCTGCAGCCACATCTGTTCTGAACTAGGCAAGTGACGTTCAACTGAAACTCCTAAAAAAAAACCAAAACAAACCATACATGAGATCAGGTAAAACAGACCTTGGGCTCAATTTCTGCTGCTTCAATAAATGCAAGTTGCCTTTATGACACCAACTATCTTAACACCTCAGTGAACAAGGAGCCATGAAGATGAGCACAACTTACATCAGGGTAAGACTCCACAACATTTTCCATACTGTGTATCCATGAGTAAAATAAACACCATTAATATGAAAACAAACATTGTTGAACAGAAAATGAACCCAAGACAAACAGCAAAAGAGAGTCAATTAAAGAAGAAAGGTTTTGCACACATTTGCAAAGTTACCTGGTGCTGTATCATTCAACAATGGTGAAATACAGTCACTGCAGTATTGCATCTTGTTATATTTATGCATTTCCCCTTTCTTGCAGGATGGCACAGAAAACAGCTCGATAAAACACCTTTGTGTAATTGTCACCAGTTATTATTGAACAATATTATTCCCCAAAAATAATTTCACGATTCCTATCTGGGAATTAGGAAAAGCCCCTTAAAAGCCCTGGTTTTGTGATGAGTGGAAGTCACAGCATAATCTTTTGAGGTCTGGAGAACAGTACAATCACATCAAATTCCCTCAGCTCAAGAAATGTCATCTTTACATCGGCTGGTGCAAAAAAATTGTTTCCAGCCTGAGGCAGCTATGATAAGGGATTTAGAAGTCATCACCATGTGGGCCAAGAGACATAAAGGAATGCATCACCACATACAAAGTGTCTGTTTCTCAGAATTTTGGAGCTAATGTTCTCACAGCTGTGTATGACTTAGACCAGCTGGGAAGAAGAAAGGGACTAAATGAGTCACTAGAAGGATCTAGTATTTTGTCTAACCTGCATTTTAACACTCCAGCAGCAGAACTGTTGGTAAGCAAAATAAGATCAGATCATTATCCAGCAAGGGATGGGGCTGTAAAGTCTCTTGGAAGAATAGTAGAAAACACACAGTCCTGGGGGCAGGCAGACAAAGATGACATTTCAGCCCTATCTGTGCACTGCTGAGATACTACCAGCAGCTGGAACAGCCCCCAGCACAACTGAGGAGGGTCATGGGTTACACAAAATTACCACAGACCATCTGGCACTCCCAAGCATGCCTGTGCTGCTCCACAGACAAGAGGGAAAACCTTTTGGAAAGCCTTGCTCAGCAGCCTTAGCACAGCAGTTTCCCTATAACAGACATCAGAGTTTCTGTAACAGGACACACAGGCACTCACAGCTCAAAGTGAAATCTTCTATGGCTTCACAGCACTCTCTACTAGGATCAGTTTGTGACCCCCACCCATTTACATGACTAAAGCTCACTTATGGCAGAACTTGGTGGTTTTTGAAAGAGTTGGATGGTTGAAGTTCACTTTTTTCATAGTAATGATATAAAATGCTAGCAGAGTCTTGACTTGGTGTAGAAATAAGCGAAATGGGGAAAAAAACCAAACCACTTTCTGTGGAAGAACAAGGGTCCCATGAGAAGATGCTCATCTGAATTTCAATGAGCTAGAGCAATTACTGTAAATTTCTCCTGTATAGTTCCTCCTAAACGGCTCAAGTGATGAGCTGAAGTTACCCACACAAAACTTCTTGTACTTCAGATATTCACACAGACAGAGGTCTCTGCTGAAGTCACTTTTATTATCCTAACTCTCACAACTTTTGCACATGTCCTGTTTACTAACAGAAGGTAAGAAATGGTATTTACACTCTCAAGAGAGCAGCCAATGACTTAGTGTATAAACTTGAAGAATGGTTTGATGTATGCTGGTGACTAGGAAAGAGCCAGCCAGCAGCATTATTAAACAAGCTCTTTGTTCATTCTTTTATTATTCTTTATTTTATTATTCTTTATTAATGATACTGTCTTCAACAACTGTCAGTCTACTGTCAGAATAGAACCTATATTTTAAATCAGGAAAAAAACAATGTCAAGTAATCTGTATCCTTAGTGGGTGCTTTGCCTTCCTTGGGGTGAAACTATCAGCTACTGAACATATTTCCATTTTTTGTCAATGCATATTTTCCCATTTTCTTTAGATACAAGGCTATCAAAAGAGTAGCATTCCTCATGAAACATATTCTATTAAGCTACCTGACAATGGATGCATCTTTTAGGCCGCAGTGAAAAGTATTGCATTTGTTTTTAAAACCAACCAATCAATAAACACAAAACCCAAAACGCCCACCTCCCCAAAAGGTATTCCAGCAAATAAACTAGGTTCCCCTCCCCTCTCCCCATTAAAAAAAAAAAAAAAGAAAGAAAAAGGGGGGGGAAGGAAATTAATTGACAAAATTGATTTTTTGATACTTGAATCTTCATTAAAGCTGTTCTGTTTTGAGATTTCTTCATTAACTTCCTTTTCCTTCTGTTACAAAGTGGTAAAAAACAACATTTCTAAGAGTTCTGCTTTACTTTGAAGCTATATCTTAAATTGAAGGGTTCTGAATCTAGGCTGTTTCTATTTGAAACATTACCTGGCAAAATTGTAGGTTTCATCTGGAGAAATCTTTAGAGGCTTATTTGAAATTCATGCTACCCAGACTTGATCCTCTTTTGGTTTCAAGAGCCTCCCCAAAAGCGCATCCATGAGCCAGATGCAAATTCTATCTCTGTCTAAAATGTAATCTTAAAACTCACCCTTTAAACTTTCCTTAGAGACTCTTTCTTTAGCTTATGATATATCCAAATGAGTAATCTCAGCATCTATATGAAGAACAAAAAAGAGAAACTCTCTCAAGTTACTGCTCTAAGCAGGGGCAGGGTTCGGGGAAGCCTCTTGGGCTCTTGCTTACTCTTCTTTTATATGGCTCAAGCTGTAAAGCAGGTGTAGCTAACTACTTAAAGAAACTACAAAGAACCTATTAAGAAAAACTATAACCACCTTGTTAGCATAAAAATAAAATATCTTTCAAGACATAGTATCTTGGAAACTTCTTTCTGACAACAACATTAAAGATCTTCTCTTTCCATCAGTATTCAAACAAATTCTTAGCTCTTAATTACTTGAAATATTTTTAGACTAATACCATTTGCACATCTTGGCAAACAAGTTCAGGACTGAACCTTCATCATGTGGGACCTGCAAATTCTATCTGATAAACCTCTGGAAGGAGAAACAAACATACAGCTTCTCTAAGTATCTAACACTTGAAGAGAAATTTACATCCTTTTGGGAGCCTGATATGTCAATTAAATCCATGCACTCCAGAAGGATCAAAACATGTCACTATACTATATTTTTTAATAAAGAGTATGGTTTTCAAAAAGATAGCAGACAAAGTCCTTCAGACTTGTCTTAAACTGATGGACTGAAGTATACTGAGTAAAAATGTTATTAGGAGAGGGTTGAGCAGCACAGAGACAAAGCTTGATCTTCAGGTCTGTTTTCACAATTTTTCATTCAGATCTGAATACCTTTTAAATTTGCAAGTTGAGTAAAATAAATATTTCTATATTCAAAAGTATGAGTGAGCAAAGCTAAATATATAGAACGCTCTCTTTATCAATACAACAAAAAATAGCAAAGGCAACAATTTATTAATTATACCTGCTCAGTAATGGAAATGGAAGTGGTGCTTATTTGGTGGATTACATTTTATTAAGACCCAAACTCCAACTACAACCCATGAAAGCCTTTCTCAATACAAATATACTCATTCAGGGCAAAGTTCACTCACTAGAAGATTCCATTACAACAGCACTGCAATATTTGCTAACCATATTTCAAGGAGAATCCTAAAGTCAGAGGGGTCACCTAGAACCCTCTTCACACAGCAAGAGAAGGAAATAGAAATGGTAGCATTTGTTTCAAAAAAATAAAGACATAGAAATCTGTAAATTCTGCATTAGAATTCAGTTCTTAAAATATCTCTGTTGTTTTGCTTTGTGTTTGCTCTCTGCAATACCGCAAACTGGCATTTTTTCAAAACTGTTGTATTGGCTGTCATTACTTGCTAAAGTTGTCCAGAACTCTGGTAAGGGATTCTTTGGCCCTGCTCTGTGTTGGCTTTTGCATAGGAGAAGAAGGGTGATTTTTCACCCAGTTGTCATATCCCCAGTACTTCAGGATTTCTGGCTGGACCACTGCTGCTCCAGAGCAGCCCCTTGCACTGGAGAACACAGTGATTCTTTCCTTTACCTGCACCCACTGCCAGGCTGCTGAATGCAGCCATGAACAGAGCTCTTAACACATACAGTATTTCCTACTTTGAACTATTCTTGGTATTATTCTAATGCAAGTTCCTTAACACTTTTACGCATATCAATGCTGCATGTACAAGCATATTTAAGATTTCAAAGGTTTTCATGATACCATCCTACCTGTGTAGTTTATCTTCCAGAATCTCCATGTACTTCTCAGCATTTTCTTTTACGCTGGTCACTGCAAAATAAAGGCCAAAGTTAGGTAATGATACAACTGTACAGTTCTATGGGGGTTTTCTTTATTTAAACCAACTCATCTCTCACCCACGTATTTTACACATATCAGTTAAAAATAAGAATTTCATTAATCTTTTTCACATTCAAATTGCAGTGTGGGTGTCTTCTCCCTTTTTTCTTGAGAGTCTATTGTATCTATATTGCAATAATAGATCAATAACAAATGCATTTATCTCTTGGTTGGGCCACAAAAATGTTGAGACTAACAAAGGCACAGTATGTAGAAGCTTCCTCTTGGCAAAATAAAAAACAAACAAAGACAGCAACAACAACAGCCAAAAAAAAATCATCTCCACAAAAAAAGGAATATTACCCATGCAGCTAGGTCCTCCTCTTTACCTCTTTAGGAGAAGTAAGCCAGACTAACAAATGCATCAGTCCATGCACTACATTCCTTTAAATTGTTATCAATCTTGTATCAAACTTTTCTGATAAAATCAAAACATTAAAGAATGAAAATAAATACCACTCAAGATTGTTGTGAAATTTAGGTTGGGGCTTTTTGTGGTTTGGTGTCTGGGGGGATAGTTGTGTGTGTGTTTGTTTGTTTTTGAAGTTCAGACCTAGATGTTCTATGAGTCCCTACAACTTCTTCACCCAGAAGACACTTCAAAAGACTACTTACCATAACACACAACAACAAAGCTCTTCTTTTGAATGACCACCGGTACTCCATCAATGGTATAAAGTAAACCTCTTCCAGGAAAATGGAGGCTTTTAGATAATAACCATTTCCACAATATGACAACTTTTCTTCCCTCCTCCCTAATAGCTGCTTGCAAAGTCCAAGTCTAGTAGGACTGTAAATCACTTGGTCTCTTTTAAAGCCTTAATTCATTGTACATCAAATATATATTTTATACAAAGAGGCATCCTGCAGAGCATCACTGTTTTTACAGGAAAAACATGCTACATGGATCAGTGCCCTGTGAGTTTTCCCACTCATCTCCCCCACCTTCCTTACAATTCGATGGCTCCAAGCACAGCTTACACACCAGTGCCTTCCCCTTCTGTGTTTGCTGGGTTTTCTTCCTTCACAAAGTCAAATGTCACCCACTAAAGCCTGACCTGAAGACTCAGCATTAGCCAAATCAGCTGTGCTAAAGTTTACACACAGAGGAGTTCACCGAGGTAATACCATTAGCAGCAAGCATCAGGGTCAGAGTAACATTGACTGTCTGCAGAAGGTGGTGCCCACCAGGTCACACAGCAGCCACACATCACTGCAGCTGTCTGCAATGCAATGGCAAGTATAGAACACATTTTGCAAGGTTGATTTACTTTTTGGTTGTTTGTTTCATTTTGTTTTGCTTGTTATATGAGTTTATTAGATTAGCAAACAAACAA
Organism: Irena cyanogastra; assembly: GCA_013397155.1. Lineage (NCBI taxonomy): Eukaryota > Metazoa > Chordata > Aves > Passeriformes > Irenidae > Irena > Irena cyanogastra. The sequence continues at coordinate 702,507 of VWZV01000437.1, forward strand.
ACCAAACAACAAAAAAACCTGAAACAAACCAAAAACCCAAATCCACCACAGCCCCAGTAGCCTGGAAGCAGGATTCTGCAATGTTATATTGTATATAGACAACTGCACTAGTTTATACATTCACAGGCCCAATTACTCATTAGAAGAGTGCTGATGGACGTTATGCAAAAGGGTTTATAAGGATTTCTGCAATGGCACTGGAGACTAAATAACATTCTCTAGCTTGTAGCAGCACTGTACCAACTACAGGGCTTAGTAAAAGCTCAGTTTCCTTACCATGCTTTTATTCCTACACTTCCTGTGGAACTGTGGAGAGCCTGCAAGACAGCAAGTCCTTCTTTAATGACACGCTAAAGCTTTATAAAAATGGGCACCACTCCCTATCCATCAATCCCCAAATGTGCTGACCTGAGGCCCAGTGCACGCTTTGATAGCAAACAGCTTCAAGGTGCTCGGGTGCTGTACTTCCCCTTCTCTTGCCATAGTCACAGTGTCCTTCAACACGAGCTGTTACAACCCAGGGGCTTATTCTTTTGGATAATAAAGTCAGCAGATATTATTAATTTTTGGAGAGGGATGAGAAGAGGTGGAGAATCTGTTTCACACTCACTTTGTTTCTAACCGATATAGTGACTTCTTACATTACATGAAAGATAAACCTTGCTTTCAATTTCTCCTGCTGTGCTTGTCACTTTTTAATTGGGTTTGATCTGATAGAGTAATTTGCACTTTCACAGTTCAGTCCTGCCCCTACACGCAATTTTACAATGCCCTTGAAGCACACAGCTTAATACATCAGCATTATTCAATGACAAAAAGTAATGGACAAGAATACACCACTAGTCAAAAGTAGGTCAGCAAAAAGCTAACACTCATTTGGAAATCACCTCACATCACTAAACCCTACTCTCTCCTGTCAAACGTTTTAACTACATTAAAAGAAATGCAAACTTTGCTGCTGAGAGAGAAAGCTCCCCAGACTAGCTTTGTCTCCTTGCCTTCTTCTCTGTGTAACTGGAAAAGCTGTGACCTGGAGATTTTGCTGGAGGAAAAATACATCTTAAAAATCTGATTAAGGTTACTTCCTTTGCAACTAACTGTAGACAGCATTGCAACAAATACAGAAATACTTTCAGCCTTTTACATCATCCATTGAAATAGAAGACGAACAACAGATTACCAGATTTTTTTGTTCTAATTTAATGAATCTATTCACCATCACTTCAAAGAAAAAAAATGCAAACAGGAAACTGTGTGTGCCTTCAATCTGGCCAAGAAAGTACTAGATGACAGAGAAAGAAAAGAAATAATAATTTATGAGATTCTTCTCTGCATGCCAAATGGTTTGTTTTTACGTTTAAGTGAATGAGGTTGCCTTTTTCCATCAGTTCTCTGGGGATTTACATGCTTAGCTTATATTGGCCTTGAAGGGAGTTACTAAAATAAAGAAGTATAGATTTTCTATTAAAATAAAGATATATAAAGACTCACAGAAGATCAGAACACTGGGTTATTTGCTAAGACTAACAATAAACCTCTCTTGTGAAGTCTTAATTGAAGAAAAGTGAGTCAGCACTTTTTTCCCCTGATTTTATCTTAAATTTTTCTTCCTCCTTACAGCAGCAAAGTCCAGTCTTGGAATCAGTTCTGGTCAGACAGAACTGAGGAGCAACAGTGAGCTCCAGTGGTGGCCTTTTAATTGCCACAGAATGTAAATCTGCCATTTTAGAAGCTGCATAAACACCATTCAAAAATTAACCTCCATAGCATTCCTTTAAAATATCATCACGTGTCATTTCTCATCTGAAAGCAGCCCCAGTGGGGCAATGCTATTTCTATTACTTACAGAGATTATTCAAGCCTGCACATGAAAGCATATCATTACTTTCATTCTTCAGTCTCTTATTCTTTGGTCCTCAAATATTGAACCTAAAAGGACCAATGGACTATGAGATATGCTTTGGATTCTACAATCAATATTCTCTAAGACTTTATAAAACCTGAGTATCTGACTGGAGACACCTCAAACACAGTGTTCGTGCAGATGCTCCAGATGTAAATGCTCGGCAACTCAGAAGAATAAATCTTTAAAATTGAATAAGTGGCTTAAAAATTGGTAGTCAATATCACAGTAGTCTTCACAGATCTGTAGTTCTCTACCAAACAAGTCATCCACAGAGTCTGAGATACAAAGTCTGAAGTAAAGTTTTTGCCTCTCATCTTTTTTTTTTCTTTTTCTTCTTTTTTTTTTATGGATAGACAGCTTGGATGAACAATAAAACATAGTTTTACACAAAATTTAAGGTTGGAAGAGATGCAGTAGCTCCTACATCAACACCCAGCATAAAAAGAATTGATAGACATTATCTGCCTGCATGACAAGCCTGATACCTACAAAATTAGCCTTTCTGATCCACAAGCATAATGTACCTTCTCAAATATTTTATTAGGTAGAGTGAAACTCTCCCTGGCTTCAATGACATTTTTTCCTGACGTAAGGATCTGGGAATAAAAATAAAAATAACTGCACAGACATGCATTGATCTACTCTAGGGACAGAATTAGATGTGAACAAGGCTGACATGTTGCTTCCCCTGTCACTATACTTTTTTTACTGTAAAAATTGTTATTAATACCAAGAGAAAATGAAAGCAGAAAATGATTCTATGAAAATGATTCTGATCTTTTCTGTCATGAAATATGTACTACATTAATGTATGAATTTGGGGTCTTAAAAACTGAAGAATGGCTTTGATATATTTAAAGGTTCACTTGAAAAGACAGTGACACTTAAGATGACATCTTAGCTGCCCAACTACATGTCAAGATGATTTATCAAGCCCCAGTAACAAGATTTTGGATTACAGAATGGTAAGGAATTTTGCATCCTGCAGAGAGACAAGGGAAAACCCCAAAGAACAAGCTCTGTGTGAAGAACAATGGCCACTCTCCTATGCATTGTTCCCAAGGAACTCAAGTAGAAAGAACAGAAAAGGTCAGGATTAAATGCACAAAAATAAGTGCCTTATTAAAAAACTGTAAATACTTTAAAAAGGCAAATGAAATTCTATGCTGGTTCCCTGTCATCCAGTAAAGTAAATACTGAGATATGTAGTTATTATCTGTCTTTTCCAGTAATTGTGATTTGTTCTAAGAAATGTACTAATCCTCTGAATAACACTGCAGAACAGCACAAAATAACTGAGGAAACTACTGCCACCAGAGATGAGGTGGCCAAAATTTGGGAGTCCAAATGGACTGGCTATTCTGCAATTAGAAACACTACATAAAGGTGAACTGGAACCACAAACATCTGTATTGAACACCTAAGAAATGAAAGCCAGACATTTAAAAACACAACCCAATCTTACTTGATGGAGTTTAAAATATTCTCTGCCTAATTGGAGATGCAGTCACAAGGTTTTTCCCTCCTTCTGTAAGCAGCTGGCCTGGAGAATAGGATACTGTCCTGCTTTCACTTCAACAAGCTGTGCTTTTGCACTGGCAGGCAGCTCAGGAGCAATAGTTCTGCTGGGGCTGAGATCTGTGAATGCAGCAGGGCTGCACTATGCAGGGCTGCTAGACAGCCTCAGTCTCTCTGGATGGAAAAGAGTTTGCAACAACAGCTGGGTGATTCAGTAATGTTGATCTTTTCATAATCCTGTCCCACAGGAGAAGAGGGAGTTTTCAGGGATCCATTGTCAAATGACACTCCACTGCTTTCAGAGCTCTCAGAGGGATGGAGTATGCAGTATCTTGTCCATGTGAAGATTTCCATCAGCATCACTTTCCTCTCCAGCACTAGTCAACTGCTCTGATGCCATAGGGCAGCACTTCTGATACGTAGAAGCAAACAACTAAAGGTTCCATCTGAAGCATCACTGTCTTAAAATACCTTGCTCACTCTCACATTTAAAATCTTACAGTATATTTCCACTTTATACCCTCTAACTCTGGAAAAATACAGGAAGTAATAAAAATCTACGAAGAGTAATAAAGAAATACAAAATCAGCAGAACACAGGACAGCATAGCATTTTGCCCCTAATACTGCACTGAAACAGGAAAAGACTGAAACAGTGTGAACAACTCACCTTCCTCAGGAAGTTCCCCTTGGAGCTGTGGATACAGAGTGTCTACTGTTCAATTTTTGCCTAACATTTCGGTACATCCTGAACAGGAGGAAGCCTAGTCTAACCTCCAGACATGCTGGGAATGGGTGGGCACTGCAAGCCCAGGAGAAACAGCTTCCTCTCTTTAGGAGATCACATAAAGGTCAAGTTTGGCCAAGTTTTTCCAGGTCAATTGGAGAGATGGCAGTGTTTTACACATAGCAAAAGCAGGCAAAGAAAATGCTTCTTCTGCTTGTGTCAAAGTTCTCAACGTATTTACAGATGGCCTAATTTGTAGATCTTGGTGCAACAATGATTTTGAGCATGCAAAAAGACAAGTGGCACCTTGCCTTGGATGTAAAAAATTACAACTAAACATAGATAGCGTACAGAAGATACTGATTTTAACAGAGAAGCCACATTCTGCTCTCAAGTTAGATGTCAGGGCAGATATAAGTTATGGAAAAATATCAGAATGAACAGAAGTTTGACAAAGAAATGAAAAACAGAAAATAGATCTTACAAAAAGAAATGACAGGAGGTGCCAGCAACTCTGCCTATAACAACTGATAATTCTGTCTTTGAGCAAGGCGGAAAAGATTTGCAGAGGTGACAAGGAGCAGGGGAAAACCACCCTGCATAAAAAGGCACAATTGAGAAACAGAATCTGCCTCCTGAACCTTCTTTGTTGCATGAAGTACTTTTCATCCAAAGAGACAGGTGACCCTTCAAGTTCTGTGATGATTAAATTGCCTGAATTCAAGAGAATTACCATACTTTCATATGGTTTCTGAGTTCCTTTCTAATCTCTGCAAAATCTGTCAAACCTGACACAGGGATTCCTTCCATGCTACATGTGGGAGACTGCAGGCAGAAGAAGGCAAACTACTTTCAGTAAATAATTAACCTTAAAAAGAAAATCAGCTGAAATTTTACGCATTGTTTTATTACACAGTATAAAAGCAAGCATACTGATTGTAAACTGAAGGGGCAGTAGGCCCAGCAGTCACCAGAGCACATAATAATATGAAAAAAGATCTGCCTTGATACTTTAAGAGATTATATAAAGTGTAGGGAGAGTCACAAAGCAATAGCACCAGACCACCCATCTGTGCAGCCCCAGGTCTGGAGCAGCCTCCTGGCCTTCCAACTTCTCCCCTGCATGTACCTCTGTAGTAACCACAGGCTGGGTGCAGATCCCCTATCACAGGTTTGGTTACTTTTCCACAAATGATTCAAAAGCTACAAATGATTGGAGTGCACTAAATGGAATCTTGAATTGGCTGCAGAAAACCAGGGAGAAAACCATTCTTACTTCATGTGTTTGGTACAGGATGACAACATTCTCACTTCAGGGAAATCTGAGCTCAAACCAAACTCCCTCTCTGCTTTCTGCTGCTGACATAAATAAGCCAACTTGTCCCAGAAAGGTTTTCTTCATTGCAGACAAGTTTACTTTATTTAAAATTAGATAGGACGTGGATTCATGCACAACTTCTAGCTCCAGAGTGACTGTATAGTGCCACTTCTGGAAGAATGCTGGAGATCTTCACCAATAACATCCTCAGGGAATGAAGGCTCTTGAATTCTCCTACGGGAAAGTGAAGGATGAGTTTTCCTCTCCCATTCCATCACATAGCACCATCCTGTTTTCCTTGCCTCTCTGCAGGCACCAGAATCATTGTTTACACTTTGATACACTTACTAACCTACTTGAGTACTGAAAGTATCATCTCTTTTTCCAAAACCCATGAAAATTTCCTTTCACTTTCTATTCTTATTTCTCTTATATTATTTACTAAGCAACTGGGGAGGAATGAAGGGGAAGGCAGAGGTATCAGAGAGCAATCTGCTTGCATTTTCTCCTACCTGGTTCTCCTCTCTGCCTGTTTGCCACCTATTCAATCCTCTGCTGACCATCTGTTCAGCCTCCCTGCTCCAACAACAATAAAAAAAAAATCCTTTTTTCTTTTCTCTTCACAAAGCAAAGCCTGAACATCAAGGAGAGCCATGTGTCCAGCTTGTCCTCTGCAGACTGTCAGCAGTCACAAGACATCATCTGGAAATCATTAATCACCCGAACAAGGCAACCAGACTCAACATGTGCAAAGGCACCAGAAGAGTTCAAACTCGTTACTTGAATTGCCACAAGTTTTTCCTGGAAGTAAGATTTATTTTAACACTGTTAGATAAGATAAAAAGACCCAGAATGAGCCCTTTATATAGCTATCCAAGACAAATAACAGAGAACAATTAAGGCTTTATGCATGGGCTAAGCTCCATGACAATTACTGACAACACCTAATGTCTATGTTATGAAAGGCAGGAACAGGTCAAACATTTTTGTCTGACAGACAAACTATAAAACAAGTGAAATCACAACTGAATTTTTGGCTTGAGAGGATACTTTACAGCTAATATGGATGATCCATAGACCATGAGACATGTCACAGCCACTCAACAACATCAAGGCTTCTAAAAGACACAATAGCTGGTTTCAGGTGGCTGTTGTGCTGAACTTCCACGCATGCAGTCTTACACCTAATGCTTTAGTATCTAAATTGCAACTAAAAAATTATATTAAATTACTAACCCACTTTAGCTTTTTAATTTAAGCTCACAAAGGAAAGATGACCAAAGATTTTTCTCAATCACCCTAACCCTTCTAGAGATTTTTTTCCAAAAGGACTTTGCAAAATATCATGCTGGTCTTAATACTGCTGATTATTCTTTTCCTATCTCAACTTGCTTGCTAGTCAGGGCATACAAATTAGCAAGAATCCAGGCACCTACAGAGAGACAGCCCCAAGTCAGAGGATTTTCACTTCAACAAAGACAATTAATTATTACAGAAATTGTGTCCAAAACTTCTTTATAGAACAAAACCACATCATTGCAACACAGAAAAAAAATCAGAAAAATTGAATTTGCCCCCAAATGCTGCTGTAGAATCTGGTTACTAAAAGAGATTCTCCTTCAAGGGAGAGCAGCATACAAGCATAAGGGCTTTGAAAAGCAACAAAAAAGGGGGAAAAAAGTGTTTAAAAAGCCAATGCTCTCACTGACAAAGGAAAATCACAAACATCTTCATAGTAGAACAAATTGCTACTAAGACATCAGTCCTTCAGATAACTTTAAAGAAAGCAAAGTGGAGCTTAAAGGTATATACTGAAGGTTAGAAGTAATACAAATTGCAATAGTGATGAGAAAGAATATTCAGAATTCCAAGCTATTTTTTAACAACCTTGAAATGACATCGAATAAAGCAGAGACTTCCTGCACCAAGGCTTACAAATGATACCTGCAAATAGCACTAGCTTACATTTTTGTTCTGCTGTTCCCTCCAAGGACCTAGAACAGGTCTTGAAACTTCAGAGAAGCAGCAATTTCTTTTTTAAAATATAGCTGACAATGAGACCATGATACAGAGAAGCAGTGTCCCACATACACAGAAGTTTGCAGAAACCCTTTGTAAACTACTTGACCACTGTTAGCTGTACCAGTCCTCCTTTCTGCAATGCAATTACAGGGCTTCCAAACAAGAAAAAATGTGAAGCTGCTCAGCAGAGAGGTTGAGCAGAGCCTGTTCTGCAGCCATTTCAGGGACAAGAGAGCTTTAATATATCACTTTCCTTAATCCCTAATAATCTTTGCCCTAGCTGCTTCCTCCTGGCATTATGCAACCTGCACATAACAGCATATGAGTTTCATTAAACCCACAAGTAATATCTGGCTATGCCTGACATATCAATGTAAACATGATGCTTTTGACCATGAACATGCAGGGATGCCTTAAAAGCCTCTCTGCTCCTTACACACAAAGCTGGGGCAGAGATTTACACAATGTAAGTGGGAGAATTACTGCAGCTGAGCAAAACAGATGTCCCTACAAGAACTTACGTGCTCTAAGTGCTTCTACTAAACCTGAGCACCCAGAAGGGCAGAGTCACAGACACAAGGGCACACTGCTGAGTGGATAGATGTTTTTTGAACTGCTTTCAAGACAGGATCATTAATTTAATTGGCTGACTTCAAAACATTGTTTACACTGTAAATTCTTTGTTGGTTTTCTTATTATAACTTCCTAGTGCAAAACTCTACTGCAGTAGAGCTCTTGAAAACAACAGCTTTAATATCTCTAAGCTAAGGTGGTCACAACGAAGGCGTAAGATTTCACATAGGGTGACAAAGTGTACTTTACAAATTCGTTGTAGACACCACTTTGCATAATAAAAAAGGGATTCCAATGACATTCCAATGGAAGACAAACTCCAGCCCATTTCAGATTGCCATGTAATCTTCACTGATGCTGCTCTATCTTTCATGTCTTTTTTTCCTTGATGCCCTCTTTGGTCACCAGAGCCAGGCATAAATCTACATCTTCCCCTTATCTGGATAAACTATAAAATATTTGAGCTCCCTGTAGCCTTTTGTTTTTTAAGAGAGAATTCACATTTAGCTTAGAGAGATGATGAAAAAGCAGCCTCATTACTATTCAAAATCTCTTTCTAGATTGAAGCAGACAGTTTCAGCATCAGTAGAAAATATTCTGTTTGAATTAAGCCCTAAGACCTCTGTTTCTGTAATGTCCATAAAGGAAAGAAATTAAAGGCCTTGCCCTTCATATTGTGTATCTGCATTGCTATACTGTAAGTAGGATGAGTGAGCTCATTCTTCAAAGCAGCAGAATGGCCTTTAAAAAAAAATAACTCTGAAAATAGCAATTTCTGTTGAAACTGACACTCTTTCTTGACTTTTTACTATGATTTTCTTTCTCATACATTTTATTTGCCACATGACCCAAGCTGTCTCCCTCTCTGACTCCTAAGTCTATGCTGTCCGTGTCATTTTCTCCTTCGTTCTTCTTTTCAGTTTCTACTCTGCCTTTCAAATTCCTTTTTCAGATTTTGTCAGCTTTGCTCTTTCACTTAAGCTGTAAATAATTCAATACCACAGGGAATTTTACTTCTGGTTTTGCTCTCTGTACCAAACTTGCAGTGTTTAAGCCACTTCTAGAAAAGAAAACTTTCTAGTACAAGTAAGGATTCCTGAGACAGCAGTTTGTGGACACTTTACTGGTCATTCTGGTGATGTTGAAACAACTTCCTAATGGCTGATGTAGACTCTTCTAAAACAGCTTAATTGAACATTTTCTAATACCAAATGTTCTTTAGGTATGATTTCACATGCTTAGTTGATGTAATCTTCATGACCTAAATTATTTTTCAAGTGTCACCTTGAAAAGGAAAATCCTAATTTCCTAAGTTTTGAATACATGGGGAAGAAATCCAACTCTGGCAAAAATCAAGGTCCAAATCTTCAGAACATCCCAACACCCACAGCAAGAACAGCATTATGAGCTATTCCAAAATGTCCAACATTAGGATTAGAATTATGCCTCCTCTCTTAATCTTCTCACTAAAGTGCAAGTGCAGCAGTAACTTCTTCTGGACACTCTCAGGACAAACTAATCAGCTCTACAGACAACATCCACCCACTTCTCACCACTCCTTTGTGGAAAAGGTGGACAGACAGAATTGTCCACCAGCTGGACCACAACAAACCTAGGCTGTGACACCTAAGGAATGAAATTTTCTATGAATCTCACAGCCTGAAAATACAGAAGATGACTCAGGTTTCCTGCTCAGGTATCCAGTCTAATTATTGGACAGTGAACAGCTGAAGAGAGACAGGCTGCCCCAGAAACCACTGGAGAAAAGAGAAGTGGAGACAGTCAAATAGGGGAAAAAAGTCATGATGAAGAGCAGGTTGAAAGGCGCTGCTGGAGAACTGAGCCCAAGGGAAACTCCATTGGTCTGCAGCAGATGAGCAGATTACAGCTGACTTTCTAGGGCAGTCTGTTCAAGTGTGGGTAGAGCCAAGCGGCACAGTTCACCACACTGGAGAATAATTTTTCAATTGAGCTGCTGCCTCTTTGCCTGGCTGACTGACTAATATGTCAGTTGAACAACTTGAGTGGTTTTTCTGTCATTTTCCCTTGCAATTCAATTTTAAACGTTGGGACAAATTGCCCACTGTCTAATAGAAGTGGACTTGTACCAGCCTGCATGTTTAGGCAAAGCTGAGGAACATTCAACATTTTCCCAACTTTAAGGTCCCCCACAGATTTTACTGCTAACACCAGGTCAAGTTGTGGAAATGAGAAATGCTCACACAGCAAATGCTTCCATAGTGTTGGATTGCAAGAGGCTTTTTCAAAGCGCTGTTTGTGCATTTTAGCCGTGAAACTTCCAGGGATATCAGTAGGAGTCACACAGCTAAATCCCCAAGCAACACTTTTGGAAGATGACTTATATTTAAAGGAGGATTAGAAGGAAATACTTCTTAAGCCATTTTCCATGTAACATTATCAGTCTAAAATTTGGAGAAATACGGAATCATTTGGGGGAAATACATTATTCACTGGGTATCAATTTTTCCATCCAATTAGGCTGGGCAGCTACACTGAGTATTTAACAGACACCCTTGCTTCCCCCTCCCTTTCCACAGAGTGTATATATTAAACACAAGTTAAGACTTCTGGGTTTTCAACTTTGTTGATTTTACATTCCTTCTGGGATTTAAAGTACTACTTTGTTTAATTATTTTTCCTCTACTCATCCACAGTATTGAATGACAGTAATAATGAACTCAGAATCATTGTACAAATCCCAGTAGGAACCATTCACAGTTTGCTAATAGGACATTATATTTGCATTACCAAGTTCAGTTCAAAGCACGCTGTGTAAATTAGCTCTGAGGGTTACTACCATGAATCTAAAACCAGAACATCAGGTCAATTAGCACAGCTCCAAAGTACAGTATTTTGGGTGAAAACATAAGGGCTATGATTAAAATTCTAGGAAATCTTTTTGGCTAAGTACCTCTGAGAAGATGTCTGGTTTCACTTCTGGGACAAACCAGAACGCCCCAGGTCACAGCAGTGTAGCCTGATGCCAGTGACCCTGATGCCTGATAAGCACTATTGACCTGTTCTAAAGAGGGGGCAAAATTAACTCCCAGGAGGTGTGGAAATCCTCAGAACCCCACGGAGCCACTTCCTTTCCCATCCATATTAACAGAACAGGTGAGTATGAGGAAGACATGGAGGATGTGTGAATTTAACATAGAATATATTGCTTACCTAAAAATGCAACTAACGCACAAAAGATACTCAGTTTCCTCCACAGAAACAAACCCAGCACGCACCAAGCAACAGCCAGAGACTAAAAAATCACAGTTTAATAGTGCTGAAAGGAGGCCCATGACAAAGTAAGGCAAGGAGTTCCCAGTAACAAATACTGTAGGACTATTTACTTTTAGGGCAGACAAACATACATGTACAGACACACAGACAAATATGGAAGCAGTTAATGAACTTAATGAACTTCAGAGAACTACATAGCATCTTTGTGGTTCAGAGAACCACACACCATTTTTGGACAAACTGCTGGAACAGAAGCATGCAGACACGACAGGAAAAGAGGTATCCTAATGAAGCTCTACCTCAGAACTACAACTCCAATGAAGCCAGAAGCTGTCACCTAAAAAATAAAAGGAAGGGCCAATGGATATTATTCTGGTCAAGTCTGTTAATTGGTCTAGATCCTACAGTCAGATCAGGTCAGTCTTATCAAGCCATCAAGTCAGCACAGTACATAGGTTTTACCTCTGCCTGGCCAAAGATGATCTTAAGATTCATTCCTTGGAACATTCTGTGGTTAAGCTTCTTAGAAATTTTAGTGTAGCTGCCTTGAAAGGCTGCTTATTCTGTAAATGCTAAAACAAAATACATCACTATTCTCTGCAGAAAGATACCTGAAATAACAGTCAGGCAACTTCAAAATTATTTTACCTTAAAACAAATTACGGGATTTCAGATTACACAACAGAAGTCATTCAATGGATAGGCTTTATAGTCAACTGTATAAAAATGGACATTCCTCACAGATGGCTAGAGCTGGGACACAGAGGGGTATTGCATCATTAATATTCATAATTTTTTAATTCATTAGGCTGCAGCTGAAAGGATCTGTAGGGGCTGAACCAAGCAAAACTCCTCACAAGGCCTGAAAGAAATTACTGTGATACATACAGGACCAAGTAGAAAGGTATAAAAAAAGAGATAGTGGGAAACAAATTTGGATGTTTTGAGTCGAGTACCTCCACAAAATACTTTCAGGTCCATGTGCATGACCAGCTAAATAGCTGTAACCTCCTGGTAGAAGTGGTGAGAATGAAAGGATTTGCCTGTGTGAATAAACAGCACACAAATACATAACAGATTCCACCCTAGCTGCAATGCAAACTGATGTGTGAAACAGAAAATGGGCTTTTAGTGAATTATAAATAGCTGGCAAGGACTGAACACTCAGCTGGGCGAAAAATGCTTTATATGGAAGACAGTGATATGAAAGATCAGAAAGCATATGCAAATTGAAATAAAATGAATACGTTGTCAGAATACAAACAAACAAAAGTCATATTTTGGAAAGTAAGCACTGTAAGATGCTTACTATTGCATGACAACTCAGCAACAAAGAGAGATGAGCTAGAGTGCCCAGAAAAGTAAAAGATGTTTGGTATAATAGGTGCTTCTGAAACTAGGTAGAGTAACACAAATCAATTGACTGCTTATTGTATACCTACTCAGTAGCACAGGAAAGCTTAGATTAGCCTTAGGAGCTTTAGATTACTTGCACAAATGAATTTACAGAGGCAGTGAAGCAATATGTTACTGCAAGATTCAATAGGATCTACTATGAAAAAAAATCTCTCTTTTAATGGACTATTCAGCTGAATTTGAATTCTCCAAATTTTTTCAAATCAGCTTATGAGTTGTTTTCTTTCCTTATTTCAATTACAACTGCTCTTTTCAATTTTCTGCTCTTTTCTGTTGGGTTTTTCACAGCTTATGTTTCTTCCATCACTTTTTATAACCACTAAAGAGGCAGAGAAACTCTCAAACATTTTGTCCTGAAGAAGAAAAAAAAATCCAACAATATTTTTCTGTCATTCTGCCTTTCTATATCCACACTGAAATATCAATTACAAGTCTCCTTTTAACACATAGAGATGCACAAACGTACCTGAATTTGTGTCAGACTTCTAGGTGCATCCACAAAGGGTCAGGACAAACAAGAGTGGGGAAATAAAGCTTACCTCTGCTTCCTCTCTGTTTAACATGATTCTGTCAGTCTATCATCTCCCTAATGAGTGGTGCAACTCTTATTCTTAATTGTGCATTATTCCCATTTTCAGCATTTTTAAAACTAATTTATCTAAAGAGAAAAGATGTCCAAAGGGGAATCACACCCTAAGAAATTGCATTTGAGTAGCAGCAATTAAATACTCACTTTCTAAAAACTTGCGAGGCACAATTGCTTAATAATGATTCATTTCAAATGAACCCAGAGAAACACAGATTTTTAATAACTTCATTCTCCTTGGTCTTCCCCAGAAGATATTTAAACAGGGTACATGACTACAATCAGCAGTAGGAACAGAATATTGCTTCACTAAGGCAAAATGGAGCATGTCAGCACAGGAAAATAAAGCTGCCTACTTTGATTTCTGGCACTGCATCTTTGGTCAAAATATATTTTTTGTGGGAAGTTCAATGACATTTGGATAGCTACAATTCTTTAAAAAGCATTAACATATTTATGTTTTCATAATTATTTTTAATAGAGTTTTGGCACTTGTTCTCCCACCAAATCAGATTATCTGGAAGAGGTATTGGCCAGCTGAACTGGTCAAATTGGCAACTGGGGACCAGGTATGGTCACTTCACAGAACTCTGACACACAACTCCTGCCACATGAGGTTGTCACCTCTTCCTGCTGGGCTTCTTCACAATCTACTAAAATCCATTCTCTGTTTAAGGAGCTCTCCTCAAGTTTTTCCATCATGCCTTCCTTGCAGAACAGGACTCTGGTTCATGGAGGTTCTGGAGCAGAAGCAGACTGGAGGCCAGCAGAGGGGGAACAGTGTCCCCTCCTGCCCCACTGCCCTGAGCTCACGGGCCATGCCAGCCCTCTGCTACAGCCAGCCAGGCATGCAATGACTTGGCAGGCTCAGATGGCACCACAGACCTGCCGAGCTTGCACAGCGCAAGGAGGAGTGGGGAGACACACAGAATGAAGGGGAATGAAAGGAAACCCTTGTGTCACAGCTTCTGCCAGCCTGCCATAAAAGTCACCACGTAGTCTAGTAAGAATCACCTTTGATTAACCTTTTATCTTCTGCCCTCCTTAGTTAAGGAAATAGCAACAAAAGCATTAAATGACACTGGATTTCCTCTATTTGATTTGCACTGTCTTAAGACTTCACCAGTTCTGAAAGGTGTTAGTGTAATCTGCTTTCTACCGGGCATGGACAAAGCCACACAGATATACCACATCCCACTTGTAACAAAAATAAAAGTAATCATCCTGCTTTGCCAATTATTTGAAGAATATTTGTTCTTTTGCCCTAAACTGTCCAAGAAACACTCTGCAGTTTCACTATTTACCTATAGTGCTTTTTGTATTTACAAGATTTCTATGAAACCTTATAAAAAGTTTACAAGTGATTTCTAGGAAAACAATACTACTCTCAAGTACATTTTTGTGATGGATTTTAATTTTCCCTGAGGGCAACTTCATTCTTAGAAACGACACAATAATGCAAACATTCTTTAGACAGAGAAAAAATATACAGGCGCCCCAATAAGCTATAAATCCTTTTCACAAGTTTCTGCTGTCTTTTTAAGACTTAAATTATCTTTGTTGCTGTGGATTGGGCAATCATAGCATTCCAGATGTGGATGAAGGAACCAGATGGACAACAGAGAAAATAAAATCCTTCACTGTCCAAAAAGCCTATTTCAGGAAAAAAATTCTTACAAAAAGCACAGAGGCAACAATGTACTTGGGGTACCCGGATGGGAACCACAACTATTCCAGATCAAGCAGCTTCAGACCAAAGTGACAGCTTGTATGGCTTGTATTTAAGGGCAAATCTCAGCCTCTTGCAAGTGTACTTTTTTCACTGCAATGGCTAAAACAAAATGAGGATTCTTATTTTTTCCTAAAACACTGAGCAGATTAAATGTCCCCTGGACTTGCCAGGATAGTTAACAGAAGACCCCTTTGGGAATTATCTTTTTGCAAAAAGAGAGCAGCTCTCAGGCTACTTGGGTTTCTGCCCAAGATCAGACATTCTGCACCCAGCAGCCCGCAGATGACAGCTGCACACAACCTCCTCCATGAGGAAGCAGTGTGGGTCCCTCAGGGGTCACTGCTGGGGCTGACACTGTCCAGCATTTTTGTCAGCAATGCTGATGGCAGGATGGAGTGCTCCCTCACCAAGTTCACTGAAGAAACCAAGCCTTGTGGTGCAGTCAACACACTGGAGGGCAGGAATGGCATCCAGGGAGTCCTGGACAGGCTGGAGAGGTGGCCCATGCAAACCTATGAAGTTCAAGCAAGCATAGTGCAAGGTCCCACATGTGGGTTGGGGCAATCCCAGGCACACCTTCAGGCTGGGCAGAGAGCAGCCCTTCCGCAGAGATTTTGGGGTGATGGTCAACATCAACAACAACTCAACGTGAGCTGGCAATGTGTGCTGCAGCCCAGAAAACCAAGGAAATCCTGGTCTTCCTCCAAAGGAACGTGGCCAGCAGGTCAAGGAAGGTGATCCTGCCACTCTACTCTACACCTGTGAGACCCCCCCAACATAATGCAGGAGTCCTGCATCCAGCACTGGTGTCCCCAACATAAGAAGGACATGGAACTGTTGGGGTAAGTCCAGAGGAGGCCACAATATTGCTAAGAGGACTGGAGGAATTCCCCTATGAACACAGGCTGAGAGAGTTCTGTCTCTTCAGCCTAGAGAAGAAAAGTAGAGAGACCTTATTGCAACCTTCCAGTATCCAAAAGGGGATACAGAAAAGCCAGAGAGGGACTCTTTGTCAGGAATGTAGTGACAGAACAAGGAGGAATGGGTACAAACTGAAAGAGGGTAGGTTTAGATTAGATATTAGGAAGAAATTCTTTACTGTGAGGGTGGTGAGGCACTGGCATAGGTTGCCCAGAGAGGTTGTGGATGCCCCAGCTCTGGCAGTGTTCAAAGGCCAGGTTGGGTAAGGCCTTGAGCAGCCTGATCTAATGGGAGGTGTCCTTGCCCATGGCAGGGGAGGTTGGGACTGCATGATCTTTAAAGTTCCTTCCAACCCTTAACATTCTGCAATTCTATAAACCACTCATCACTCTGCCTTTAAAAAAACACCATTTGTGCTGGATCCCAAAAACTAAGTGATGCTCTTCACAGAGAGAGGAACTGTTTCACCATTTCATTTACATGAACAGAGACTCAGAAAGACATGGGCACTGTGTCAACATCAGCTCAGAGTACAGGGATCAGAGACAGAAGCTGAGTCCAAGTGTTCAACTGCTCAGTTTGTTGCTCCAAACTGCACACTGCTTCAACAGACCCAGAGCCTAAGACTATTAAACACAACCAAAGTCAAGGCTATTTCTAAAAGCATTATTGAGGTGAAGGCAAGTCCCATCCTCAGCTGGGAAAGAGGATACACTGCATACTGCCAATGCACGTCTCACTCCAGGTGATGGGCTGGATCATTGTGTCACCTGAAGGACCAGAAAGCTTCAAAAGTTCACTGGGGATATTCCTGCTATCAGAAATAGCCAGTGTACAGGGAGATTGCTCTCCAGCCTCCAGCACAGGGATGCCCCACCCCTCACAACAAAGGACAGCTGGGACCTGCCAACAGTTCATGGAGGGCAAGGCACCCCAGGGGACAGATTTTAAGACCTATTGTGATTGACAATGCCTATCAAGGAGGCCCTCAAACTCTCCTCAAAGGGAGACTGTAACTTGCAAAAGTCGAAGCAAAAAGTTAATCAGCTGGTACATACCACAGAAACAAACTCTAACTCCTTTCATCCTCTCAGCAAGGCTCTGCTTTTGACCTGCTTTCTTCCTCATTTTTTTTCCTACTTCCATTTACCCCTCTTCAAAAAGACTATCAACAAAGGTATTTCATCTATCTGCAGGCACAGCTTCAGTCTCTGCACCAGCTGTCTCTGTTGCTATAGAGTCAGTGGCAGCATGCAGCTTAACCCCAAAACCACATGCAGAACATTTGCAGCTCAGGTGGGCTGGTGGGGAAGGCAGCCTTTGGGGAAGTGGACATGTCGAGGGAACTGCTGCAGGGAGAGGGGTTAGAGGGTACCACAGTACTTCGTTCTGAATCCAACAGGTTCAAAGGATGGGAAGGACTGGGGAAGACAGTAAAACAGAAATGGGAAGATCCCATGCCACAAAGCAATTTCCCTCTGTTCGGCATGGACATTTGGGTCTCTGCATCTTTGAAAGACAGGCTGATAAAAGTGATGCCAGCAAAATCCAGTTTTAGCTGCATTACTTAATATGCTTCCAGCTCAGCACTACCATCCCCTCACAGACTGAAATGGCCAACGCACACAAAGATCAACCTCAGTGTGAACAGCTGCCTCCAGTGCTGCATCAGCACAGCCCATCACAGGCAGGTTACTTGCCAGAGGGCATAACAGGGAACACCCAACCCAAGCACAAGTCAAACGGTATTTCAGTTCAATTTTTTGATCAGCTTTCTTCCTATTGTTATCATTTTTTCACATTTCCCTTTACAGTTTTGATAGAAGTTCTTCTGCCTACAAGCCCAATACTTTTAGACTTCTTAGTAAAAACAAAAAAAATATGAGATCCCTCAAAAAGCCCCTTGAAAAACTTACCTCTGCTCTGAGCAGCTTCAGCAAAATTGAAATATTTGTAAGTGAAACAGAAGAACGAAAAGAAAACCAGAACCCAGAACATCCTCAAGAATCAATGCAACACAAAACACAGGGAGCAGGAAGGACCACATTAGCAGAAACATCTTCACAACTGACATATTCAAACTATCAAAATTTTTCAAAAACACACAAGCTTCAAGCATTTCTATGGCATCTAAGTGGGATATTCTTCATAAGAGACAGAAAGTGCCCTCCTGCCAGAAAAAACATGTGAATAGTTGGAGAAATTAAAAAAAAAAAAAAAAAATCACTTATCCCATTACTCACCCTAATGTTCATTTTTAGTAAGGTCAGTTACTAATTCTCTCATTGACAGCTTTGTATCCTTTTTCCTGGTCATCTCCTGAGATCAGCACCTCTCAGTAGTTCCAGCTCTTGGGGAACAAAACTACAACTCTGAGACCTTCCTTTAATTGCTCTTCCTGAGCAATTAAACTTTTCATCTAATAATAATGGATTTTGAGTTCAACGTCCCACAGCATTCAGTGATGTTACTAAAGCCCTGCTTCAAAACAGCCCCAAATCATCAGCATATTGCATAAAAAAATAATGATAATTGAAGGCAGCATCATTTTAAACTGTGGTCAGGAACAAGGAGCAAAACTCTGAATTTATAAAGAAACAAAAAAACTTTCATTCCAGGATTTATAAGGATTCTCTTATCTTTTCCATGAAGATTGTATCAGATTTGACCGAGAACGACAGAAGAAATTATTGATGGAGTGAGGCACTGCAGATTGAATCAAAGAGTTCAAACAGAGTGCTCACAGTACTGCCACTGGAAAAAAGGAAGTGAAAATCTCTTTGCCTCAATCACAGCTCCTTTGTCCACCTGCACAAAACTCCCAGACAGAGTCTGGAAGCCGACTGCTTCAAGTCCTGATGAGCATTCATGGCTCACAGCAGGTAACTGGCACAAGAAGATGTAACAAGGATAGAGCAAGGGGTCATAGGACTGAGCTCCTCTAATGACAGCCTGTGTGGAAGGGGAAGTCAAAAACAAAATGTGGTTGTTCTGGGGCTCACCTGGGATACACAGAATGGGCTCAAATGAGATAGCAAAGCTGTAGCAAGAAGTTTTTCGTGTAATATCCTTCATGCTACTCTAATACTCTAATACAAGTAGTCACAGATGGATTTATGTTTATAATAACTTTAGAAAGTATCAAGTAATCATTTTCTTTACTGAATAACTCATTTCTCATGATACTTAATGATGTATGAGTCTCAGGAGCATTAAACTTTTTTTGAAGAAACAATACTATTTTATTAATAGTGGCTTTACTTCTTACAGATTTGTTTTAAATTAAACAATAAAACACAAAACAGGAAGATAAAATTGTGCTAGTGTGGTTCAAATATAAATTATTTTTTCATTTAAATGTTTTAGAAGTAGCCAGAAAATGCACAAAGCAAAGAAAAAATTTCAGGCCAAGTGAGGATAACTTTATTCTTCTTGCTGATAAAGAAGCCTTTGCACATATTGCCTCAAAATGTATTTTATCTTGTTAACACAAACAGCTTTGATATGAGAATTAAGGACAAAAATCATTGCTTGCTAATATCTTGATTGTTTTCAACTGAGATAAACTAAAAACTGTGACGGGCATTTTCAAACACTACCATTTCCTTGTAGAAAACATACCTATTTTAAATCTCAAAATGTTCCTAAAGTTGCATTGAAGCAAGGAATATTTGATAAAGCTTGTTAGAGATGACATTTTGAAGGGAAAAATATTGTTTTGGAGTATAGTCGCGTGCACAAATAATGTCACGGTAATGACTCAAAAGCAAGGCTACTTCAAAGAAGCCAAATTATTCTTCAAGAAAATAAGAAGTTTATCAATCAGATCTTCTCTTCCTAATCAACTCATTTGCTGTTCTCGATGCCATTAATAGATTAATTTAGTTCAGCAGCAGAGCTAAATAAATCTGAATTAAATATTTTTGTGAGTTCAAATCACCTTGAATGCTTGGAACATGGCAAAGAGCTTTAAAAAAAGAAACTTCATAGATGCCAAGAAAGCATGTCAAAGATTTCAGGTTTTAAGGAAATGACAGCTCCCTTTGCTACAGTCCAAGAGCCATAAGAGTGGTACAAGTGTGATACTAACTGCATACTTTCTGACACCACACGTAATGTTGACCTGTTCCAACCTGAAGGCTTCTGGCTGGAGATGGGGTCAGGAAATGAGAATTTCTTTGTAACAGACTGCCCACAATAACAAGAGAGTGTGAAGCCCAGAATCCATGTTTCATTGAGATGAACCAGTTCATCAGCCTGCAGCTGGAGACCGCAGTGAGCTGGTTGCTTTTGCTGACCTCAGACATAAAAACTGCTCTGAGCACCATCAGCATCTGCTGTGCTCAATCCTCCACCAGCAGGGGCCACCATGGCACATTCACATCCAGGGCACAGGAAAAAGAAAAGGAGAGGCCTGACTTGTGTGCTCTGGAAGGCAAAGAATGTGAATGAAATGTGACGATGCCTGCTACACCGGGTAAGGAGCCGCTTGACTGCGCGCAAGCTTTTATAACATGTCTTGCCCCTGCACTCTTCAACCACATCCACCATCCAAAGAGCTGAATCTCTCTGGATTTTTTCCTCCACTGTCTTTTTCCAGAAGCTAACTGTACTGTCAGAGCACCTCACATCCAACAACATCAGACAGGATCAGACCATAAAAATACAGACAAGTGGTGCAACATCAGGAGGCAGAGAACAGCTGAAATTGCTCAAGGGAGCACTTTCTGGAGAAATATGTGATCAGTGAAACCATAGAAAACAAAAGCAGAAAGGATCCTAGCACAAACAGAACCAGCCTGGATCTCAGAAGACGCCAAACAGCACAAACTGACCACCTGATGGAGCAGAAAGAAATGCAAAGAGAGGAATAGCAAGAGCTTTACTTTTGCAGTCACAGTGGTGACTGTGGCCAGCACAGTGCCTCAAATCACAAGCACAGCATTGTGTACCACTCTCCTCCTATCACACCACGCGGACATGAGATGGAGTTCCTTTTAATGCTGCCCTCTGGTACCAGTAAGAAAATTCAACACTTCTACAAAGTGAAAAATGGTTCCTGACAGAATCAGCGATTGAATTAACCAAGACAGGCAGCATATAGATGAAGTAATTTTATTGTAGAACATTGTCAGCCTGGAAAACTGTGCAACTGGAATTTTTAATTATGAATTCAATGTCAATAGAGAAAATAATAAAAATCAGAATTTCTAGTTCACTGTTTTACAGCCTTCACAATCCTCTAGTTTTATTCAACACAAAAAGTGCGAGCTCTTTCTTGCTGCATTACAGGAAATCAATGAATGCAGTTTTGAACCCTTTACTCTATACTGTGACAACCTAAGTAGAAAGTAAAACTAAACAGAAAAAAAGTCAAATAAGTAATCACACCAATGGTAGCCTGCAACAACTCTGAGCTAAGCAAAGATCTTCTTCCTGCAATGGAAATTAAACAATCTTTTTCCTTTATTAGTAGTCCTCTTATTAAAAAAGAATTGTCTCAGTTTACTAGTGAGTAAGGATGCTGGGGAAGCCCTTACCTATTTTTTTACCTACACTCTGTATTTTTCAGTTATTCACTTCTGAATCCTAATATTGGCTGAAGAAGACCCAATTAGTATAAAATTCAAATTTATTTCCCTGTAATTACACAGGCTATAAAATCCATTGCTTTCAGGCACACTTTTACACATGCACAAGTGAAGTGCCATCACTGCATCTTCCTTACAGTTTTTTTTTTCCTTAGTTACAATTATGGTATTGCTGGAGAAGCTACAAAAGCTGAATTTTTCACTAAATTGTGCAACAATTCTGATTTCTTCTGGAAAAAAGCTCTGTAGTTTCAGTGCAGCTATAACAATTATTATGTAAATCCCTCAACTCTGCATGGTTACCCAGCCCTTGAACTCATTACAGATTCATTAGAAGCACAGTTGCTCCATCATCTCTTTAGATACTTTGAAATTTAATCATTACCATGAACTGGGGGATAATGCTCCAATATGAACATTATATTCATCACAAAGCATTTGGACTGGTGCACATGATTCTTTCATGCTTAATTTGTTATTAATCATAGTTTAGATTATAGTCACTGTTGTGGGCAGTTTTTAAAATTACCAAAAAAAAAATTCCTTATTTGAGGAAACAGCCTGCATCATCTTCAAATTAATTCCCACTCTCCTACCAGATTTTACCAAAAATATTAAGAGAGACGAGCAGAAGTTAACTATTCTTCACAGAGACTGGAGTGTTAGACTATTTTTTAGTGGGACATGGAAAAGTTCAGAAGAGAGTAAGGCAACTGAGATAAAGGAGAGGAGGGCAGGGAACTTGAAAGAGAAGCAGCTGTAGCAGTTGCTTCGCTCCGGGGCACAGATGTTGAAGGGAGGGAAGCCACCAGGATGCAGGACTGACAGGATGAAATGCAACACTAGAATATCACGTCATGATTTAAAGAGGCAAGAAATACGTACTAGTCTGAAGAAAAAGAAGTACCTCCAAGATATTTAAGCACAAAAGTGAACTGCAAAGACATCTAAAAGGTATAAAAAGTTACGATTTGGGTGCTTTGGTGCTGTTTACACCTGGAGAATTTCCAGGTTTCATTATTTTTTAGGTTATTACTGACTATTAGAATATTGCACACAGCAATAGTTAAAGGTAAATAAGGAGTGGGAGATACAAACAAACGTTCACAGTAAAATTGGTGACTTGAGAGAGTCTTTAAAAATGGAGGGGACTTTAACTAGGCAGAATTTGCAGTGATGAACAAAAAATATGAACAGGTTACTGCTGTGGACATGAATTCTGCTGAACTAATAAATATAATCCAATGCATATAAAGTCCTCACACTGCAGCTGCACACAGACATTTCCCAGATTCCCAGGACAGGAGCAGGGAATTTTCCCCTTAAAAGGGAAACATGAAAATGATTAAGGGGAAAAAAAAATTACATATATGTATATTAAAAAAGCAGCATGTTACTATTCTTCTCTTCATTGTTACCTAAACAGATAAACACAATGATGGACTTCACCTACTACACAGTTGAAATCTTCATAACATCTTCATCTGTTATTGCCCCTTTTGTTGTTCCAGATAAATGAAGATGATATCACAAAAGGTACCAAAAACCATTATCTCAAGAAACTGAGGAAGAATAAAGCAACCAATGCATGGTCACTGCAGAACACTGACAGCAACCCAAGCTTGGGGTTTATGTAGTGAATTTCTGCAAAACTTCACAGCAAGGCCAGTTTTCAGGTAACACAAATATGCTGAAGTCTGAGGGGAAAAGGAAGAGGGAGGAAAGAAGGATAATTCATTCAGTGCTTTTTGGGAGAAAGCAGTGGTCTGCACTTGCTCACTGGAGGATAACTCAAAACACATCCACACTAACCTGTGCAATGAGGGGGGTGAATGCAAAAAAGAACTACCACTTCAAGAGTGACAGAATTAAGGCTGAAAATAAAGTATTCAAGAAGAAAGCTGATTTATAGTTACACACAAATAGACAGTACTCCTTTTTCTTTAGCAGAAAAAATGTGTGTGGTCTGCCAAAAAATTGCTTGATACACAATCAATACATTCATATCCAACATGCTGCAGCAAGAAGCTTCTCAAAAGTAGTTCCCTCAGCAACTCAGTGAAGCATGTTTTTGTATTAACAATTCCTTTCTAATCTTCTCCTCCTCTAATTTCACCTAAGAGATTCAATAAAGAGACTTCATTGGAAATACACCATCCAGAACAACGACTAAAAAGGGTACAGTAAAAACAAAACGAAAATTGCAGTGCAGAGGCTGATCTGACCATTAAATGTACTGCATGAGAAGATAATTGACACATCCATTTTGAAGTGATAGCAAAGCAGTCACCAGCATATTAGAAGCCACTTGACTGCCTGCTTACTGTAAAAATTAAAGACCTATCAGATGTGAAACAAACATTTCATTGATCTTTCCCTGACATTCTCTTCAGAAGTGATTGATCTGAACAGAGTTCCCTAAGCCATACACTGAGTAGCTAAAACTAGTGGCAGAAGCCTTCAAGTTATAGTTAGGGGGTAAAACCATGTCAGGAAAAAAAATCAAGTGTGAATGCCTCTTCCACAAACACTGAAGTCTAATGTTAGATGTTAAAAGGAAGCTTGATCTGTTTAGAAACAGACTCCTGCAGATCATGACAGCAGCTTTATAAGATGTGATTTAGCAAGTCCTGCCTTTTAATTTCTTACAGAATTAACTGCAATTGATCATTTTCTTTCTAAAGTTTCCATTCTTGACTTATAATGGTATTGCTATTTCCACCACACCACTCTTCACAGACTGGAATTCACTAAGGGAAAAAGCAGTAGGGATCTGTAAACTGCAATAGAATCATAAGATCCAGTTTGCCACACATCTCATTTGTTCTCAAAAATAAAAGAATTGAACACTTTGCCTCTTCTGGAACACTACAAAATTATTATGTGACAATTAGAATGGTACAATAATAAGGAAAAAGGGTAAAAAACCAATTAGATGCTGATTTCTAATACAAGGCTAACAAACTTTTCAACTTGGAAAATTTCTGAAGTATCAGTTCCCATGATCCAGAAAAATGACGCTGTAATTATTCTGGTAATTTGTTGGCTGTCTCAACCACTCAATATGCCTCTGAGTTCACTGATCTTCAAGTTCCACCACCAGCAAAAGCCTCATGAGTTTAGTATCCCTGATTTGGCAAGAACACAATGCTCAACATCTGTCTCAGGTATCAGTGTAGTTAAAATATTCCATTGCTCATAAGGGAGGAAGATGAGATCACCAGGAAATACTATTATGTATCTTCTTGGTTAGAGACAGAGGACTGGCAGTAAATCTAGCCTCTCTTTCTTACCCTGACAGTCTGGATAGTCTCCAACAAAGCAAAATTTGTCAATCTCTATCCCTCCAGGTGATAAAAGAAATTAAATACTGCCTATACTTTGTCTTGTCTTCAGGAGAGAAGACAAGTCTATGAACTGAAATGGAGAGAAACATTTCCCTGAAAGTCGAAGCAAAATACCTAAACTCTGTAGAAACTCAAGGTTGAAACTCAAGTCTCTCTCTCCTTAGCCTTTCTGATGGCTAGCTGTAAGCAGTGGCTGCAGACCCCACCCAAGGCACTGATTCCCACGAAGCACTGCACAGGACACCTGCACTGTGTTGTACCACGCACGGCAACGTTTAGCACCTGGGAGCCAGACACCTGCCTTGCAGCACCCAGTTCTTTCAGTTCAAGACCTCAATAACTAACTAAAGACCAGTAGGAAAAGTCCCATTAGGTTGTCTGTGAGAGACATTAAGAAAGCATTTGCCTGGCACACGCAAAGGGCAAAGTCAGACTAAGTAATGTAACAGTCTCTCCTAGCCTCAACCCTGTGTAAAAGGAGCTTTATCTCAGAGGGGCTGGGAGACTAATTAATTTGTGCTTTAAAAAGCCCTTCAGAAACTTGGAAGAATAATACTAGTCTCCTTGCAAAGTATTCATTCTTCTTCAGTTAATTTAATTCAGATTCCTTTTCCCTTAGCACGTATCAGTGCATCCCCCAGTAATACACACTGAATAAAGCCCACAAGGTGCTTTGCAGTTCAAGGCTGATGTTTGCATCTGTTGCTTCAACACATTGCTTTCATATTCTGTATGTGTAAGGCTGACTGAAAAATTAAGGAATAAATTCAAAAACTAGACTGTAATGAGGCAAGTGAGCTTGCCCTTTGTTCCTCTCTGTTGTCCTCAGCATGCCAGAAGGTTGGGAACAACACATGCCTACTCATTGGTGATCACCTGCAAGAAAAAGGAGAACTAGGTACATCTGGGAGGGTTAATTCCCTTTTATATTATCAGGATGTCAGGCTTGCTCTGAATTATGGTAAAATAAAACAATGGGAGCATCACACCATGCCTCATGCACAAAACCAGGGTCTGCCTCCAACTAGGTACTTGAGGGAGAGGAATAAACACTGAAGAAAACCATCCCAGACACTGAGATACTAACCTGGACACTGGGAACAAATTTCCCAAAGCAGTGCTAGCAAGAACCATAGCTTCCCAGTTCAGGGAACATGTAGATACTCTCCACCAACACTGATTTGCTGAAGTGAAAGGTACAAGAAAAATTTATCCTGAAATAACAACAAACCTTGCACAGGAATGCAAGAGCCAAAGATACAAAAGTGAGGAGAAAGCAAAGTTGCCATTTTGTTCTCTGGAACAGTATTGTATTTTAGACACAGCCTGAGCTTAAAGCACTCTTAATTCACATTTCTACTAAAGATGAAAAATGTATTTAACACATCACAGCAAGCTTAGTTCCTTGCTGTTTCATAATAGTATCAAACCAAATTCCAGACCATTTGTTTCTAAGCCCATGCCAAGGTATTTGCTGGAGGTCTGTATCCGGGTGCTGGGATCTGCAGATGGAGGTGGTGTTGTGCTGCATGGAGCACTGGCCCTGAGCACACCACCAGGACAGGCTGCACCTCCCTGGCTTCTTCTCCCTGCCCCCATCACTCTTGGGTCTTGTATCTTCTGCTATGCAGAGGATATAAATCACAGCTGAAATTCCCTCAATGCACCTTGAAATAATGAGGGTTTACTGCAGGAGCACTCTTCCCTTATCATTCACATCCTGATTCTGGCCCCCTACCCTTCCCAGTGTGAGGATTTATTTTTGAATCACAGACAAATAAAGCACATCTACAGAGTGCAACAGCTTCTAGCTGCTCCCCAGGGACACCTACACTGCCAATATGTTCAATTTGGTGTTAATAAACCATAATGAGTCAGCAGAAATCACTCCTATCCCAACCATATTCCCCTGAGGGTGCCAGCAGATGTTCAAAGGAGAGATCAGCAGCAGGGCACTGCCAATTGCCTTCATGTTATTTTAACCTCACTTGTCTATTCTGCTTTTAATTGCCTACGTTATAAAGAGGGGATAAAAGAAACAAATCTTTTTGATTAATATAGTTCACTCTTGCAGAGATAAAAATGTAGAAATTCCCACTCACACCTGCATGGAAAGACACACATAATACTGCTTTATCACCTGGAATGATACAAAGCCATTGTCATCTGCATCAATTGGTCTCCTGTTTGCTACATGACATAGCACAATAAAGCCCAAGGGGTTTTGTCCACATTTGCAGATGTACATGGTTTAGTGGTGGACTTACCAGTGCTAAGCTAGTGGCTGAACCCCAAAGTCTTTTCTAACCTAAAGAGTTCTGTGACTTCCTGCAGTAGAGAGCTGCAAGTCCCCCACGGCAGAACTCTTGCAGAAGCACGTACGGAATATTACATTCCGCTCCGGACACCTCATTACCAGAAAGATAACACATTAGACAGAGTTATTAGAGAAGCAACAAAAATGATAAGTGAAGATTGAAGAGCGTTATTACATCAAGACATTAGAAGTTAACTGCATAAAGGTTGACTAGGGAACAGCTTTCCGGGGGACACAGTTACAACCTGTAAATATTTGAAGGAAGGACATGAAGGATATGTACGGCAATAACGAAAATGAACTACTGAGGATGGAAAAAAACAGATACAATTATGAAAAAAGATGAAATTAAGAAACATCTGACTCTCGAGAAAAAAAAGAAGGGTAATAGAAGGCAGGCTTTGAGAAGCCTATTGCTTGGATGACTTAATAGGTCTTTTATATCTCTACCTCCTGTAACGCCATGATAATAAGGATGGAGCAACAGAAAGGATTCAAAGTATGAAATCCAATTAATTCTTTGCCAGTAGGCAAACCATCTTTATCAGATATGTTGGCTTAGCAATAAGCTTAAGCTTGGCATGACAGATCCTACCTGTCAGTTATTCAGATGCAGCTTTTTGTAAAGTCTTCAGGGAAGACAAAAGTATTTTTATACTTTCATTAAAACACACACTACATCCATCAAAGGAGGAAGTTATATTAAAAAGGTCTGTGGCATTTTCAGACTAATCTGTGCATCTGACCAGTGCCATATTTAGCATTATCTAATCTGTTTTGTGCATGTAACAAACTGCAAACCCTTTGGGGCAGAAATCCCATCCTTCTCTTCCTTTTTATCACACAGTGTCGAGTGTGTTGACAGTGCTCAACAAACAATAGCCACTTCCAAGGGAGGGAAGAAATCAGAGCTAGCACACACTGTGTAGTATTATTTTCAAGGGATGAACCCTTACATTAGTAACAGGAGTCTTCATGTACATTCCAGGAGTATAATTCCTGCTTTTCTCGGCAAAAAGAACTTTACAAACACAGAAAATGCCTCAGAACACTCAAAAAAACAACAAACCCAAAAAAACCCACAAAAAAACCAAACCAAAAGATCATTTGAACAAGTACAGAAAATGGCAGGAAGAACTGACAAAGAGGGCACAAATTATTGAGAAGTGGAAGAAAATAAATACTGAGACTAAAATTTAGCCTAAAGTTTAGACTAAATTGAGGAGCATTTTAAAGACATAGACAATTTGTATGCATGATATCATCTTTAAAAGGACAGTCAGGCATCACTTCTCAAACAACAATTCATCACTAGGGGTATATTTAAAAGAACCCATATTGGTCTACTTCTCTGTTTCCATGCAAATGTTTCATCCACAGCTCTTACTATTTATTGACACTATTTTGGCTCATGCAAAACTCTTGTAGAAGCCCTTGTGAGGAGCCAGCAAGTCTGCTCATCATTTTAGTATCTGCCAAAGTTAATTTTTGAAAGAGCATACAGAGACATACATGGTTATACAACGACATGCTGCCCTTTAAGGTGCTCTGAATTAAAACATCTGAATTAAAACATAACAAGGCACAGATTATTTACAAGATCAATAGGAGCAAGTTATTGCTGGCAGCCTGCATGGCACACCTGGACAGTCCTCTGACAAACTCCTCCTTTTAATATTTGCTATTTCACACACACACTCAGATATTACAGACTCATGGTTATAAACTCTGACCTGGAATCACGTATCCCTAACAACTTGACCTCCACCACCCTGAATATTTACTTTTATGCAGAGATGCTGCCTGTGTTGCTCTTAGATGAACTTTCTTCTAAGAAGTAATGCCAGCACTGAATGAAATACTGATATCCAGGGATGAGACAGGTTTTACAGAGACGCTTTGTTTTACAAATGCTCTCAGTTAAGCATATGAAGCATCTGTTGTGTACTGCTCCCTGTACACAAAATGGATATTCAGGAAAGTAATGTACATTAAGTAGTTCAGTGAGGGAGATGAACACTCCCACCTCATTTGCAACAGCCTTCGAATGCTGTGTGCATTTACAGGCTTGCTAGTTTCAGAAACAGTTGCAATGTAGCTTCTCTTTCCAAGGATAAATTAGCTAGAAGATTTTAAAATACATGTTCAGAAAACTAATTTCTCTGGCTCAATTTTCTAATCTTTAATAATCAAATCAAATTACTCCCAGGTTCAGAAAAATAACATAGGATAAATGCTTTTTCTGTTCATAGAAATTTATTTTTCCCAACAAATTTTCATGTAGTATGAGAAGAACACTTTTTTAAAAAAATATTGCAAGACTTTACTGAGATACAAAAATGCTATTTTACTCACTTTTCATTAAGCAATTAATGACCCAATATTTTTTAAAACTGTCCAGAATGATATAGTTATTATGTCATTAAACAGCCTAAATTCCAGTCAAAGTCAATAGGATTTGAGCACTTAGGATAACTTACTCCACTGGAAAAGCTGAGTGAAGAGACTCTCAAGACACACAGCTGTACCCCAAGTTAGGCTTCTTCCAGCTTCACCCCCTCAGCTGTCAAGTAGCACTTGCAGGCAGATAGATTTTTTCAACTCCTAAAACTTCGGGGCAAAACCAAACACAACGACAGATTTTGTAAGAGTGGTGAGAAACAAGATCTAAATAAAGAAGGAGACTTTTTATCATCTCAATTGATTTTGTATTTGTCCACACCACTTCCAGCACACTGCTACTATGGCGACAAGTAAAGGCATAGGTCAACAAATCTCAGACAAATCCAAAATGTGGATTACATTGGAAAGTCTATCCCTTTAAAGTCCCCTTTTTTTTTTTTTTTTTTTTNTCTTTAAAAATCAGTTCAATATCCAAAGAGGAGCATCAGTGTCTGAATAAGTTCATTATCAAGGGAAAGAAGGGACAAGAAACATGAAGAGAGGGAAGATGGGTGAAGGAAAAGGAGAAGTCACAGCAACTGTGGAAGGTCTTACGTACCAGAGTCAATATACAACTGAAAAGCTATTCCTGAGAAGGGAAATATTATTCTGCTGTTTTCAATTCCTGACTTTTTAGAATTAAACAAGGAAATTGAACATTGCTCGGGGCTCTGTGGTTTGGAGCTCAAAGGACAGCCCTGCACCCACCACACCAGAATTGTCTGAAAGCCAAAATGCAAGAGCTGCATTCTACATGAACTCGTGGCAGAAGGATGTGGTGACCAGCAGCATGGAAAAAAAGATCTCTTCTGCTGTCAGCATGTACATGTTCTCGCAAAAACTAGAAGACAATTCACAGACAAAGGGAAACCTCACCAAGCCTCACAGGATGCCTACCACAACTCCACTAACACTTCTGCTTTGACAACCCTAGAGATCCTCTGCTCACAGTTTAGCCCTTCCAAGTTCTGAGCTATCACACCACCTTCAATATGAAAGCTTAGTTAAAATTTCAATGGCAATGACCTTCATAAAACTTTACACAAAATTATCCCCTTGGGCAGACTAGGAAAGAGTGCTGTCTTCACATCAGTTCACTTCCACGTGAACTTTGCTTTGCACCACGTGCTGAGGAATCACTCCAGTTGAAAATGGGAACTGTAACACAGTATCCTCCTTGCCAAGGGTTTTCATAAGACTACCAAACTCTTTTTGTACCATCCTATAACATTTCCATCCCATTCTTACTCCTCATTTCACCCTGACTCTAGAAGGTCCCATAACCTCCATACAAATATATGACAAAGTGTTTTAGGGAGTCATACTGCAACTGAGAGCTGATTTTTTTTCCTGAACTGATTTTCACAAATTGTTTCAATTGTGCTCATAGCACAACTCTGAAAACTGAGATACAAAAGCAAAAAATCCTGGTTTCTGTGACCCTGGTAGAAACCTTGCTGTATGTCAGAGGTCCATAGGCAGACCTAGAGAAGCCCCTGCTGAAGCACCTTCCCTTGGGAAACAGTCAAAACTGTAAAATTAGGTTCAGAAAAAATACCTGATCACAGACAGTTTTGTTTCATATTGCTGCCTTAATAACTGCACTCTGAACAGACAAAACTTCTTACATGTACACAGGCAGGCATGTGGATGCATTCTGTGATGATTCCAGGACGATGTAAGCTGCCCAGCAGGCACACATGATAACACAAATTTGGCTTCCTACCCTTGTCCAGTCTCGGTATAAGCTGGAGACACTGAGGCAAAGCAGGATAGGCCTTTTGGACATGCCAGATTAACTTTGTGCCTGCACACACAAACGAGCACACTTAGAGCGGCTTTTTAAGGAAAAACGCTTAAATTAATTTCTTTCTACCTAAGGAACTCCTCTAGATGGAAGACAAAAATGTGTCTGAGCATACATAAACCAGATAAACAGTACTGAGCAAAGCAGAGGTGTACTCAAAACTCAACAAGAAAAATGCTTTATGAGAAGCTCTTTCATTAAGGATTTGACTCATGACATGTCACACAAACCCACAGGAAGAGAAACGTCTGACTGCAAGGCTTTGGGATCTAGAGCACACGGGGTCTAGATCCTGCCCTTCATTTTAAAATTCTCTTACACAGTAACTTGTATATAACTTATAAATTGGGTGATGATAACCTGACTTTTGTGAATTATTCTGGTTCTTTCCTTAGCTGTCACTTTAATTGTGCATAAAAGCATTTCAGAAACCTGTGTTTACTAATATTGCCCACTTTTAATCTTATACCAGGTGTTCTCCAAAGAAAAACAAGAGAAGTCCAGACAGCAATGTAATCCAACTGCAAGTCCAACAGCAGGTTTTCCCATCTTCCATACAATAGAACTAGTAAAGTGAACTCATACAAATGTATTTTAAAAAAAGAACATTTCAATATAGTTCATTATGAAAAAAATGGCTCAACACTAGCACTGAAAGGAAAATGGCTGCATACCTCAATATAACAAATCATATTCTGAAACAATAATTCACCTGTAACATTTGTATTGATTTTTACAGACAATAGTATCTCCCCCTAAAACATATTTCACATTGTCTTCACTCCATTGATCAGAGGCACTATATAAATGTTTCGATCAATCTAATAAAACCTTCATCTACACATGCATATCCTGAAACTTTGCTGAGCTCCAAAAAATGGAGGTAGCGCACGCTAGGTAAAAAGAATCTGGATTTTTGTTACAGGCAGTTTCCTTCTATATATGCACTACCTTGCTAAGATTTCACTACACTGGATTTACCAGCAACCATCAGCTGTTTGTGTTTTCCACAAGAAAGTAACTGCATCAAAAAGGAAGGTTTTTATCCAAGATATTTTATGTGTTTGGCAAATTACTGATATTCTTAGGTTTCCTGTTGATACAGATCCAGATTTTTTGTTCATCCTAGTGCGCTCCCACTGAGTTCTAGCTCACACTGGTGAATAATACATTAACTCTTACTAACACAGTAAGTCTGACACTGTATCAGCATGGTATATTGATATAGTATCAGATACAGGTGAGCAATAACATTAATGAAAGCTGAAATTGCATTTATAATACAGATGCTAAAATCAAAAATTTGTGTTAAGGTAAGTAGTCAAGAGACAGACACTTGAGGGGCTATTAAAATCATTAACAACACACATCACTTTAAAGGATTATAAAAATGTTATACGTGACTCTCTAAAGTCAGTGTACATACACATTACAGCATCCCCCCAATTCCATTTCACTATTCCAATGAACCTAAATCCTGGCTTTCATGGAACAAGCCTAAGAGATTATTCAAGTGCCATGCTTATAATGCAGTGCTAATTCTCATGTGCAATTCTCACTGATGTATAAAATACCTCTGCAGGTTGAGCTGTAGGAAAGGAGAGCAATCACCATTCATTTTATCTAGACTACCAATAACTCAGAAATCTGACATAAGCAAATCCATCCTGAATATGGGAATCAAGACATAGAAGGGCCTGCCTTTCATTAGTGATTACTTGAAGCATTTGACTGTCATTCTGAAACTAAGCACAGTCTTTACGAACCAAATAAAGGCTCTTAGCTCAAATCCCACAAGCAACAAAGGAAAACAGTACTTCCACCTCTGTCAGTAAAAATTCTCACGACAGAAGACTAATACTATGCACTCAGTGGCTACACTGAAACAAATCTACAGCAGTGTCAATGTGCCCG
This sequence comes from Irena cyanogastra, assembly GCA_013397155.1. Taxonomy (NCBI): domain Eukaryota; kingdom Metazoa; phylum Chordata; class Aves; order Passeriformes; family Irenidae; genus Irena; species Irena cyanogastra. The sequence goes on from VWZV01000437.1 coordinate 735,898, forward strand.
CTTTTATTCCCACTGTACTGACATTTGAGAAAATGTGTTCTCCATTAAAAAGCATTTTATGCAGCTCAATCACTCATTACTCTGCAGGCATTTCAAGATTTGGCTTCATTACACATTGCAGCACCACCAGCAGTGATCAAGGATAATAATTCAGTGTCAAAGCAGCATTCTGATATTCTGAACTTAAGTCAGACAGTACCCAGACTTGTCTGGTCACTATCTCAAGAAACATTAGTCCTCTCAAAGTCTCAGCATTTACCAGTGAGAAGGTGAATTTACCCATTCCAGGAAATCTGGTGCTAGTGCCAGGAGCACTAGAGGCCCAGTGTGACCTCTCTACTCCTCTACCACTTCATTCTCAAGAAACCAATATCCAGTATCACTTTGAATCAAGCCATGCATGGACCTGCACATGGAAAACCCAGTTTCCCACACCACTGTGTTTACTACCTGTTTTGCATCCTTTGCTTGAGTAAGTTTTAGTCAGAAGTCTCAGCAAAACGTTCTGTGATGCTCTAACAAATTTAAAGACTTAGCAAAATGTCTGACAAAAGTCTTCTCACCAGTTCTACTTACTGAACAGTCTGCCTGTTAGCAACACTTCCCCACCCCATTATATAAACTGGCCTTCTTTTGGAATGAACTCTTAGCCTGTAAATGCAACTCAAACTAAATTTTGTGTTTGTGAAGCTTCCTCCTCCTCCTCCATGCGGAACAGCTCCAGCTCTTCCATACTGCACTACTGCTTGGAAAAATTACCATCAGTAAAGGTGTCAACATAATATCCTAATTTAAATGGTTATTTTCCCCCTTGTTAAACCCTCGAGTGTTTTGAATACAGCACCAGGGTATAATAGAATGTGAATAAGTAATGAAAGATAAAGACGTGGATTTAAATAAAATATCCCCTATTACCATCCTTAATTCTTATCTATTGTTAAGACGACAGCCATCTGGAACATTGCAGCAAGGTGCGCTTTCAAGAAGAACCCAGACAGAACAAAGTGCAATTCAAACCCCTCAATAACAGCCTTAAATCAAGTTCTAAGAGGACACCTGGCTACCAAGAAATAACGCAACCGTGCCGGTTTATCTTATTCCGAGCGTGCATTTTGGCGCAGGACGCGCGGCCGGCGATGCGAAGGCAGCTGCGGGGTGGCTCGGGCGGGGTGCCCGGGACGCGGGATCCATCGCCGCCTCCGTCGCTCCCGCACCCCGCGGCGGGCGCGCCTCTCCCGCGGCAATGCCGCCCCCTCGCGCCGCCGGCCCCGCACAGGCGGCCCTCGGCTCCCAAAGGCCACCGCCACTTTAATTGCTGATTAATTACAGCCTTTCACCGAGGTCAAAAGGAACATCCCGAGGCGGTACAAATGGTATCATGTGGAAAATACATACTATTAAAAAAGCTTTTTTTCTTTTTTCTTTTTTTAAGTAAAATCTGGTGTTTGCTGCCCTGATGTGAACAGAGCTTGCCTCTCAGAGTGCAAACCCTGCAGCAAGGCACCTCTCTTGTGTATGAAAACAGTGATGCAACCCACACACCAAACAAAACTTAGCAAACATGAGGCTTTTCTCCAAATGAAATCATTGTAGAATACACCTTATCTTGAAATTCTTTCCCAAACAAGACTGGCCAATAATGTTACAATACCTGTAATTATAATGATGTGATATTTGTAAGAACATCAAACTCTTAAATTGATCCAATTCAGAAATAATGGAAACAGCAGTGCAGAGTGCCTGTTGAGTGCAAGCAATAAATCATACAAATTGCATAATTATAACTTCCATGACTCCAGAGACAGTTTGCACTAGGAAAGGCAATGCATGATAAAACAGGATGAGTTTTACAACCCCTAAAAGGAGAATGCTCCAGTATAGTAGCCAGGACACAAAGGCAATAGCACAGTGTCTCCTTAAGAGCACATTTCACTACTGGGGACCATTCACCGCACTTCAGTGGTGCTGGAGAGGTGGCTTCAAATCCTAGACACAGAAGAAAGTCAATCCTGGTATTGCATACTGTCATAGCTCTGGGCCACTGATCTCCTATTTGTTCTTTAAGGGGAAAGGCAGGGGAAGAGGAAATTTAATTCACCTGATTCCAGAGGTATGCAAGGGGAGGAGCCTGAAGATTTGCTTTTGGCCGCAGGAAATATTTCACACATTACCCAATCAAAAGCTTCTTTCAATCTTCAACACCTTTTCTTCAAATACAGCCTTGGGTTCTGCGACTCCTTCCTGCCACCACTTAAATTCTTCCATTGAAGTTGTTTTTTTTTTTTCACCTTCTCTCCCAATTCTCAGTTCATTAGATGAAATAAAAATAAATTATTTGCAATATCCAAATCACAGCTGCTCCCTCAGGACAAGGGAGGAACAGCCCCTTTCCTTTTTTCTTCATTGCAACTGATTTACTACCAGTCACAAGTGGGCTGAGCTTGTGCCATACCCTGCCAGGCAGGGTGTTCTCCAATAATGACAGCACAAAGTAAGTGGCAAAGAATGACCCAGCATAAGGCTTCTCACAGTACTTAGTGAAGCTGTTCAAGCTGATGGTACAGAGACTTCAGTGAATGTTTCAACAGTTTAACTTAATCTTACTTTCTCACTCTAGCAAATTGCTCCCATTTTCCAACCGATTTACAGCCTACATTCCTACTCTGCTGTTATAACTGTTTACAGTAAATCAGATTTGCCTGTGATTGTTGAAGCAATAACTCTCAACAAAGAGGGCAGCAGGAACATATTTCAGTCTAATAAAATAAACGATGGCAGATTAAGTTCTCTTTTAAAGAATGTCTTATCAAAACCTACAGAGAGACTGTCATTTCACAGAGGCAAGGGGATGGTTGCCGAAGCTCAGAAGAGTTAAAGATCCTGCTGTCACTCACACACAGTGTGCCAAAATAACAAAAATAACCTGTGAAGAAAGCAATCACCTACAACAGGAATGGGGAACAAAAGCTAAATGAGTTTTTCCTGTGCTAGTGATCTTTGACTGCAAGACAGTCAGGTAACTTTTCCTACCTAACCTCTTATTACAGAGTTATTCTTGGGCAGCAACTCTTCTATTACTATGCCTTCTACCTATTTTATGACTTTGAAGGCTCACAGTACTCAGTCTCAAACTATTCACTGAAATATACCCTTTGTACTGAAAGAGAATTCTTCATCAAACAATAATTTCAGGTAGGCTATTTCCAGAAATCCATCTTTTTGCCCTTTTTAAATTTTATAGCTTAAGTAATTTCTAGACATATCTTGGTGTGTATACAAGTATACAAGTTTATCACCAGTCCTACTGTTCAGCAGCAAAACACCATGGAAGAAACAAAGACAGACAGAGATAATAATTCCAATCCCAAGTCATCCTGGGCTCTCTGCTGCTTAATACAGGAAAAACACTCCTCTGTGGGATCATCATACTCTGCCTTGAGAGCTCAGTACTTCATCACGGCTCAACATGGACCTTTTTCCTAACAGGGAACTGAAAGAACAGATGGGGACCTGGAAAACACTGCTGAAGGAAACACACATTTGCAATGTGTGATGGCACAGCAAAGCCAGGATTACCCCACCACAAACCCTGCAAGCACCACATTGAACAGGCATAATAGGCAGGGTAAGAAAATTATTGGGTTTGTGAAAAGGAAACTGTCCCACAGTGCAGGCCCACCAGAGAGTGCACAGAGTGTTTTTCCAGCCTCGTTACTATTAATGACAGCAGACCACCTCATAGCAAGGGGGAGCAGGATTTTGACTGAAGGCACTTCTCACAGCATCTGCATGCTCTGGGACAGGAAAAGGACCTGGCACTGCAGAGCACTACAGAGCTGGGTGTCCTGCTTGAGAATTTGAGATGCACAGTCCTCTGGGACTGTGAAGTGAAACACCCTCTGTTTACACTGTCCAAATACAAAATAAAGCCTAAACAAATTGCTTGGGACAGTGAGAAGGTATGTACACAGAAGAAAGAAGCATAAATGGCTGCCCATTTTGCATCTTGCACTAAACATGTAGGTTGGAAAAAAAACTACTTGTCAGCAAGTGTTGGCAATTTCTAGAGCAACCATGTAACTACCAAGTCACAAACCATGCAAGTGGAAAGGAAAATCCATAACTCAGTTCGCTATATGTGGGTTGAAACAAGGAAGAGGGTCTATATTTTTTAAAAAGAAGTAACATTAAGCATTGAATTTGGAAAGCTCAGTTAAACCGGGAAAAAAACAAAAGTAATAAAAATAACTTAGAGAACAGAAAATGGAATTAACAGTGAAATGGGCCCATGCAAGTTACTTCAGGAACCTTTTGCATTAGAAAAACTATCAGAAATATGAGAACAGCATAATAAACTAAATGAAATTATTTTACACATACACAGATACAAATAAAAATACAAAAAATTCAAAAGGTTTGAACAGAGATGAGGAAAGAGTTAAGAGAAAGGAAAATACATCAACAGGACTTAGGAAAGTTGAAGGCTTACAATGAAAGTGAACATACAATGAGTGAAAAGAGGGGAAAGAAAATGAGATGTAAACAATTTAATTCTCAGAATTTAGAGGTTAAAACTTTGGTTTTTTTAACTGCAGAGATGTCTGGCATTTATCAGAGATGGAGAAGTATTAAAATACAAGCTTTGCAGAATGCTTAATGGTAGAAAGAGGGTATAAAATAAACATAGAGATAAACATAGAGAATGACAAAAACGACGGACCCTGGGCATTCAGAACTTTTCAAACAACTCCCAAAACCCCAGAGAATTTTAGAACATAGAGATTTTCTTACTTTATATTTCTTTGAAAAGTGTAAGAGGATGCCTGGTACACTGCAGGGGGATGCTACAGAAGCAGAATTAAACTAATAAATGTATACCCTGATGGTTCTGAGCTGCAGTTCAGCATTTTAGCCCTGTGACAAAGTATTCTAACATAGGAAAAGATCCTGCTGCCCGGGTACTTTATCCTGCAAAATTGTGAATATGTCTTCCACTTGGACCAGTGAATATTGGTTTTCAAGGTCAGGCAGACACCTTGTAAAATGCTTTATGCTTTTAGAGTTCTGTGTTTTCCTGTGGTCTCCATTTCCCCAATCAATCCATTCTTATGCCCCATAAGTAACCTCAGAAGGGGTCACCATAAGAGGCAAAATGCAAGCAGCATAAGAATGAGGAAATACCTACATACTGGGCCTTTGAGGAATTGAGTCACAGAAGGCTTCTGTATGGCATCTTCTTTTCAGAATAAATAAATCAGGTAGAGAGTGTGGCCTTGGTGAACTGTACACTGTCCTGGAAAAGGTGTGAAATTGTGTTCCATATGATTAGGAAGTCCAGACAAGCAAGACTTCCATGAATTACTGAACTGTAAGAAAATAATTTTACATAGCGTAAGATGGAGACAAAAATAAACCATGCAGAGATTGAAGAGTATTGTGAGCTAGTAAATAAAAAATTATAGGAAAAAAGTGTGAAGAAGAGAACCAGGCATTACTGCACAACCCAATTAATTTTAACACTAAGAAAAAATGCTGCCATTTTTCTTTATTCATCTAAAAAATACCAAAACAGGAACAGCTTCTCTAGTTAGCATGCTATTTATAAAACAACTGTTCCAGAACACAAGTCTGAAAGAGGTTATTGCTTTTGATGACCCTGTTCATCTGCAAAACATAGTAAGATCTCTCTGAACTAATTCCAGTTGCAGGTACATATAAAAAGCCCCGAACAGTTACTGGGCATTTACAATAAAATCTTTGCTGAACTCTGGCTAAAGACAACTGTCCTGTCAGTTAAAAGGGTTTTTTTTTTAAGTCTAAGGTTGTTAGCTTCAATTATTAGCTGTTAGAAATGATCACTTCTGCTTTTGTCTATCACTATAAATATGTTTCCACTATCCAGTTCTGGTCTCTGAGCAGGTAGTTGCAGGCTATAACCAAAGGATCTCAGACTTCTGTTCTTTAAGCTGATCAAAGATGGCCCATACCCACCACTGGTTTTAACCAGCCTCATTGGCAAAAACTGCTAGGACACATGGGCTTTATTTATCATTTTCCTCTGGTCTATAATCCATACCACAGACAGGTTGCAGGCAAAATCTTTTTGAGTATTGGCCAATTTGCCTTGAAGCGTCCTTGGACTACAATACTGACACAACATCCATGCTTTTTGAGGCTGGCAAAAGACTAAGCCAAGTACTTGCCAAAAACTGTCAAAAACTCAGTTCAGCACTGTACAAAGGAATTGTTGTGTCCCTGTCTAGAATTTTGTTATTTTCAGGTTTTCCCCAGATTTTCATTACTTACCACACAGAAGAAAGGATATGGAGAAAAAAGAGCTAATCTAATAAATATCCAGATTTATGTTCTTGCTCTGCAAACTAAGGTACTGAAAACTGTACTGTTGTCCAAAAATGGACAACACCATTTTTGATGCTTCAGCAGTGTCTACAGTTTATTTAGAGGGCATCTCTCCCACTGGAATTATATCCTTCCCTCTAAGGATGTGGCTGACCACGTCATGAGCTAATGAACAGTGATATGTTACACCAGTACTCACAGAGTTTCTTTCAGAGGTACTGAATAAAAGTGAATAAACTCCACACTTATAACATTTTCCTGCTGGCACAAAAAAAAATTTATTTTGATCACTAGATCAAGGAACATTTAAACAGATTAAGAACTATATCAAGAACATATATATATATATGCCTAGAAGAATGCACACTGGAAACATGAAAATACAAGAGCAATACATTTCATTTGGGTAGTTTTTTAGTGTAGTAACAAGAACAAATGCTACAGATGATTCTGTTAGAAATTCCATATGGCATATGCTCGGACTTGTAAAAAATATTTTTCTCCTGAGTACAGAGAAAAAATATCCTAAAATAATAATTTAACTGTAAAAGTCAAAGGGCTGTTAAGTTCACTGAACTAAAATCAACAGTAATTAGCTTTTAGCTCAAACATTCAAAATAAAACACCTGATTCTTCTTTAGTAGACAAGAACCATCAACTTCAAAATTTATCATTTTGTCATAAAGCTGAAAGATTTCCTAGGTAAAGAATGTCTGACCAAGTCCTGCTCTTTCTTATGTGGACTGCACTTTCATCAAAGTAAGATGACCTGCATCCAAGCAGCTCAGCTTAGAAAAAGATGCTGCAGCTTCAGTGTGGACACTGCCAGAGGTGAAACCCTGAACTCTGCTGAAACTGGAGGCAAAATTCTTATGGGTATCAATGGATCAGAATTCCTGCCTCCATGTATTTTCAAAATTCTCTCTCCAACAAAACATTTAAAATTAACAAAATTAAGATTATGAAGAATCTAAAGCAACCACTGTTTTCTGCAGGATTTAACATTTTCCAAAGGTTGTTAAAGTCAATCCTACAAGGAGACATGGCTAGTGCCTATTTGCTCTCCTCTGGCACAGAGCACAGATTATTTTTCTCTGTACAATGTTTTAGAACACTGGAAGTGGGGAAAATTAGTAGATAAAATGTTTCTATGACTTCTGATCCAGATACAGGATTGTTTATCTGCACAAAAATACACATAGTTTCAGCCTGTCATTTCCAGCTAACATTGTTAATTATATTTCAATGCACCTCACTAGATAAGAGGTATAATCCAGCCAAAAGCATATAAAGGTTGTAGTCCAAATTATGCAAGGTGTCTTGCAGCTGATAATTCCAACAGGTAATGAACTGTTTAATCTTATGCAGCTTGGCAAACATGCCCGTTTATCTTTACCCAAGCCTTCAACATGCACATCAAACCAAAGATATCATCCACAAATACGATGAGTGAATCTTCTTTTCAGTTAGCATCAAAGTTTTAATTATATTCTACTACAATACTTCTGCGTAAAGAAAGAAACCAGCTTCAAACACAACAACAAAAAAGGCAGTGTTTGAAATATCCAGTCCTGTCAATTTCTTATATTTCTCACATGATCTCAGCCTATCAGTAGAACTCTGGCAGGCCATCAGAAATACTGATCACAAGCACCTGTTGCACATGGGACACAGAGTCTTTGGAATTAGAGATGACAAAATCCCTGGCCTTATACCATCACCTGCCACTATGGTCTCTCGTGCCTAAATACTGAGTCTTTGGGGCACATGGCTCACAACAGGATTGTAACAGAACCAGCAGTTTCTGGAAAAGAAAACAAAACAACAACAACAACAAAAAACCCAACAAAACACAAAAAACACCAAACAAACAAACAAAAAAACCCACACACACAAAAACCAAAGCAAACCTATTCTGTATGACACAGAATAAAAACCAAAATGAACTTAACTTAAAGAAACCTGTAAACGGTAGATCAACTGTTCATTGACTTTTCCAATAAAACTTGAGGTTATTAAGTTTTTGTACATCCAAACTATTAATGTTTTGATATCAAGTTGTCAAATACATGCTGGAATCCCATCCAAAAGACCAAATACATACAAGTAGTACCTATTGGTAATGGCAAAATGAACAGAAACACAAAAATCAATTCCCTGAGTGCCTCCATTACCTCATCTGTGAGACAGGGAAAGCAGTATTTACCTTTCTTTGAAAATTAATTTGATCCTATCTGCTAAGTGTCACTCCATGTCACCACTTTTCTTGGTCCTCTTCTGAGCACCTCACCACCAGGCCCACAGACCTTTCTGCCTGCCTCTGAGCAGCTCGGCAGACACAACACCTTTCTGACAAAACTGGAATTCTCTTAATATAACATGTAGGAACAGCGGCTATATACTATCAGGAAGAGAGTTACAAGTTTCCTAGCATGATATATTCAAACTCCAGAAGTGGTAAACTAAAGAACGTTTGTTGGTTGTCACCGGTGCTAGTGTCATGCTAAAGGAGTTTGAATAACATATGGGAACCTGCTCTATCTGGCCATGTACAGAAGACACTATTTTTTCTCTCTTTTTTAATCCTAGCTTTCTGGCATCTTAGCATCTCATTCTTTTTCAAACCAGCTATAGTCATTACAAAAAAAGAAAACGTGAATTTTCAATCTGAGCCCAGCACCTCAGAAGATGCAGCTGCAGAACCAGAATCAAATAAAGAATGATTAAAATTGGTGGTATGCATTTTCACATTTATTCCAAATTTCACTCATCTGTGTTGCTTCTTCCTCCTTATTCTGTTGCATGGCTGTCAGCTGAAGAAGCTGAACTAAAAAGCAGAGCAGTGCAGAAACCTGGAGCAGAGACAGCAAACCAGAATAATTTGGTATGATGCCCACTCCAAAAGTTTAATGCACCGTGTATATAGCTGGCAACAGCATTTCAGATGTAGAGGATCCAGTTGCCTGGAATACTATCAGAACTTTTTGTTTGCTTATTTGCCTGCACACCAGCACGATAAAGTGTCCACACTGCATTATAGGGGAGAGGTTGCCCATCTCCCATTGCAGTAAGAAGCTGTTCAGTGATGCTATTCACCACTAGATTGCACTTCCATGATTACAACAGAACCACTCTGTATCTCTGTGGCCTTCAACTTACAGAACTTTGATGTCTTTATGCTTATCCTAGTTAAAGAGGACATCATATTCCCTGAAGAGACCCAGCATAAAACTTCAGACTGAGCTTTATTCCTTGCACCTGGTAGATAACCACCTCTATGACTGCAGCATCAGTATTGGGTCATTTCAGGAGTTATTATTCTGTGTGTACTTACCTCATACTTCTGTCCAAAAAGTATTACACAGGTATATAAAACATTTCAATAAAGTTACTGCCATCAGATCTTGGAAGAAAGAGATAGAAGCTCACCTTTGAGCACCAACAGAAAAATGCCCTGATCAAAAGATCTCTACAGATATTGGCAGGCTTTGAACCAAGCTGCTTTCTCAGTTCAAGTTGCCTGAATATTTCATATTTTCTGCATTACACAGATTTGCATCTAATTATACAGAAAGGCCCGATTAAATTTAATACCTCTATTGCATTTATACAGACTAAACCTCTATGTTCCAAGTGAAAATCAAAGTATTTTACATATTTAAATGAACAACACCAGACAAGATGACCTTTAAAATCACCATTATAAGAAACACAATTACAAGTGACTCAAGACATATGGCAAACTTAATTATGCTTAAACATACTGGTTTCCAATCTTTTCAATCATGACAAAAACTGATGTCTAAAATTAAAATGCATTTGAGATTTTAGTTACAGGAAATGCCTAGCAGAATTTACTCTTTTTATGTTACTAAATTCTATTGATAGTGTTTATCAAAAATGCAATCTCATAGCATAAAAAACCCTTTAAATACTTAGAGTTAAATATTACTTAATAAAGATTATGAGGATGATTTTGTGGAAGCATGATATGGAATGAAAATCATTAGTCTGAATTTGATCCTCAAAGCTTGGTAACAACGATACACAGTTACTACTACTACAGAATTATAAGACCAAAAGATGCATATGTGTACACTTTAATTGTAAGATCCCAAGTGCTTTAAAATGAGCAAAGAAAATGAGACCAATGCTCACGATCAGTGAAACACAAATAAGCACAGAATAAGCATAACAGTGCAAGTCCATGCAAATGCAGGAACACCAATTTTTCAAATGAAACAGCAGAGAGAATACTAATGAGGAGAGGGTAATTACTCATGCTGTATTTGCCCAAGACAACACAAAAGGAGCTCTGCAAGACTGGGCTTCTTGGGGGTTCTTTTATTGTTGCTGTTGTTTTATCCTTTTGGTTTTTTATGTGGACATGACTTCTCCATGCTGCCCAAGAGAAGGCTGCCAAGCGCTGTTTCGGAGCATCAACCAAACATCAGCTCAGAGTAAAGGATGGCACCAGCTGCACTGCCAGTCCTGTCCCTGCATCACCACCGAGGGTTTTACACCTTCTGAAAGAGCTAAACAGAGGGACCACTGGCTAAATCCTGCAGGATCACTGTCTAAGTAGAGGTGGCCACAGACATAAGCAATAAGCCGTTCAATCTCACCGCTCACTTTAATGACAACACGCGTTCCATAAAGGTGTGACAAGCAGAACATAACAACCTCGCCCAAATTAGAAGTGGAGACACAACTAAGAGCAGCTTCTTCTTCCTCATGGAAGCCCATCTGTTACACACTATGTGGGTTCTCTTCTAATGATTTATTTAAACAGAAGCAATCAAAAGGTTCAGCTCTTCAATTTAGAATGAGATAATAGCTCGGACAGAGGACGAACTCCAGAAACAATAAGGAAAGCCTATCTGGTGAAGAAAAGCTAGCACTGAGGAAGAACATTAAAACCACCACCTGAAAAATCAGTAAACAAAACATGGAATCATTCTGGTTATGTCATAGGCACATGGGTTTATGTCATACTTAGTTGGTATTTTTTGCAACAATTAAAAACAGTGTAAAATTGTTAATAATCTTTAGACATCTTCAAATAGTATTCCAAAGACCAGTTACAAAGGAAAATAGAGATGCTTTTGTATTACAGCTACCATTAAAAACACATATTTAAACAAATAAAAAAGGTAGGTTTCCCAGTGCAAAGTACGCTGCACGTGTTTCTATTGTAAGACTTTCTGTGTTGCATCTATCAGAATAAAAATTTTTTTGAAACAGAATAAAGCTGCTTCGTAGCAAATGGCTGTTAACACTTTGATAAATCATGACCTATACAATTGTGTATGAAGCAAGGAACCTTCTTTTCATAAATATTTCAGTATACAATAGCAAGTATTATATTAAGCAGAACCACTAGTGGTTTCTGCTGTCCACACGACATTAAGTTTTAGACTAATTAATTGCATCCTTCACAACAGTCAAATTTTCATCTTTTGGAACAATGACTATAAAAGTACCAGAATTTTTATTATTTTTCAACGTATATTCTGAACACATTTTATTCCTAACTAGTATTCTAAAGCCAAAACATTTGAGTTTTATTTTTAAAAAAGCAGATTAAAATGAACTCTGGTAGGCTTTTCTTGTTAAAAGGACAGAACACTGTGAGATATCCTGTGCAAGCATGCAGAGTGTGCGTATTGAACAAAAGAAAGTAAAACTGAGTGTGATAGAAATTTCCAGCTTCCCAAGAAACCCCTCTACTACATCTAGTTTGTTGTTTAATAAATGTATCTGTTCAATTCCAGAAAAGTTCACTGTACAAGCAGGCTGCTAAGAGCTTCAGGACTTACACAAGCAATTTCTAAGACAATAAAAGTCAAGGACGGAAACACGAGTTGAGCAGAGAGCCTGAAATATCAGCCTTCGAACAGTAAGTTTGGGTTTTGGTGTTTTTTACAAGGGTTAAAAAGCTATTTTCATGTGCTCAAAAGCCTTTATTTTATATTTCCTCTAGAAATTAATGCAGTATAGAAATTCTACTTAACATGACTTAGCAAGCACAACCTAGCAATTAGATCGGGAAGCACGGTTGTGTGTGTACATACATCACTTACAGGAGGTGCCTTCCCAAAAGTGTAATAGGGGCAGAAAGAGGCTGAGAGCAGCCAGGAGAAGAACGCAGCAGATGAGGCACGAAAACTTGTCCATCAGTACTGGTAATGAGGAAACCACAACAAGAGGGTAGGTTTCATTTCCAGCCCTGGTTTACAAATGCCAATCAACCCAAGCCAGGATTTACAAGCACAACCCAACAGTTTGGCAGACAGGCAAGTAATTAAGCTTCACTTGTCTGGAACACAAGTTTGGTTGTTTTGGGCTGTAAAGCAGGTCTCTTCTTTGCCATAACAGAACCTTCTGACTTTATAAGACAAGTCTGCTCAAAGATCAAGCACAAGACCTTCAGCAATTTCCCCAGACCCACCACATCTTCAGCTGCGGTCCAGAAGAATATAAAGCTCACACAGAATCACCAGCACCACTTGGTTTCTCATGTTTATTGCAAGAGATTGATTCAATCAGGATTGATGCTAGACTGTCAGCTGGGAAACAGTTTCACCACCATTTCAGGTAAAATGACATGACCTCTAAGTCCCTGGCTTTCCTATGTGAAAAATGGCAATAAAAGTTGATCACTTTTATAGCAGCATTTTGATGGCCTTGGAAGAAAAGTCAATGTCTAAAGGGCAAGTTAGTACTATTCATCCTAAAATGCTAATACATAGCATTACTTGTCAGTGCTTCTATTATCCAACATGAAAAGCATATTTTTTAGCATCTCTAAAAATATGAAAGGATTTTTTGTCAAATTTCCTTCATAGAGAGCACTGACAGCTCTCAGTGCAGTAAGCCAAGCCTGATTTTTGCACTACATCTGCAATATCTTTTATACTTGGGCAGCTGGCACAGAGTGAGAAAATTCATTAACATGCTAATGATGTGTCCTATTTAAAATTCCAGCTCTGATTATTGTGTGATTAAGTCTCTTCCCTTGACGTCTGCTTCCTTATATCTGCATTACTGTGAGAAATCAACAATTATTAATGAAGTAAAAAATAGCTGACCAATTTACACACAAGATAAAGACAAACATACACATATTTTAGCATTTAAATTTTTTGTCTAATACTTTCCATACAAAAGAGTATTATGTTCTGTAAAAAAAAAAAATTTAAAAAAATCAAAGTTTTCAAGAAGCTCACAGGCACAAAACAACAATTCAAGTGCCAGATGACATAGAAATAGACATGTATAGGACCTAACCCTAACCTAGTGCACGGGTTGGGCAGGAACACAGAAAAAAAAAGGCAGAACTGCCTTTCTCTGCAGCAACACAGATTTTATTGGCATAAATGAAACACCAGGCCTAAGGCTGTGAAGTAAGTCAGGTCAGCTACCCCAACTCAAGTCACACCTTTCACAGTGCAGACAAAGCTAACACAATTATCTCCAGTTCTTTCAAACAACAGCAAAGACAAAAGGGTACAAAATTGTATTTCAATTCTTTATGCTTTATTCTCTAAACATAAAAGTGCTGTGCAAAATAACACTGTTCCATAAAGGTGGCCTCTTTGCCTCAAGACACCATCTGCATACTGTTTTCCAGACAGTATCTGAAGGCTTACATTCAGTTAAATGTGTTGGTATCAAACCCATGCCAATGTTCTCAAATATTTTCATTTTTTAAAGGAGAAAATAGTGTTGATCACATCTAAAGGGGGCAGGAATGATGAAAAGGGAAGATGTCAGGTTTCAATTTACGTATCTCTGACTAGTATCTGTTTGACAGCATTTTATTTTAACACAAGGATAAATTTCTCCTCATGCCTACAGAATCACAGTAAAAATAATTTCTACCCCCAGTATTTTGAATTAATTTCTCACCCAGTATTTTGAAATTTATTGTCACAAATTGTGGGACACTAGAGGTCAGGTAAAGAAGGTATCTCCTTTCAGCTGTATAAATGCAAAAGGGAAAAAAGAGTCTATGGACTTAAACCATTTCTGTGCTTCAGCAAGCATCTCACACAGGCTTGATTGAAAACCCTGCTAAATTAAAACACAAATGAGAATGTACATGTATATTACAGGAAGTTTTATTGTCCTAAAATAAAAGAGAAACCAAAATGGGCTGATTAGAAGCCCATTTCAGAATCCTTTTCAACTCTCTGGAAAATCCAAGGAAAGAAGAAGCATTGCCTGATGTGCATTTCTGAGTTTGTATCACAATGCACTAAATTTGAGGAATCACTTTTTAAAATTTTATGTAGATTCTAAAAAAGCAAGTTCTTATCTAGAAGTGTGTGTATATACATTATTCTTTGCATTTTTAAAACATTGTCTTAGACATACCCAGCTGCCTACAAATCTTTTTGTTTCTAGGATAGCTCTGCGTACCCACTTGACTATGAAGAAATTTCATATGCTTCTAAAACAGAGGCACCTTCCTGTCTTCACCCAACCTACTGCTCATAAGATCCTGAAAAAGGAAAGACACTTTTTCAAAATCCTAAAGCTTTAAAGCAGCTTTTCAGGATTGTATTTAGTTTAGAGATAATTATAGTAACTGTACATTTGTAGTCAATCAAATGCTACTGAGCCTTTTCATTTAAGCAAGCTGCAAGGCCACTTTATCTGCTTCAACTTCAGGAGTGAGTACAGCAGGCAAGAGAGTAAGTCAAGTCTAGGAATGACTTTGGTGTTCGATAATTCGTCAGTAGCTCTCCCAGTAACTGCAGACAACCTCCCCAATTCCACCACGACACTACAACCCAAGCACGCTGCTCATAGTTGTGTGAGAGCAGCACTTGGCAAGTTGCTTAAACTCCCCCTCAAACACAAATTTACTATGCAAACTCTTGATTTCAGAATCAGGAATCTCTTGCACCTCATACATTCAGATCCACCACCAGAAGTGTTACATACGTATGTACTAAACATTTAGTTTATATGCTAAACATGTTCCTATTGTCCCAGCTAGACACATCTACTGCTTCTGCAGAAAGACTACATGTCCCTCTGTATGGGAACTCAAGCGCAGTGCCGTCATCATTGTGATAAAAATGGGCTTAGGAAAAAAAAAAGGTTTTGAGAACTAGACAAAGACAGATTTCAAAAATTGGTATAGTGTTGGGGTATCCTTTGTTCCTCATGGCCTCCCCCAACTCCAGGGAGAGGATGAGAGGATATTGAACATGCTGCTTCTCTAGGTCATTGCCAGACTTTCCTCAGAACAATCAGTATGTTTTGTAAAATGCAGAATGATTCATCAAATCCAGCGCACCTCCAGAAGATGGGTCTGAGCAAAAAGCTGTAACAATCTTTAAACTACTCACCAAAGGCAGTCTCTCCTTGTTCAAGTTCTTGCTTCAGTCTGGTGTAATCATCTTTAATTCTCTCTAATTTTCGCGTGTTTCTGGCACTCAGAGCCAACAGTTCATTGAGAAGTCCTTCCAGTCCCTCTTTCTCAGATGTTAATGATCTTATTTCTTCTGCAAGATCCTTCGCAGTGCCGAAATTACTTCCTGCATGTTTTGTGGGGGCAGGGGAAGAAAGAGGAAAAAGACAATAAGGCAGACACTTGCAACATCAGTAGCTTACATAGCAAACCTGGAAAATTAGGCAATTATACTTCCCAACAGCAACTGAAAGGGGAAAAAAAAGAAAAACTGCTTTGCAAGCATCCATATCATTAATATTACAAGAATAATAATCGTAGCTGATTTAACCTTACACACAGAGAAATCGTATTTTCTTTAATTATTGATACAATTTACACTTTTTTCAGGAAACCTGTTCCTAAGGGTTCACACTTCAAATAATGTCACAACATAATTCAATGATTGTTGCAGTGTGATCTATAAGATCATTTTCTTCTTTTGGAGGACCCCTCAACACACAGCACATTTGAAACAGAGGCCATCAACCTGCTGGACCCTGAAGTATTTCCTCCCTGAACAAAGCAGCCCTGTGCTGGTTTTCATAACAAGCACCAGAAGGTTGTTTATGAATGACACATAGCACTTCTTAAACAGCCTGCACCTCAAGCAAGGACCATGGGGAGATGTTCTTCTCAAAGAACACATTCAGAAGTCACAACCCTCCACTTCTGGCTCTCCCTGAAGCATGAAATGTCACAGAGAGGCAGAATGCCTTGGCAGCACCAGCTCACACTGTTCTGGAGTTTTTCAAAATGTCTGGGCTCCTTTGGACAGGGACCTAAAATAAAAAGTTCAACTCTAAAGTGGTTTTTAGAGTGTAGCCTAGTAACATTTATCCACTTAACTGTTCTGAAAACCATTTTTTATAAGCAGCTGGAGAGGAATGTTTCCTTCCTTTGCAAAGAAGTCTTTTGTAATAAATAGAAAAGGACAGTGAGATACTCAGACATTAAATTACTTTAAATAGCAGTAGAGTAACAATGCTACCTTCACATAACTGTGCCAGAATCATTTTAATAATTGAGATAATTGGCTGGGGGGAAAAAAACCAAACCAAAAAATAGACACAAAAAAACTAAACCCCACCACTACACTTCAATCTAAAGAATTATTGACAAAAATAATTTCCATATAGAATTGCCCAATAAAAGGAAGATCTTTAGCATAAGACTTAAGCTGTGATATCATCCTGAATTAGCAAAAATTTGGTGATATGATCTACTAAGTAAAGGTATTTAGTAAGTAAAGGCACTTAGAAGATTCAGCCTTGAAGCAAACCAGTCACACCAATGTCTCATGAGCTCCTGAAGTATGTGTAATGACTTTAGACTCCTGAAATCACTTTATAATACCACCAGTGTTATCTAGATGTAAGGGTTTCTTTTTGGTTTTGTTTACACAATACAATACACTGCTGCTTAGACACAACAGATCAATTAAAAAGTTTATTTTCAAATATTAATATACAATCCAAACAATCAAATCCACATCAGAATATCCTGAATTATGGCATTATGTCTTTTTGACCTGGAGTTGAAGTGTTGGTCACAAAGTCCTAAAAGGGAAACAGTTTGGCTGCTGTTCAGTTTCTTCAAGACAAGGAAGCAAGACCAGGATGTAAGTGTCTACACTGGTCAGAAGATGCCAAACCACCAGCAGCAGCTGCCAGAAGAGGCTCCATTCCTCCAGAATGCCAGAGCGAACAGGAGCACTTCCACCAAACACCTACAGCCATTCTCCTGGAGCAAAGGCACTGTGGAAAACTCAAGTGGCTGTATGAGGGCAGGTGTGCCAAAGGAAGGCTGCACTTAAAAAAGTTTTGGAAAATACTTTATCAGGTAAGTCAGGTTTAAAGACCAAACATTGCTAAGCATGGTAGTCCTGCTTTGCACTTGGTTTTTTGGTGTTTTTTTCAGTCCCAAGGCTATGATAGTTTCATTCAACCTCTTCCTCACTTAAAGCTGACATTTTCTTGTTTCTTTTGAACAGGCCAAAAGTCCTTCATTTCTAATTCCCAGTTAAAACCCTATTTGCCACTTCTGTCTTACAATTAAATAACTATAAACATGCTTTACAAGTAGTAGGATCTTATGGCTTACCAGTGCTTTACTGGGAAACAACAGCACAAATTTAATTACCCTAATTTGTCATGTTTCCAAATGGGCAAAACTAAGTAGCAAGATAAGCAAGACAAAAGCACTGGAAAATGGCAAATATTCTTGTTGCTTCTAAGGCAACAAGACTCAAGTCCACCTTTACTCACCTGAACTCATCCCAAGAATGAAAGCACAGCAGCCTTAATAAAACATGAAGGTGAGAAAATTTTCATTAGAATCTGAAGCCTGCTGTTACATTTCAGAGGACAGCAAGGAAAAAGGTATGATATTGCATATGAAAGTTTTATATATACTGAATGGATCTGAATTCCCAGAGGAGAAATTCATATCAAAACTGAGGCTATAAGGAAATGGCACCAGAAACCCAAAAGCAAAAGACACCCCACCTGATGCAGCTTCCCATGACAGCAAAAATGCCTGGAGGTCTGCAGTGAAAATTCAGAAGAGCAAACAAAAACTCAGGCATTACAAGTACCATTATCAGTGAGCTCTGACTTCAGTCCCAGCACTCAAAGTAACTGCTAGCTACATGCCCTAAGAAGGTTGATTAAATAATTAATATAAAATCCATAGCTGCCAGCATTGAAAAACATGCCCTCTCAGGTTGGTTTTTGTTGTTGTTGTTTTGTTGTGGTTTGGGGTTTTTTTGTTGTTGAGACGTCACACTGGATGCCATACAAACATTCTGAAGACATATGTCAAGATATTTTATTCTGCTAATGCTCTAAAAATGTTAATATGCCTCTTTTTGATAATTTAATGATTAGTTTGCCTAAAGTGAACACCGTAAACTGTTACTTTGTCAACCACTTGGAGCTATGTTTTACACAGCCACATCGGTGAGAGAGTTCTGGTTGGCTGATATTAGTTAAGTCAGTCTAACCCTTCCCAGGAAACTCAAAAATCATGCAGCCAATAGGACTGCTTGCTCAGAAAATCTGTAGAGAAAACAAAGATAAGGAATTAATAGTCTAAGACCAATATTGAGATTCTGGTCTAAACCAGGGCACGGGACAAAGATGCTTTGGAGGGGGTGAAAAGCAAGATGTCACTTTTCCCATCTTCCCTCCTGTCTCACAGTGATGCTTGCTAGAGATGTGCAATTTTAGCCACTGCATACATGTTCATATAAGCACACTGGGTGAAAAGTGGGGCAGCAAACCTGCAGTACCCAGTGCTCTGAACAGATAATGGGCTTGCAGTGCACCATCATAAGGAACTGAGTGTGTACACTTCACTTTGAGGGACTGAACATGACCATCATCTCGAAAGACAGCAATGAAAAAAGTTAAATCTTCCTCCTTAATGTTGCCCTCTGGGGCTCTCTCCTCCCATGCATCTTCATTCCCCTACAGAAAGTGACATCAGGTAAGCTCCAGCAGCTCGATGTGAATGCCAAAAATACCAGCCAAATCAAGCAAAACAACCCACAAAGGAAAAACAGAAAAAAAATTTAAAAAATCTTCAGGCAGAAAGTAGCTATGTAATTGCTTTTACTTAGTGTAAACATTAGTCTATTTCCCTTATTTCCTCTATTCTTAAAATTTTACTTGTATGGCTACAGCTAAATAGTACTCTGCACATCAAATATATTTTCTATAGATATAGTTACACGCCACAAACTCATGCCCATTATAACACCTCATTGTCAGATTTTACTGTATTGGGCAGATTGCTGCCCATTTAGTAGTCTTGAAGTAAAATATCATTATTTTGATACCATTTGCCAGAAACAAATTCAGTAAAAATACAGTTTGACATCTGTCCTATTTTACCTAAAAACAAGAAATACATTATTAATTCAACTTTATTAAATATTTCCCCCTTCAAAATATAAGACAAAGTTAAGGGTCCACAAATTTTTTACTCATACTTTTTCTCAAATTTATGGCAAAAGTTACATACATTCATAGTTACCATCCTTTATACTTGAAGTAGAGAGAGGTCTCAGGCCCACTGAAAATATGTTAATTGTAGTACAAACAAAGGAATAATTTTTTCATTAATAACAAAGCATATCTATTGGCCACTAGCTTAAATGTAACAAAGAACAGACTGCTCATTCTTCATCATTATCTATAAATTAATTCTTAATATACTTACAGCACTATCTTTAATAACTCATCAGAAAGTGAAAATTTACATTTTAGCTTAGGGCATTTGCCACCATAGTATTTATCAATGGTACTGGAATTCAAGGCTGAAAATCCACCCCGTGATTTATGAGGCTACAAAGTGATTTCAACACCACAAAAGAAATTGAAGAAAATAAATATCATTCATCTACTCACAAAGGAAAAGGAAAAAGCTAAAGACATGACAGAAATGTAAGATCCTGGAAGGACTGCCAGTGTGTTTGCACCTCTGAAAAAATAAACTGCAAATGAGGGACAGTCTACCATCTCCTGAAACATTTTACAGAAATCCAGCACATTTGAATTGCAATTACTGTTTTTAAGCAATAACACATGTCAATGCTTTTATAAAGCATAACACAACTACTTGATTGATGTGATTCTGAAAGGTAAATGCCAGTTAGAAGAAGGTGAGAGACCCCACAGACATACATTTGGAGGAGCAATTCTCTCAACTGAGAATTGCAAGAGCCTCTTGTATACCTGGACTGAATCAGTCACCATGGAACGACTCAGGAATAATTAAAAAAAAAAAAAGGTGGAGAGTGCAAATAAATAAACCCCAAAGCAATAACATTTCAAATCAGTAGTAACAATGGAGAGAGAAACGTCACTGTCCCCTTTCACAAGTGTTCATGCACTCCAGACCACAGCCCAGCCTTCCTACAGGGTGACAGCACCTTCCCTTCACAGCTCTCCCATCCAACACGTCTCCTTTGAGCACAAAACCACAGGAAAGGAGCTGCCAAAGAGATAACTTGACCTTCTCTCCTGCTCCAGGGATAGCTGCTTAGGTAAGAGGAGTGAAAGAGAGTAAGTTGTTTCCTGACTGACTTTTCCAACAGAAGAAAAGATTTTCTGCTGTCTGGTCACATATCATGCTGAAACTTCAGCTACAGTGAATTACCCTTGAAGCTCACTGAAAGCCAGTAACATCCAGCAGTCTGACTTGAAAATGAGATTAAAAAGACAAAAGGCATTATGTCCTGGTTTCAGCTGGGATAGAGTTAATTTTCTTCTTAGTGGCTGATACAGTGCTATGTTTTGGATTTAGGCAGAGAATAGTGTTGGTAACACATTGATGTTTCTAGCTGTTGCTGAACAGTTCTTAGCCTAAAATCAAGGACATCTCAGTTTCCCATGCTCTGCAAGTACACCAGAAGCTGGGAGGGAGCATAGCCAGGACAGCTGACCCTCACTGGACAAAGGGATAGTCCACACCACAGAACATCACACTCAGCAAATAAACTGGGGGAGAGTTGGGTGGGAGGGACCAACAGCTGCCTGGAAACGAGCTGGGCACTGGTGTGTGGTGGTAAGCATCACTTTATAGGTATTGTGCATCACTTGCCTGTCTTGGGCTTTATGCCTCTCTCACTCTCCTTTTCATTACCATTATTATTGCTATTATTTTTATCACTAGTATCATTATATTTTATTTTGCTTCAGTTATTAATCTGTTCTTATCTCAACCGGCAAGTTTTACTTTTTTTTCCAATTCTCCTCCCCCACTGTGAGCAGAGAGAATGTCCATGTAGTACTTTACTTCTGGCTGGGGACAAACCACAACACAGAGCAGTCTGAAGTCTGAGGGGCCATTTGAGAGTTGCTTTGGGGCACTCACTAGCATTATTTTTTAAATGAGTTAACAGGCGTGCCAAAAAGTACACTGCTTGCACCAATACATGGTGGCAAATTCTATTTAATGGAGTATAAAGTGAGTGTTGTGGGAAGACATAACCATACACAGCACTGAATGCTGGACTGCAGTCATGAAGTAGAATTAATCTCAATACACCTCTGATCCATCAACCCAGGCTGCTGCTGAAATCAGGAACAGGAAAGTGTGGAACCAGCTATATCAAGATTCAGCCCCCTATTGGACTCCAATTCATAAAAAATCTGAGCCTTCATGAGAAGGCACAAAGGAGCATTGTTATTTTTGACTCTAAGACTAGGGAAGTTCTGTAACCATTACCGAACAACAGCTCTCAGAAACAGAAAAGACGAAGAAACCAGGAACATCACTACCTTCCAGTAAAAGACAAATTAAGAGCTGTATGCAGCACATCTGGGGAAGAACTCGACATCACACCAAGAACTATGTGTCCATTCATATTTCTGAATGAAATGACAGACTACAGCAGGAGCATGAAAACAAGGCATCCACATTAACATAAACCACAGATGGACGGCTGAAAACGTTCTTCTGCCTGCACTGGCATCTTCCAGCCTGATGGCTCTGTCCCCTCTCTAACATACTCATTCCCAACAGGAATACTTAGCACCAAATCTGGAAAGCTGGGGGCTCTTTTTGTTGCAGTTGGATCCATGCAGAACTTGCCCTAAATAAGCATCAAACAGCAGCCAAAGAGGCAACAGCCCTAACACTAAACTTTGTGAAATATGCTCTCTAGTATTTATCTCATGTTATTTATAAAACTATGTTTTACAATGACATAAGGAAAAAAAACCTTGTTGTACTGCTGGAAATCATCCCACAACATCATTTCTAAGCAGCTCCCACTTGCCAGTACTTAATGAAATAGAGGTAATGATATTATAGGACCAAGACACATGGTCTCTTACTGGTATAGACAATTTTAAGATTTTCAAACTACAAGTCACCTCACTCTAACTTCTATGTTTGGATCTAATTTGTGTTTTCAAAAACAGAAAGAAAGTTAATGACATGCATCTCATGGATAACTACATAATAAACACAGTACTTCATTCAAGCCTGCTTAGCTTCCCATTAATCCACTTTCTGGCTATCTAGTCCCATGCTAATATGCATTCTCGAGAGGAAAAAAAATTCTCGAAGAGTCTATGAAAACATTGTAAAATGTACCTCCATAAACCTCTTCTATTCAAATATAGGAAAGAGATGAAGCAGGACTAAAAATTCATTTCAATTTGCATCTTCCCTCCTATTCCCAAATTATTTTCTCACTAAAGTAACAACAGAAATACACCATTTCTTATTATTTCCTCTTGTACAAAACAGCTCAAAGTATGAAAATAAGTTTCAATAATATTTCTACAATTATGTTCACACTTGCTTAAACATCATCCTATTTGAATTTTCTCAGCAGCTTCAAAATATTTCATCTGAGATTTATTCCCTAGAAAAGTTTCATGCTAAATAGTAACACAATACTAAAAGAAAGAACACAGTATCACATACTGTCATGTTCTTCCTATAACTGACTACAAAAATTTTATGAGCGTGTTAAGAGCCACTGTAAAAAGCAGCTGTTAGAAAAATCACATGCAGGTTTCTAAGCACTGACATTAAAATGTTCTTTTTATCATTAAAAAAAGACCTACTAGATGTTAAACTGTAATAGTTCATTGATGAGAATTTACAGATGTGCATATCAATAGTAACATTTCATGACATCAGGAGTACTTGTTACCTGTAATTACCTAAAGCTACTGACTTAATAACTGGAACAATATATGATCCTTCTAATTATCTCTGGAGGAAAATTCTGGACTAGCATCTCTGGAGTATTAACTATTAGGTATTTGTCCCAACAGGCCAATCAGGTGTAAGTGAGGTGTTGATATAAAGGTTCTGAATTGTAACTGTTGACAGAAATACCTCTTGAACATGTAGGTATCGGCTTCTTTTCTTTTTCTCATAAAAAAAGCTCACTGGAATTTAGTTTAACTTATTTTACGGCCTTCAATAATCAAAACATTCACAAACTTTCTTTTTTCTCTTCCAAATTTAATTTTATACTTCTTTGCAGGATGAAATAATAGGAAGGAGAGGCATTTATACACATAGTATTGTCTCTTATGTCTTTACAGTATCATTTATCATACAGCCTTAAATTCCATGGTATTGCATTGATAAAACTAATAGAACTTATGCTTGCATTGCATTTATCATGGTATTTTTCTCCAAAAATATCACCTATATTCTTACATTTTTGATGCAAATACATCAATATTTTAAATCAATGTATTTGTATTAGAAAGTACAGTCCACATAGCAAATGAATGTTGTCTGAAGCTGTCAGGAGAGCCATTAAAGGCTGAGGTATATATCATGCTCTCTGAGCCACCACATCATTAAGTCACCACATATAAGCTCTGAAAGCTAATTTTCACTTAATAAGTCTATTCTTTAGCTCATCTAATCTAACTTTTAGAATAAAGTCACCTTTTTGCTTTGACACTGGTCCAAAATCACTTAACTCTTACTGCTTCCTCAAGAAAAATCCTACTTTAATCAAAAATGATGTGACATCTGTATAGGGAAAAACAGTTGTTCTCAGTATCCATTAGAATTCCATTGAAGAAACTGTCTGAATGAATTATCTAACTGCTACATAAGAAGAAGGAACAGACATTTAACCCTGCCTGATGTTTCCAGACTACATGAAAAGCCATAAATATGACCACTCAACTTTATTATTACTGCATATTTACATATGCACACTATAATTCTTTCTGAACTTCACGCTGTTCCAAGACAGGTTGCATATTACCCAACTGAACACTCTTTCAACTTCTAACAGCTGAGTATACCCAGGCTGCCCATTAACACTGTTGGCTGAGAGACCAGGGAATATGCACATAAAGTACCTTGCTTAAATCTTAGCCAGTATTTAGAAGGTTAAGACCTGCTTCTTAACTATGCCTTCCTTAAGAGGTGTCATTCATTTACTCCTAACACAGGAATACACAGAAACTAAAGCAATTTAGCCTTCTCTATTATCTATTATCCACTATTCACTGGTTTTGCCTCATAAAGTTAAAAAAAAAACAAACAAAAAAAAACAAAACAAAAAACCCACAACATAACCCCCACTATTTTTACCCCTTCCTTCCCCTTTCTTCTTCTGCATTTATCAAATC
This sequence comes from Irena cyanogastra, assembly GCA_013397155.1. Classification (NCBI taxonomy): domain Eukaryota; kingdom Metazoa; phylum Chordata; class Aves; order Passeriformes; family Irenidae; genus Irena; species Irena cyanogastra. The sequence goes on from VWZV01000437.1 coordinate 760,849, forward strand.
TTTTCTTCCTGATTTGCTTCTCTGCTAGCTAGCTGCAACTCACCCTATCTTGGCTTTTCTGATTTTATTCACCTCATGCTCTAAGACTATTTCTATTGTTTTCAGATTTTTTTTCTTTTTTACTTTCAGGTCTTCAGAGAAATAATTTTCTTTTTGTTCTTTTATCTCTCCTGTGTCCTCTGTATACAACTTTGCATTTTACATGCAGAGTAAAAACAAGTGCCACCACACTGACTAAATGTATCTGTATCTTACAATGAGGTAAAGAAATTACAGTATCCACTGTCACCAAATTACCTTTCCTCCTTTATTTTTAACCATGCCAGGCAGAATTTCACCTTAGTAATAAATTAGGATTGTACCATTCACAGTCATTAAAATTCCCTGAAGCAAGAGTAAAAAAAGAAACAGTGCTTTTATCAGAACAAAGAAATTGCACTGATACTTCTTAAAAAGCACAGAAAGGCAGTCAAACAATTGTAAAAAATAGTTTATAGGAAGAGCAGAATTAAATTGACTTTAGAATTCATTCCTGAAACGACCAACCTCTTTTAAGAGCTAACAAGTACAAAATGCTGTTATGAATGTTTTGGAAATGATCCTCAAGCTGTCATTCATTCTCTGCAAGTGTCAGACTGAGATACAGCTTTTCTGGCCAACTGCTTCCTACATGTAGTCTGTAGTTCCTACTGCATGTCCAGTTTATGGGCTGTTTTGTTCCCAAGCCATAAAACCCCTCTTCTGAAAGTGAGCAAGTCACCTACATTTAAGGACAATAGCCTGGTTTACCTCTTACAGGTTGAGAGAAAAAGAGGATTTCCATTTCAAAAAGGTATTATGAGAAGTAAGGAAATTGGAAATTGAGCATGCTCAGCACCAATGCAGGATCTGGGCTTTAATTTCCTTTAGGACTTTGCTCAAGCCTGACATTATCCACTCCTGGCAAAAAAAAACATGTGACATTGCCCAAGGTTTCATTTTAAAATAATTTGCCTTTGCAATATAGATTCTTGTATATAATTGAAAAGATAAATCACATATGGAGAGCCACATCTCAGCTTGACATGTATCAAAAACCCTTTAGCCTTTCTTTACTTGGTGTAACACTGGAAAACTCCTTGCACTCGAGTCCACATGCCCTTCTACTCTGCTTCCTGAGGCAGGTGTTTAGCAGAGAGACACCTACTGAAACATTTGCTGAATCAGAAAACCCACTTCTTCCAATTTAAAAGAAAGGACTGTGATTTGCCTTTTTTCCTTGGTGAACAGTGCAGCAATCCCAAGCAAGTGGCATGTAAGGCTTTTATGCATCACACTCTGTAATCACATTTCAGTGTTTTACTGGTTGTAAACAACATGCATGAGTGCTCCAAGGACGAAAGTGCTCTTTTGCTGCCAACATTAGCCGTTTAATGATCTGAACAGCAGAAGCTGCCAATTACTGTATTCCGTTTTAAAGTGTCATTTAAAGCCAGACTTGTAATTATGATACCTTAGCTATACATTTACAAGTTAGCTAGAGAGCTAAGAATGTAACTTGAGGAGTCCTGGAACAGCTATTTATGATTATACATCAATTTCACCTATGGAAAATTACCATGTGTTTTGCATGTTAATGGTCTACCTCACAGCACCAGCTTTGCCAGTAGTTCCAAACTGTGGAGAGGGACCTGAAAGACCTTACACAAGGCATGGCACAGCCCTGTTCTGCCAGGCTGGTCACCACTTCAAGGGATCTACACAAGCACACGAACAACTTTCCCTAACAAGTCTGTTATGAAGAGGTCAAAAACTGCTCTAATACATCCCTTAGCACTGTTAATCCTTCTCATCACTTAAAACTTACCTGAAACAGCCAGCATTTTGGCTTCAAGTAGAGCTGGTAGTTGAGTCTCAATATCACTCACTTTCCTCCTCAAAGTACTGCAGAGTTTCTGACTCGTGCAAACCTAAATTGAGGCAGACAGCCATGATATAGAATTCATTCATGTAAAAGTATAAGGCAGTTGAAATGGGGCTTCAAATGTTCTTGGTTAACAGACATGACATAACATCCTGCAGTAAGGTAAAAAAGCTTAATAAAAAGTGATGTCTTTACCCAACATTGAATCAAAATGTCCAGGCTGTGCTGCACATTCTGTTACTAACACAGGGAATGGTACTAGCATTAGCTACCTGCATGAGAGAGGACATGTTTCACTACTACATACTGAGGCTGCACACAGAAGAATGGCCATCTTACACATTCTGCACAATTTCAGTATTAATAATCATGCTTGAAGTGGAGCATAAGTAAACTAGTATTTGGAGATTAAAATTCCATAACATACAATGTGCACTGATTTTCATACAAAATATACCGAGCTCTGCATTTTAAATGAAAAAAGGCAAAGCAGCCTTATTTTTCACACACGCAACAAATAAGGCTGTATCAGCTTGATACTGTACTTTGTTTAACATCAGGACACACAGATGACTAGGGTTCAGGTCTCTGACTTTCCCTTGCTCTCTTTTTCATCTTTATAACTGGAGGCCCCTCAACAATCAATATGGTTTGGTATTGAAAACATGGAGAGAGGAAAAATAGAGAAAAAATATAAAGGAAATTCAACTGTACTTTGCATTTCAGTGTACATTGCCACCTCAGAAGGAGCTTATGCAATGCGCAAAATTTATACAAGTCTCACATATTCAAAAACTTACATTTAAATGGGGTTTACTCCATTTGCATCATTTTGAAAGGAAAGCAAAATGAACAAACAAAAATTCTTCACTGAACTAGGGCAAATCCCTTGCTCTGGAAGCAGATGCCAAACACTTTCTTAAAACAGTAGGTGACACTTAAGAAAACATAGCATTCATTGGAACCAAAACTAAAGCAACAGTCAAGATAGGCACAGACCAGTTCTGAAATGATGTCACGTGAAAGGAAATCTCCAGAGAGAAGTTTGCCTGGCTTCCTTCACTTTATTTTTCCTTCCCCAAAAACAAGTGCTATGCTTATTAACAGAGGCACACTTATCACTTCACTTTTTAAAGAGCGAAACTTTATAGTTCTAATGGTTTCTCTCTTCATACAATTAAATGACAACAATTCATAGATAACACCAGCTTTAAATCCTTTTAAATTAATAACACCCTCTTGCTTTACTGAGATTATCTGTTAACTACAAATGCATCCTTTTTTTGAGTCAACAGAACTATGCTCCAAGCAGTAACTGCTACTTGTAAAGACTTCAGAGTCATTCTATTAATTTAAAAATACACACGGCTTCTGCACCTACTATAATTTTTAAATTCCCAGATATTTCAATTTGTTTCAGCACCCCCTTCTAAGTGACTCACCAGCTAATTCAGTTAAAATGTTTTTAAAACCCCAAACCTGTCAGAGGTGAATAAATGTGCCTAAAAAACCCAAAGGCCATTTCTGTCTCTCATCTCCCAAATAAATCTGAAAGTTTTTAATGACTTTTTTCCAAGCAGTACTCTCTCTTTAGGGGCATTGAATGGCTCAGTGAATTGCAATTATATGGGGAATCTTTCAGCTCCAGGAAAACTGCATGAATATATCCCATGGTGGTAATAAGTTAAAGTCATTATCACTAGACAGCTGTTTGGCAATTATGCAAAATAAGCTGGGATATTTAATCAGTTTCTAGTGAGCACTGTCCACTTTGTAAGCCCCACTGTCAGAACAAAGCTTGCTGGCACTCTTTATTAATGGACCAAAATGCAGGGACCAGAGGCAGAAAGGCAGTCCCTCCAACTCGGGGGTGATTCTTCTGGAACACGAGATAAGCAGGTTGCTGGGCCTCTGCTTGTATCTATGTCACATGCATTCTGTAGATAAATGAACAACATTAATCTTCAGACCTATCATATGGCATAGTTCAACAAACCTAAATGAGCAAGTGGGAAAGACAAAGTAATATCCCCTAAACTAACAGCACTGCTTCTGTGTTACATCAAGTCTGCTCCATAAGCTCCAATTCTTTTCATTTCTTATAATTATTGTATCTTCATAACAGATCACATTATTCATTACAGTAGCTTATTCAGCCACTAAGGAAAGGTTATTTCTCAGCTAACAAAGATGGTGAACATTCACAGGGCCAGTGTCCTGGGCTTCCAGTGAACACCATCCTTCTCTAACCAGCCTGACTGCAGGGGCTTGTGGCCCCAGCAATGCCCTTTCCCTGTTCTCAGTGACCAGCTCTGCTGTGACCCACAGACCAATAGTCTAAAAAAACTCTCTTTCAGTTTCACAAGTGTTTTTGCAGCCAAATATCACTATACTTATTTTTAAATCCCTTTCAGTGGTTTCTGATTGTTTTTTAAGCAGACATTTTTTTTAAAAAAAAGGCTCTTGTTTAGGAATGTACCTTACAAATCTGCATTCAGACTGAAACGTTACTCAAAAAAGCAGTATCTGAAACCAGTAGGAAGCTGGTTAGCAAAGATATGCAGAATCAAGATGAAAAACAGCAAAATATCAAAGGCAAGTTTGCCCATTGTCATCCTCTTCCATCTTTCCAGCTTATGATGTTAATCTAAAGCAGCAAAAACAGGGACAAGGACAGCAAGTAAAGCACTGGAATCGACTCTCCAATCATCTAAAAAGAAAAGAAGTTTTGAGTAACCTTCATATTTCTTTAAAACAGCACCTTGGAAAAGATAGACAAATTCTGCTAACACTGCCTAAAGGAAGGAACAGTCTACCTGGTCTCCCACACAGCACAATCTTGCCATTACTGAAAGCAGACACTAATTTCTGAAGGAAGGTGGTGAATAAGGGGCAGCACTCTCCTCATTAGCAGGCAGAAGTTAGCTTTTGTAGCCACAGCTGGAAACAAGAGAGATGAGGCAGAAAAGGCCATAGAAATGCCAGTGGCACAAGGGAAAAGGACAGACCTTTGACAAAGGAATGTTTTCCCCATACAATAAAAAGGTTCAAAAGACCAGCTCTATTTATTTTGAGTTGAAAATAATAGGATGAAATGATATGAATAAACTAAATAGGAAATTATTTGGAGGAGTCTCACTACATGCTTCCTATTTATCTTCTATAACAAACAAAAGTCATCACATAAGAATGGAGTAAAATTAAAATAGCATTTTATCTATTGAAAATTTAAAGGAAAAAAAAGCTATGAAATTCTACCTCACAGACTTCTCTACTGTTACCCAATGCTTCAGCTGTTATTGAAAAAGTCTCTAGATATTATGGTGATAAAACCTCATGAGACATTTCCTGGAGAAAAGGCAAATTCCACACCTTATGTTTTAGCTTGCAAATAGCTTGAAACAACACTTTAAACATCACTTTGAGCTACTGAATGTCTCATTCATTTTAGTGGATGAGCTATAGGTCAGTAACAATCATTTCCTTGATACTTTATTCATAATAAAGTATTTTATTTAAAAAATACACGGGGAATCATTGTTATAGTCTATATTAATTTTCCCAAGATGTAGGTATAAGCAAGGAATAGAGAAAATGAGCTCAAAATAAAGTGGAAGAGAAGGAAGGAGTGGTTATGAGATGCTGTCTTCAATCTTCTTCTGATCTTTTTAACAGTGCACAGTGAAAGTGTTGGTCAAGATGATTAGGAAGAACAGATGACGAAGGATAAAATTTTTACTGATTTAGGTAACTACTATTAGAGAAAATGTGAAAAATAAGTTTATTTCAGAGTATAAATTCATTATTAATCAAAACCCCAAAATATTTTTCACTTCCTGTTTCACATAGATCTATGTGAATTGGCTAGAGTAAATGGATCTTTTTTTTTTCTAGAGCATTCACGGAGCAACTGGGCCATTCTGAAATAAACTTTAGTGTTCTACTTTTTGAAAGGAGCCCATGAAATAAGAAAGATAAAGGAACAAAATTAACACATCTAGTTAGAAACAAAACTATGCTATATATGCTATATCACTTTTCTCTGTATTTTGAAAGGGTATGGAAATGAGATTGCTAGCTAGATTATTAGTGAAATGGTGGGGAAAAGAGGTACTTCATTTATGCTCTTCCCTTCACACCAACAAAACCAGTTAGAGAGGAAAGTGAGAGATTCTGTATTAAGAGCTGAAATATTCAGCTATGACCATGGTTTCACGAAGCTGAGGAGTGTATTCCTGAATAGAGACCTGAGCAAGAAGGTCCTGATCACTAGTAAAAAAGCTGAGAAAGAAGAGATTACTCCATCTGCTTCCTGAAGTACTATAATCCCTGTGGCCTGTTCAAACAAAAGGCTGGGGAGGGTTTTTCAGTGTATGCTTAAAAATATTTATGTGCAAAATCTTCCTAGAAGGAGCAGCACAAAATCAACTTCCTAAAACAAAGACAATATATTAAGATGCATGCTATGATTTGCATCTGTAAATACTCTGAAGAACTGAAAACATATACTTACTTTGGCAGTAGTTTCTTTAATGGACATGCTGAACAATTGCTCTTTCTCCTGAAGGCTAGAAGGAATTAAAACAAATAAAATAAAATTTAAAAAAAAAAGTTAACCTCTGCTCAACATGGCCTGCTGCACAAGACGCATTTTCATATGGAAATAAAGTGTTCAGCTGACTCATACGAACACAACAGAGTCAATATCAAGACAAAAACTATGCTTAGTTTCAGAGTTGCTAATGACTAACCAACATCACTTTTACAGTTCTTTATTAACAAGTATACAAATTTTACCTACTGTTTCAAACTCAACTATCATTATTTGTGTTATGAAAATACACCTAAAGCAAACTTAGAAGTTCCCAGCAATATCCAGGACTGGTGTTTTGCCAGACTATCATCCAAAAACCTAACCCAAAGGCATTTCTGACACAAAGAACTGGCAGTTTACACCCCAGTTTTCAACTGTACCAGAAAAAGTTCAACTACAGTCACTTGTTCTTGTAGTAATTTTATGTCAAATACCACTACTCAGTTTCTTCAAATCCATAAAAACCTACCAAATATTTGTACCAAATTGATGGAACAGTGGGCTGAAATTGAGGCATCACCCATGCTGATATGAACAAAATGCAAGGTTTTCTTCCACATATTATAAGCATGTAGGTTTCCTACTTTTCTATTACCAAATCTAAAGTAAACCTGTGCTTTTGGTTCTTGTAAATAAATCCATCATTTACATTTTTAACATTAAGTTCAAAAATCCAAGTCAAATCAAGCATCAGGAGTTAGGAGAGAGGTTATTTTTGCAACTTTAATACTCTCCTCACTCTGACTTAAGAGGTGTACACTTTTTATACAGTGTTCAATTACTTTACCACACACTATTTTCTTTTCTGTCAAACACCTCAGTTCTGTATACGTGACAGTCAGCACTCCCCATTAGCAGCATCTCAATTTTTCCTCACGCCTGTGTTATAAAAACTCTGTTTCTTTCATGACCTACTGTTACTATTTTTCTCAAATAAGAACTAATGATATATTTCTGAGCTTTTCTCTAGTGTTCAGTATTGAAATACCCAAACATATCAGAGACATGACTGGATTTATTTCAGTGATACTCCTGCATGACAAGGCAGTGTTGTATTCATTTTACAGGCGGAAGAAACAAAAGCCGCAGTTATTCAGAAAGCACACGATGACTGAGCTCCTGTTTTGACATGCATGCAGCTCCTGCTGCCTGTGCATTTCTCTTTTCTATGCATTTCAGTTTTCTTTTGAGAACCTGCCCTTATTTTCCAAGCACAGCACTTACTGAGCCCTATTTCAAGAGTCAGCATTTTCACGAGCACGAATCCCAAAGCGCGTGGAGTTGGAGCTGCAAACAGCTATTGATCACCTACAGAAAGGCTGGCTGGACCATCTTGCCCAAGTGCACACAGGAGGGAAATAGCCTCAGAGGCAGAATTCAGAGCATCATTTAATCACATTAATGAGGCATCTATTTGCATTGCTGTCCCTAATATCCTGCTTCAAGAAGCACACACCTTTCCTACTTACAGCCCAGCAAGGCCTGTCACCTCATTACCACCCCAGTGCCTGTGCAATGAAACAAACAGAAATGCAGCTGCCTACCTATGTAAAAGTGCTTAATGACATTTCTCACAGAGTCTCAAATTTCTCCCTTTTCTACAGCAATATATGTGCAAAACACAAAGTATTGCTGGTGTAATGATGCCATTATCAGCTCCCTGCTTGCCTCTGGGCATGCCAGATGGAATGAACTATTTAGCCACTTCTTTTCTTATGCTTTGAAGCTGCTAGTGACTTTCAGCATCTCCCACAACTGGCATCTGAGCTGGTCAGGTTATGTAAAATAAAGATGGGCTTTGTGTACAGATGTCAAGGGGCAGCAGCAAGGCTGCAGTGTGTAATTCAATGAACACTGGGTGACTGACCCAATTGTACTGAAACTGCCTCATAAAATTCAACCCTGAAGACCCAGTCCATAATAAAATATAAAGTGCAGTTATAGCTAGAAGAACAACAGTATATAGATGGCAACTGTAACAAATATCTTCCATGTGCTCTTCCTCTTATCTGTTTACTTTCCTCACAGAAAGTACCCCCCAGGTTCATACATTTCATTGCCCTGCATAACTCACACAGCCAACAGGAAGAGAGATCAATTTTAACCTCTTTTGAAGCAATGCATCCAAAACAGCACTGCAAACTAGGACCAAGCTGTCAAATCCGCATTGCTAACAAGGATGCACAAACCCATGCAGACTTTCAGGACCAGGTGCTGAGTGGGAAAAAACATTCTGTCTATACCCAGATTTCTTTTTTATGAGTCTCTATCAAGTCACTGAAAAATAAATAAGGAATCAAACGCTGCCACTTCAATGACAGTAGAACTACAGTTTTAAGATAATTTTGTGGAGCTATAGTTTTAATGGAATTTTATATTAATCTGACCTGTATCAATAAAGGATATCATTAGTAAGCAATTAATTTGACCCAAGCTGGTCACAGTTTGATTAAACAGAGACTCAAATCTAAAGATGCTTTTGTTACAGATACAGCATTCACACAGACTCTTACAAGTGTATTTGTTTTATTTACGGCATGAATTCCACAGCAATATTCTGTTTCAAACCCTTGTTAGCCTTCAGAGTGATACCACAGGAACCCCTTACCCCTTGCAGAGATTAGCCCATCATACAATGCATGCACAGCAATCAAAACCACGTACGAACCAGCCATTGCTGCCAACTACAAACTGCTTTTGACTACACTTATTCCCAGGTTGTTTTCTTCTACCACAAAACACTATCACAGAGAAGCCCCTCACAAGCTTTCCAATTAACTGACAAGGTAATGACCCACAAGAGCAACCAGGCAGTCAATACTGATTCATTCTACCAACAAAGAGCTTTAACAGCCATGATCTATTACATGTGACTTGAACCAGAAACAGCATTTTCTTTTACAACCACCCTAGAGCATCATATTTCAATTTAAGAGGGGTACTCTGTCTGCTTAAAAGCTGCTTTAGGTATTACTACAAGGGTAAATGGCTTTAGAAAGAGCTCTTTGGAATAACACTAAATTCTTGCCTGGGAAGGCGTCCATAGTTCTGACTCGTTGCTATTCTTCTCTGACAGAACAGCTAATCAAGAATTTGACAGCTTCTCTTCACAGTCTTGGCAATCCATTATGAGGACCATTTAGAACTTACTCCTCAAATTCAACATAAGCTAACTCTATCACAGAGAAAGCAAAATGATTGACCCAGCTGATGAAAGGACTAGAGCAAGACAGGAATTCAATTAACACAAATTTAACTGACTAAATATGAAGGGAAAGAAAGGTTTTAAACACTTGCAGAATCCATAGCAATCTATACATCATGTATAGTATCTTCATTCGTGCAGATGGCCACACAGGCCTTTCTTTAAATGACATGCCACGATCAGACAGACTTACATTGGGATCCATTAGGAGAAAAAAAGAATAGGAATGTCCTCATGCTACATCCCAGACTATCACTGTATACAGGCTAGACTAGAACAGGAAAGCAGGAGCTGAGGAATGATGTAATTTCTGAATGACACACGAAGCAATACTTTGGGAAAACACAGATTTCAGCTGGAGAGTTGCAGGAGGGTGTGGGAATGCTGCATGTTCAGGAACTGAGGTTGATCTGGCATGTAACAACAGACTATGGGAAAAATTTTAAGATCCAAACACTACAGGCAGTACCCTTTAAGTACCTGATTTTACTGATATTAAAGAGTCACTACTAAGTATATTTAATTGTAATAACACAGTTGGAACCTGCTGAGATGATTGTGCTCAAAATTGTGTGAAGGCAAAATAAAGGAAGACATTTCAATGCAATAGTGGATGGAGGGAAGAATAAGAATTGAGTGGTCTGGTTCACACATCTCTCACTCTATCACAGCTTCCCACATTACCACAGAGGGCATTAAATGTCACGATACAACAGATAATGTTTAAAATGCCTTTTAAATAATCTTCTGAGAAGTTTAAATTTGCATGCAGAAATTACAGATACTGTGGAAGTGGCTTTGTTCAAAGGAAGGCTAACTAGCACAATACTGGGAAGAATGGCTTTCTCCAAAAGGAAGGCATGTTTCTGAATGTCTTTCCTTCCACTATGCTAGTATACTTCCCTTTGCATAGCAAGCTATTATGTATTTATGTTTTGCTTCCTAAGAGAAAATTCAAAGAATGCAATTGGGCAAAAGGCAATTCATGCTGTTCTCCACATCCTATATATATAAATATACACACTGCTTAAACAGAAACAGTTCCTGTAGTAATAATAAAACTTCATACAGCAACAGAAAGTGCAATCAGAATTTAGTTTTGTATCCACACAACAGAACATATCACACACAGGGTACCAATACAAAATATATAAATCCTGTACTAAAAATTCTTATTTTTCATAAAGAAACTAAGCTGTGATCTCTGATCCCTGCCTGAAGACATTGAAAGACAAGTAAGAAGTCCTGTAACAGCAAGTATTCTTCTTTACATTACTGTCATCTAAAAAATTATTATAGATCTTGTCATTAAACTCCCAATCTCCACACCACAATACACTGCTCAAGCAAAAAGCACTTTAATTTCTTTAAAACTAAGCACAAGTCAGAACAATTTAAAATTACCCATATTTTAATTCCTAATTCAAGAACAACAGCCTAGAAGCCCATGCTCAGATTGTATACAGAAAGCATCATGGGCTGAACTCTCAATTCCTATGAATATGTATTTCCTCCTAGATAAAATCAGCAAATTTAAATAGTTTACAGTTTGAATTTGGCCCAGAGTAATGAGACTACCTGCAAAGAATAACATCATTCTCATGATCATAGCCTGCAGAGACCATGACTTTTACAGCTTTATGTCTTCTAATATGATTCTTCCTCCAATTCTGAAGTCACAAGAAGCTACACCCTCTTAGAAGATGAAAATATATAAATAAAGCCCTACACTTGTAATCTTGCTTTTAACAACAAACAGAAGCTGACCTTCAAAAAAAGCTTTTGTCCAGTCCCTTGCAAAAAAAAAAAAAATCAGAAGTGCTACTTGGGGAACATTTGGTATAGATGTCTGCTACCGTCTACATCAAGGCCAAAATCCACCAAAAGTCTTCAGTATATGGACTTCACTGTGCTTTTAGGGAAAAAAATCAAATCAATCAATAACTTCCTTGTATTTTTATAGTTACATCAATGGGCATATCTCAGAAAGTTTTGAAAACAACTCATAAAAAAGAGCTTTGAACAAAATCATATTTAACAAGAGGCATCTTTAAGCTAGACAGGTACAACTAGGACTAAAGAAAAATAATTAGAAAACATACTTGTTACCAAAATTTTCTTGAGGAAAGCCAACAGATTATTATTTATAATATATTATTTATCTGCCCAGATAGCATGGGCAGATTTTACCAGGACAAGACCTACAGGGCATTGCTGGACCTACACTTTTGCTCAATTAAGGACATTCAGGGCTAGAATGCATTAAATGCACTAAGGTAAGCCACCACTTTTTGTTTTCTTTTGAAACTCTTTACCACAAAGTTTGATTCTATCTAATCAAGAAAGATATGGGATAACAAGATTTTCATTTTATGTGATCATTTCATAAGCCTGTCTGGGCTACAGATCTGAGCATCACCATACCAAGAAAGCAATTTTTCAGCAAAGCACATAAGTTCCTTTTCATCTTTGTGCAATGATCCATGAGACTTAAAACAATGATATTTTCACAGCAGGGTATCTTTGTAGTGGGAAGTAAAACTGCTCTTTAAACCTAAGTCAGTGTTTTCCAAATAAACTCTGATTTTTCCCTTCGATAACGCAGCCCACACAAAACTTCTATATGATGAGAGAGCTAGTTTAAAAAATTATAAAAATACAAAATTTCTGCTCAGCTGATGTGGTAAAAATCCAATTTCTCTATCTAAACCTGAGAATGCTCTTGAGGAAAGGACTTGTACATTAAATACAATGAGAGAAAAATTATGCTTAACTCATAATGAAAATGAAATTTCTGGCAGTTGCAAGGACTAGTCACTCGAATTAGAAGTAAAATGCAAAGTCTCACCTTGGAAAACTTCCAACCTCAAAAATTAATCTGCTCTGAGACAACTATCAAGAGATGGACTTTAAGGCACAGGAGCATCACACCTTCTGCACATTTCCATCTACAAAGTTCTCAAAGGAATGTGAATGAGAACCCGAAATCATGCACTACCTCTGAGCAATCAGAGAGCTGGCTTTTCTCAAGCAATTTGCTCTTCTTCAAGCTATCATTTGCAGAGCAGTATTTCTTCACTGCTGCTATATATCAAGGATTGCTTCAATACATGTGCTTGCCCACTCAGAATTTTCAAGAGTCAGAAGTGGAAATACACTTTTTCAATGTTTGTATAACCTCTGTTTACCAATAGGGTTTCTCACTGACTCACAGGTTGCTCAGTGACTGTACCTGCCTTTGTCGACTCTCAAAGACTTACACCTATAGGCAGCATACTTTAAAAACTCATCATCCTGCCCAGCTCTTGCATCCATAAAAACTCTAAACAGAGTCAACTCTTATTTGCTGAGTGCTGCCACACAGTAACCCCAGTTAGGAGACGTGAAGAACAATCAGGGCACGGATGACACTTCCCAATTTTTTTATAAGAATGATTAATAAAGTGGTTTCTTAACTGCCAGCAATACAAAGAGAGAGGCAGAGGGGTTTGGGGTTTTGGGGTTTTTACATAAAATCATTCCAACTGAAACAATCAGTTCACAGACACCTGAAGATGCTGCTGGCGTCTTAAATCATCACAACAAGCTTAATTTTTATCACCATGTATTGAGAAATCTTCTGGTCCTATAAATCACCATTCAGACAGCCAAACCAGCTGGCTGTTTCAACCAACCAAACCATTCATATGGTGCTGGATTTCCCACCAGTCTTCTGACAGCTGATGCTGCAGGGCAGTTGTTGCTTCAGCTGCTATCAAGAACAGAAGCATCAGAATGAGAACAAAGGGACAATCAAACAGCTATCTGCAGGAGCAGTTCATCACATCCTAACTAACACTTTCCCCAGATTTTCTGATGTATCAATAGATCCCCATTCTTCTGCTACATCTGTCTGGAGTGCACAAAAACTAGAGCTTGCCCACAGCGGCTGCAATTATTCTCCTAAGAAAAATATCCATTTTACTTCACTGACTGAAAGGGTCTGTCCCTGGATATTGTTGCTGGATGTTTCTCTTCATTGTATACAAACTAATTTAGTATCACACATTGATTGAGACAGCTGGTCATTTTTCCCTAAAGAGAAGTAAATCTCATTGTGCACATACCCAGAGGAATCAGCACATATGTGGCCTGGGCTTTATAAGCTGCTACATCCCACTGGATGCTGTTCAAGCAAGCAGGGGGAACCAGATGTTCAGCAGGGAAAACCAGATTCCTCATTACACCATACACATGAGTACTCAAGCAAATGTTACTTATCCTTCGGCTGCGACTTTTTCCTTCTATAACGCTGCTTGGAAGGACAAAAAACTGCCCCTAAGATTGCTCCAAAATAATTCAGGTTGACAGCAATGGCTCTGTCCTCCAAGCTGGAAGACTGGCTCTTTCCTTTCCCTCCTCTGTTTTTAATCCCCCCTGTTCTTCCCAAGGAAGGCTGGTACCTATGGTGTAGGAACAGACTTTGCAGAAGCCCTTTTTCCTGCCTCCAGTGGGCGTCCCCACTCCCCCTCCAGTAGGATCAGAGTCATTATGAACTTCTGAGCCACGTTTGCACCTTCACAAAAAGCAAATCCACTATGTGTGCCAAAGCACAGACATTTTATGGCACGCCAGGCTTTCAATATACAGTTCTTCCTAGAGTTGCTGCCACAAGGAAGGAAACAAAGCCATTTGCCCATTAACTCTACCCTCCTACCCTAGGCGAAGAACAAAGGAATGAAATTAATCCTAGGCAGACCAAATGGAGAGGAAAACACCTATCTATCTACAAGAAAGATGAACCTCCAAATCAGTCCTCACAAAAGATGAGGCAGATCTCTTCTTTCACCTATGACTTGTCTTAGCCTCCCACAAAAGACTGTAGCCAAATACTTTGAGAAAGCTGAGACGATGGCCTTGTCAAAGACAAACCCAGGTATGGGACTATCTGAAAATGAGACAATCTTATTATCAAGGCTCAGGTTGGATTATGACATTTGATAAGAAATTGGGAGTTTGCCTTCAACATCCCCTTGTGGCAGAGGAAGCTGACAGAGAACAGTCCCTCCAAGGACTCTTTCCAGGGCAGAGTCTTCCTCACATGCCAGGGAACATCCTCTCTGGTTCTGCTCCTAGCTGCAAGCCCTCTGCTGCAGGTTTTGTGAAGCTGTAGTGCACAGGATAAAACGGATTAATGGATCACAAAACAAGAGAACTACAATTTTTTAAAAAAAGGGCACCATACCATCTTCATGATATCTAGCTATAATAGCAGCAGTTATATCAGCTGTATTTTAAGAATCCTGAAAAAATATTTTAGTTCATCTCATGCAGCATAGTCAAAGACATGTTTCCTACCACAGAGAACAGTTTTAAAATTCTGTGTTAAGCTGCAAAAAAACCCAAAGTCAGAGCAGCATGAAAGGGCCCTAACTCAAAAGCAAATACACAAAGTGACCTCCGCATCATCCTCAAATCATAGAACGTGACTTATCATCGACTGAAACTAAGTCAGCCAAACAGGCCTTGATGATCACCTGAAACTGTCAGAAGGTTCTCATGTCCAGAGCTTATGACTGAAACAGAAGAGGACAACAGCGAGAGAAGTTTCTGGGGCTGTGCAGCATTTCCTCATCCTGTGCAAAGACTTTCAATTCCTACAGATCTCCAAAGCTAAACTGACTGAACCAGTGAGGTGACTGAGAGCTCTCTCTTCTCCACTCCTATTACTTGGTGAAGAAGCTCTGGCTGTGGTTGACACTGCACAAAAGTCACAGTTTTGACTGCGTATCCAGCACCCCAAGACTGTCATTTCATCGTGTATCTCTATCAAAGGGAAACAAACAAGGGAAAAGCTCTCATCTTTCATTTATTTTTTGGCTGATTTGCATTCCTTTTTAATATTATCCTTTCCCTGGCGTTTTGGTATTTTACAGGAATGTGGACAGATGTGGAATAGGTGTGACAGAGAGGGGTTTTTTTTAAGGAGGGGGGAAAAGATAGGAAATTAACCATACAAAGCAGGGAACAGTACAGAGGAAGGAGCCCAGAAGCTTTGTCCTCTCACACAACACAGAAGCAAGAATCTTACAGAGATTAGACAAATGTGCACACAAACAGAGATGCTCACACCACCATTGATGGAATATAACAGCACCTGAGAAGGCAAGGGGCTATCAGGTTACTATCTATTACTGACAGCAGAAGGAGGAAGGTCTGGTCAGAAGGACAGGAGGTCTTCTACCAAGGGAGGATCACAGGATTGCTGACATCCTCCCAGGGCAGAGACTAAATGATGCAGCACAGGAAAATCACTCACACAGTTTAAGACCCAAAAGTAAATAAAGTTTCAGGAGAAGGTAAAAGCAACATTGACTTGCTGAAATTGGCTCTACGTATAGCCAGTCCCAGGAGCACCTAAAACCTCTCCAGCACCAAATGAGACCAGAAGAAATTAGACAATGATGCAATGTTCGTAGACATCTACCAAACTATCAGGGTCTTCACAGACAAACACATAACACAGCATATGAGTCTCTCCTGAAAAAATTCAGGAATACGTTTAGAAACCAGAAGAATTCCAATTATTTTTGCTTCTAGCCTACGTACCAACATCCCTCTCTACTTGTAATAAAGATTATGTAACAAAGATTGTGGTATCAGGAAAAAGTGGAGACAACAAAAAACTTCTAAACCTCACGTAGCAAATCCAGAATCAAAGACTGCAAGAACATCTGGCTTTAGAAGTACAATTCAGTTCTCTGCTGTCCCACCCACAGGCCCTGCAAAGTGCCAGGAACATTAGCAACCTGTGCACTATTGTAGAAATTTCTTGATGCTATACAGCCATCTCATCCCTCTGCTCTTTGTATTTGAGCCACTGTCCTGTTCCCAAAGGGTATTTTTGATACCCAGGCATTGTCGCAGGAATAGTCAAAAAACCAAAACAAAACCAAAACCAACAGATATCCTTTTGAAAGGACAGATTGCAATTTAGTTTGCTACTTTAAAGATAAGATTTTTGCTGAAAGGCTGACTTCAATAAACATGGCTCCATTCCAACTTACTCAGCAACTTCATGTAACCTGCTAACATCTAATTTGACTAAAAATTTCATGTGGCCATACACCTTGAAGAACAACAAAACAACTAGGAATCTAGACTTGGTACCATGCACATCCGTGATGTGGCAAAAACTTGTACGACTTGGGCCACAAGAATACACTTCTGCTTTAGCAATAATGAAGTGGGATGGCAGGGATGAGACCGTGCTTGATATGGCCAAGAAGCTCCGAGCAAATGCAGATGCTGGGCATGGCCCAACACTGCCAGGATCGCAGCTGAGGAAACACGTCTGCAAAAATTAGAAGATAGGATGGAGGAGAACCACGACAAGCTCAGGAATGAGATTAAAGAAGACCTTCTCCAAATCTCAGCAGTACAGATCAGAAGTTCTGGTACCAAACACAGATGTCCCCCAGACAAAGAGAGAAGGTACACCCCACAAGCTGAGCTGTGGCTCTTCCTGCGTGATTGTGGGGAAAACATGAGGAGATGGGATGGAAAATGTACTGCTGCTCTGGCACAACAGGTGCATGAATTGAAGGAAGGCAAGACTCAAAGAGGAAGTTCCACCAAAAGGGAAGCAGCTCCAGTGGCCTGTAACCAAACTGCCAGGTATGATGATGATGATGACATGCTCGATCCCATTGAAGGGACCTCCAAGACATATGCCCCAGGAAAGAAGGATAACCAGGCTTAGAGGGACCCTGCCTGTAGCCAGGTAGAGGCTAGGGAAAACCATGTTTTTTGGACTGTGTGGATTCGTTGGCCTGGTACATCAGAACCACAAAATATATGAGGCCTTGGTTGACACTGGTGTGCACTGTACATTAATCCTGCCAAGACATGTGGGGGCAGAATCTGTTTCTATTGCTGGCATGACAGGGGGATCAACAGGATTTTACTTTGGTGGAAGCTGACGTGAGCCTGACTGGAAATGAGTGGAAGAAACATCCTATTGTGACTGGCCCAGAAGACCTATGCATTTTGCACATAGTCTTCCTCTAAAGCGGGTATTTAAAAGACCCAAAGGGACTCAGGTGGGCATGTTAGAGCTCCAGTACAGCTGGCATCTAAGGCAGCGAAGTAGTATGCCACTATTGACATTGCCAATGCATTTTTCTCCATTCCTCTGGCAGCAGAATGCAGGCCTCAGTCTGCTTTCACTTAGAGGGCCATCCAATACACCTGGAACCGACTGCCCCAGGGGTGGAAGCACAGCCCCACCATCTGCCATGGACTGATCCAGGCTGCACTGGAAAAGGGTGAGGCTCCAGAACACCTGCAGTACACTGATGACATCATTGTGTAGGGGAACACAGCAAGGGAAGTATTTGAGAAAGGAGAGAGGATCATCCAGATTCTCCTGAAAGCCGGTTTTGCCATCAAGAAGAGCAAAGTTAAGGGACCTGCTCAGGAGATCCATTTCCTGGGGGCAAAGTGGCAAGACAGCATCAGATTCCCACTGAGGTCATCAAGATCACAGCAATGTCTCCACCAACCAACAAGAAGGAAATGCAAGCTTTCCTAGGTGCCATAGGCTTTTGGAGAATGCATATTCCAGAGTACAGCCAGATTGTGAGCCCTCCCTACCTAGTTACCCACAAGAAAAAGGATTTCCCGGGGGCCCTGAACAGCAGCAAGCAGTCTCTCCTAATGACAAAACATAATAGCCCATTCTAAATCCTACTTTCCTAAGTTAGTATGTGAAACTGTTGAAGTCTTTTTTCCAACTTATCTCAGGTAAACCAAGTTCTCTTAAAAATCCCATCTCTTATGCCTTTATCGGGCTTTGCTCCCAACTGAAGTTGTGGAATACTTTGAGTATATCCCAACAAATAAGATTTACACCCCCCTGGGTGGTTGTATTTCATTCTGAATGAAGTTCATCTTTCTCAAATGAACTCCAGGCATCACAAAAGCAAAGTGAACTGGCTGCATAAATCTTCAAGCCCAGTTCCTTGCACCACTGGCCACCCTCTAATAACTAATACACATAACAGAGAATTTCCTTATCTTCAGATGATCCCACAAACCCACTACAGAACAAACTCCTACTAATCAAAAATTGTTCCATGTGAAGAAGAGGTGGAGCATTCAAATATTTTGAAAGGTATATAATTGAATTTCTTTCAACCAGCAATCAGTGCCCAGAAAATAGTCCAGATGGAACTGTGCAATTTATTTTAAGAATGGCATGCTGTAAGAACACCTGCATCTGCAGATACGGATAAAACAAAGAAACTGCTAAATGAAACTACATGTGAACTGAAGCATAATAGATTTTGATTATATCGTGAAATGGAAAGAGACAAATAAAGGAACTAACATACTGAAGTGAATAGGTCAAATAATTAATATGGTCTTATTTTATACTTAGAAAACTCAAGTTACACCAGTTAAAAACATGTATTTCTGAACTGGTGTCCAGTAGCGAAAATGAAAATTATGTATTTGGATACATTTTGCAATCTCCAGAAGAGATTCACGCTGAAACACCCAGACACATTTTCCTCTGATTTCAGTGTGCTCTCTTCAGTTAAAACACTGGCATGTGCCACAGTGCACACAACACCAGCTGCTCCCACCTTTTAAATGCATCTCCACACAACCCCATGCAAGTGAACTGAGCTTTCGCCCTGCAATTTCCCCATTTTAAAATAATGATTATACCCTTTAGCTTACCAAGAGCAATTAAGCCTGTCTGGATGAGCAAAATGACCACATTCTGCAGTCTCAACCTCAGTGAGAATTCCCTGTCAAAACATATTTCTTTGCCCATTAACCAGCAGGTTTTAACCATGTCTTTCAGCAGCCCTCAGGTAAGGTCGCAGGATAATGTGCCGAACATTTCCTAATTCTTCAAACTCACAGCATGCTTTAGGTATTGACACAGGCTTTTTGTATTTAAAAAGTTCACCACATACCAAAGACAAACAATACAAAACAAAGAACACACCTGAAAAAAATAACAGCACTCGACAAGAAAAATAAGCTCAGAACCAATGCTCATCCCAGTGTTATACTTGACTTGCTCTTTTCCTCCTTCCCACAGAAGGGCAAGTACTTGGGCAAGTATTCTTTATTTAATATATCCTCTCACGTTCCTGGAAGTTTGCTTCAATATATCAAATAATTTTTTATCTTTTTTTCTGAGGTGCAAGTCACCAAATACAATTCATTACAGCACAGATTGTCTTAAGAGATGCTTCATACTAGCCCTGCCTATGTTACTCCAGTGCTGAAAGCAATTCATGTAGCCAACAAATAATTATGCAAAAGCACATTATAGCAGTACTTTACTGACAAGTAAATATTGCTAGAACAAATACAGAGTATCTTGCAGCCCAGCAGGGAGGAGCTTGTAATTTACTGTCCATCAATGCTGAACTTTCTACATAATCACTGATCTCTAGTACAGTGAATGAGGAATAGCTTTATTTCTCACACAGATAGCTCTAAATTTAGAAAATTTTTTTTCTCCTCTGCAACTATTTATAAAATAAAATGTGCATTTCTAGAAAAATCTCTTTCAGATTAACTATGCCAAGACTTTGGAATTTAAAACTAATACGTTGAACTAGCATAAACAAAGTATTTAAACCTGTTACCTAATAAACAATACTTCTTCCACAAGAAGTACTGATTTAGAATAAGCCAGTGCAAGTTGCAACCATGGAAATTGTGGCAAGACAAAGGAAAAAGGGTTTACAACAAGGGTGGTGAAACGCAGGATGCCTAGTAAGGCTGCAAAAATCTCTATCTTTGAAGATATACAAAACCCAGAGAGACAGGACCCTGAGCAACCTGATCTCACTTGGAAATTGTAGCCTTGCTTTGAGCAGAAGTTTAAACAAGATAATCTTCTAAATTATTGTTTAACTGTAAGACAATCTAGGGGATGCCCATAGGCACACTGGAATTACACCTGTACCAAATGTCTTACTATGTGCATGATGCTTTTTCACCTTACAGAAGGAGAACAGGCCTGGATTCAGACATAAAATCTCTGTACTTGAGTTATGATAGACTGCACAGCTTGGAAAGGAATCCACCCATCAGTTAAACTCACTGTTAATCTGAATAAACTCTCACTGTTAAATAACTGCATTTATGTGTCCTGTATTTGGTTTAGCTGAGATGGAGTTACCTTTCCCCACAGCAGCCCCCACAGTGCTGTGCTTTGCTTTGGTGGCTGGAAAGGTGGTGATAACACACCAGTGTGTGCTGGCACAGCATCAGCACCCTCTCTCCAACATCCCACCCTCCCACACCAGCAGTAGGCTGGGGGTAGGCAAAATCCTGGGAAGGGATATACCCAGGACATCTGACTCCCAGTGACCAAAAGAATATTCCATACAGGATGTTTGGGATGTTTGCTGATATAAAAGCTAAAAAAAGGAGGAGGAAGCAGGAGCATTCATTATTTACAGTGTTTATCTTCCAGAGTAACCACTACATGTGTTGAAGCCCTGTTTCCTGGGAAGTGTCTGGACATCACCTGATGATGGAGAGTATAAAACCTTTGGTTGCATGCATGCAACATTTCACTTTTGCTTTATCTGCCTTATCTCAACCCATGGATTGTTTTCCATCTTATTTTCTCTCCCCAGGCCAGCTGAGAAGAGGGAGTGATAGAGTGGCTTGGTGAGCACCTGGTGTGCAGCCAAGGTCAACACAGCAGAGTCCCAACAGCAGAACTCCAGCGATGGGAATGAGAGCAGAAGCGCCTGAGCACTGGTGATAACAAGGTCAACCAACAACAAAAAAAACTCAAAAAACATAGAAGTTTCATTTATTGCATCTTCTAAAAATGAGCAGAAAGGAAAGGAATTATTTTAAAATTTTAATTCCAGTTATGAACTCATTTTGAATAATGAATGCCTGTTTTCTCTCAAGTGATTGTGCTATTCATGGTGCTAGTAAGCAAACAACTCAGAGAAAATTCCTCCTGAACCCATACTATTTAACTCACTTTTAAATAATTTCCCAGCAAGGTAAGTGCAACTCAAGTATTACAACAGCAATGAGAGAAAAAATAATCTAAATATTCTTTCATAAGCAAATTCAGAAGTAAGAAAACTCAAATTAGTTTCTCAGACAGACTTCTTAAGATCTTTTACTCCTCAGTCTCAGAAACACAGGTATAAGATATTATTAAAACAAGCTAAACTTAACGCAAGAAACTATTTCCCATAACCTAATTTAAAATTTTAAACACATGTCAAAAGAGAAGAATATGTCCTCTATAAAATGTTCTGCTGACTTAAAAAAAAATCTGTATAAATTAGCACACATGAGCAGCAATTTCTCATGAATGTTAATACAACCAAACTAAATCCAATAAACATGATGGGAGATAAAAAATTGCAAGCAACATAGTTATTGCTTATCTGGAAGAAAAGTACATTAGGATAAACAGGAATTTTATTTTCTTTTGGTGGCACAGCACCAGTACCACTTTCAAAGTCCCATCACCAATGTCCAGTACAGTTTCAGTACTTCAATTGCTTTTTTAAATAAAGATGAGGTTATTTCCAAAATACTGCCAAGAGTAGCTACTTTTCCATTTAAAGGATGCATCTACTGCTCATTTAACTCTGAGTGCCCAAAATTATTCATGCTGCATCCTCTTCCCCACTGCCTCAAGTCCACTGTCTGAGTCTAGCACGCCTCAACACATCGGACTTTATTGTAATTATAAGTTCATGGAAGCAAGAAGCATCTCTAATATTTATTTGAATGGTACCTAGTACACACTTCCAGGCTGTGAGAAATATGTTTTAATTACTGCATTACCAAACTGGGGAAAAAATTCCACCAGTTAACAAGAAATAGTGTAAGCTGATGATAGGAATTAACAGTTGATGGACATTTATGCTTTCTGTAGGTGGGTCTTCATCATAAAAGAACATTAAGTGCAAGACACTCAAATAACTACAAACTCCTCTGCGGAAGTACATCAATATTAGAACTCCACCATCTCTTCTCAGAAAGTTTTAAAGTGTCTAAATCCAGATAATTAGCTGGCACAATGATGAAGAAAACAACTGACAGCCAAGTCAGCAGAACATACAGGAAGATACAAGACTCTACATCTAAACTGAAATTTAAATACCTCTTTATTGCTCCTGGAAGATCTAGACTGAAAGGAATTCGATAGGAGGATGCTAAAGTGTCATCCACAGCCTTGCTTATTTCCTGCAGCTCCCTCAAAGAAACGCAGCCAAGTAAAGCAGCCAGCTCACAGTCCTGTGACTGAATAAGCCTATCTTGTTCTTCAATTTCTCTTCTCAGCTGTTGATCTTTTCCTTCTAATATGGCCAGTCTTGTTCGGAGATCTTCAATTTCTTTCTGCATAGAACAGAAACTAAAGTTTACTATGAACACTATAAAAAAAAAAAAAACAAACCACTTGCCCCTAAGGAAAAACAGCACAAATGTCAGAAGTAGCATGAATTAAATTTGTCCAATTTGGCAAACATTAAATGAGACATCCACTTGCTGACACACAAAAATTCTTAGGTCAGTTGTATTAAGAAACTCTAGTGCTTCCAGCAGTCTGAAACTCACCACCTCCACTTCAACACCACACTTCATGTTCCTCTTCCAACACCTACTGCCAGTCCTCTTTCACTTTTAAAATACTAGGTATTTCCCTAGTTCACAAGCTAATAACTTCCACCAAAAAATAAAAAAGTCAGATCACCCATGGCAGCAGAATCTTGTTCTACAGACTGGTAGCTAAACTGATCAAACATCCACCCTGCAGAACATCCCTGCAATGGTTTGTCTAATGGTTCCAATCAGACATGGAGCACAGGATGCAAGCAGAGAATTACTTGCTAGCTAACCAGCCCTTCTGATAATTAACATTTCATTTTAACTAAAAGCACAAAATCCTTCCCTTGACTTAAAATGCACAGAATTTCAACCTCAGTTGCACTCATTTTTCTAGAGGTTAAAATTGTGTGCATTATGATATTGACATTTCTTCCAAGAGCAAAATACAATTTTTACAATCATAGAATTGTAGAATCACTAACGCTGGAAAAGAGCTCCAAGATCTTTGTGTCCAACCTTTGACCAAGCAGCACCTTGTCAACTAAACCACAGCACAAAGTGAAGTGAAAAGGGTGATCATGTCCAATCTTATTCTCCCCTGGCACAGCCTGAGGTCATTTCCTCTTTTCCCATCACTTGTTACTTGGGAGAAGAGACCAACCTGGCTACAACCTCCTTTCAGGTAGAGGGTGATAAGGTCCCCCCTGAGATTCCTTTTCTCCAGGCTAAACACTCCCAGCTCCCTCATCAGACTTGTGCTCCAAACTCTTCACCACCTTCATTTCCATTTTTTGGACATGCTCAAGCACCTCTATGTCCTTCCTGAAGTGAGGAGGCTAAAAGTTAAAAAAAAGCTTCACTAATTTGTACATCATCCTCGCACAGGTTTTTCCTTGAAAACCTAACAGACAGCTTGCATCCAAGGAAGCAGCAGTTGAAAGAAATGGTGGGTTGCTGAGTTAAAGTTGTCATCAAACTAGCTGAACACCATACTGGAGAATATGATTCTATTCCTATGTTTCTTACTGTCTCTGTGAAACTCTGCAAGCCATTTAAACTATTACATCCACACAGGGCCACAGACTTTATTTTCATAATTTTCTATACAACCTGCAAGAGATCTCTGACATTCTACCTATAGGCTCTCAACAGAAATCAAAGCTCAATTTCAAACTCTGATCACATTCAGTCCAACTAAAAATAAAAAAAGAAAAACAAAAAGCCAGAAATCCAAACCCAAATCTCTAATAAGTAAATAACTAGGCATTACATATGGATAGAAACAACCATATGGCTTTTTATGGTAGTTCACTTCTCCATTCTGCAAATCTGAGCAAATGGCAGTAACACCCAAAATGGTGTTGCAGAGATAAAATTAAGTGGGTTTGAATCACTAAGATGCCATGTTGACTAATACTGTGAAAGGAGCCCACTCACAAATTAATAAATTTCTATTCAAAAGAAAGTTTGAGTAGCACACAGTAAAAGGGTTCTGGGGTCAAATACTGAGTAATGAAGATAAAATAGTATTCTGAATATCTGAACAGACACTTCAGCTATGTATGAGGTGGGATCTAGGGGGAAAAAAAAAGGCATACTTCAATATTACAGACTCTAATAAAACATATGTACTATGCATAGATAACAGACCTCAGCATTTCTTTGCCTTTTTAGAGTTTCACTTCATAACTTTAACGTTAATTTAATGTTTTCAATGCAATTTACATGAAGTTTAGGTCACTAATTTTGTTAACAAACATTCTCTCAGGTTTGCTGCACTGTAACCAGCTTAAGTATCACTTAAAACAAGAATTGGTCCTTGCATATCCAAAGGTTGACTAGCTCCAAAATTTCAACTTATAACAGTCCTGCACACTAGGTTCCTCAATTATTTTCCTCATTCTTTGGTTTTAAACATAGCAAGAAGAGAATGGTGTGGCCCATGTTTCAACCCACAGGCATTTGTCAAGGACAGAAAGGTCAGCAGACCAAAAACATCATTTTGTTTCTTTCAGTCTCAAAATAGGCTTTTAGTGTGCACAAAGGACAATTCTGTCTCTGTATTACTGTCTTGGGAATACTGCCAAAATCTTAATAGGCCCTACTTAATACAGAGACCTCCATATTCTGTGAAAATGTAGTAATTGCAATCACTACAATAAGCAACCTACATGGGAACAGAAAGGAAGATGAGCAGAATCTGGTTTTACAATCACACTTTTAGTACTGAAATGTACAACATAAATAGCTACCAGAAGCACACAATCTGCATTCACAGAAAGAAAGCTGCTCTGCTCAGGAATAGCTCACAGGCATTCTTGGGAGCATAGAAATTTTAATCAGTAAACTGGAATTCTCCCACATTCTTTTCCAGAAATGCAAAGAAGCCTTTAGCGTGCTCTTGGTCAGCCTCCAGGGACAGATAAAAAGGGCCTAAAGTCTCAGCATGGAGCAGCAGATGATATTCATCTCACTAAACACAAGCTGGAGTTCTACTGTGCAGATTTGAGTTTAAACTGGGATTTCCAACACAACAGCTAATCAGTACTGACTGCATATCTCCACAAAGTAGAGACTGCAGTAGAAATATTAATACATAAGTTATAGATACTGCCACAGGTTTTCAAATCCTGGAGACAAATGCAGAACCAACAGAAGAGAGAGCAGAAGAAAAAGTAAAGGAAAGTGGGGCTGAAGAAAATTTAAAAAAAAAAAAAAATACTTCTGACCTTGCAAGATTTTGGGCAGGAGCAATCTTTAGGGGTTCCTGGGTGCAAACAATCACCACAGATTAGCCTCCCCCAGAACATTGAATTCCTGATAATTTTGATAAAATAATAATAAATAGCACGCCTATATCATGGTGTCGTTAATTTTTCCCTAGTATAACTACAGAAGAATAAAGATTCAGCTTGAGCAAGTGTAAAAATTAGCTGTTGTGGAGTCTTAAGTACAGCATTTTCAGTTCAGTATCTTGAGGTGGCTCTTGGATGCCTAGATTAAAAAAATTTCTGCATACTGATAATGATGAACTACACTGTGTCTCCTCTTACTTGTTGATGAAATGAACCTAAAAAATACAAAGGTGATGAATAGGATAAAAAAGACATTTCTTCACCTAAGTACAATTTTGCAATGACCACATAAGATGTTTTTCTCTACTTCTTTGCGGGTTTTATATATACATATATTTATATAAATTTTTGTGTGTACACACGCAGAGATTACTATACTATTGGATCCACCAAAGGAATGAAAATATCACAAAAAAAGATTTCAAGACAAGACCACAGAAAAAAAGAAAAACTAAGTCTACCAGCTCTCTAAGGTGCCACATCACTGAATGTGATCACCAAGGTTTAAAAGACACATAACTAGACAGTACATTGAGATTTTTGAAGGATGGTGAAAAGAAAAAGCTAAATTTTGTTTAAAAGGCTTGCAGAGTTAAAATTGGACTAATGCCACCTTGAAACATTCCATTTGCCAAACTATCACGTTGTGACATCACGTGTCATTGTAAAGCTATTGTTAGCAAGTGCTGACTGCTCCGTGATGATTCCTTCATCCTTATGAAAAGCATCAATCATCTTTCAGGAATAAAAGTTGGTAAATCATGTATTTATAGTAAATTCTAACCAGAAACGGATGAAAACTTTTTGTCTTCAAATAAAAACTTCGGAAGATCAGTGTAATATTAAAATGTCAAATTATAACAAAGAGCATGCTTAAAAAGATAATGAGGAAATCTTAAGTGTGCACACAAGCCACCAAACCTTCCAGCTCTGCGTTTCTGTAATGAGATTAACACAACTCCTGTGGCTGCCATCTCCAATCATCACTTAGATTATCGACTGGACTCCAGCCAAGGCTCTAATTACTACACAGAAGCAAAGTCGCTATTACAATAAATTTATTTAATTCTGTGTGACAGCTTACAAGGTTTTCCCCACACAGCACTGGTTCCTGTACACAACTTTGCAGTCCTGTTACCTGTAACTGTTTCTTTTCTTGAAAAAGCTGGTTTCGTTTCGTGGCCGAAACCTGTGTCTTCTCCTGGGAAGTTGATCTCAAAAGTCTGTGCTCTTTTTCATGACAAAGACCACCTTCTTCATGTCTAACCCTTTGAAGAAAAAAAAAAAATTGCAAAAGCTAAAAATTAGTGGTTTCCAAGAATTTCAGTGTCTCAAGGAATGAACAGATCAGAATGCTACATGTTACCTTTAGAGTCATAACACTCCACCAGCAGAATGATCACATTTCAAACAGATACAGTTAGAGAACAAGAGATTGTTTTTCCTTGGCATATCTTCCTTTATTATCTCAAACATTTGCACTGTTTTTACAACACGATGAAGAAAGAAAATGGAAAGCTTGTATAGCTTCAGGCTTCCCCCAGCTTTATCATATTTCAGAAATTTATCCATCACTGCCTTGAAAGAGACAAAACTAAGGCATGTAGTTTCTATCAATACAGAGAAAAATCTCTCAGACAGAAGTTTAGAAACTTGCCAAAGCCATTTTTGCAGCTTCTGTCAGCTTTTGGAGACTACATTAGAGATCATCTGGAGTGTTTGCTCCACAATGCCAAATTTTACTTCTCTCTTGCACAGTGAGTTCTTTCAAAATCACAATCAGTGGGCTTCCTCCCAGTCATCTGTACAACCCTCAGTTGTAAATCTTTGCATGACTGGACTCCAAGGTAATCAGTACTTTATGTTAAAGCATCAATTTCATAATCTGCCTCTCAAAATGCACCTGCAAACAATACAAATCCATTTTGATTTCCACGTTCCCTCGTAAGGGCATGTGCACTGGCAAAGGGCAATTGTGTTTCTGTATCCATCTTTAGAGACAAGTGCATGCATCTCCACATAAAGAGTACAGATTCATTTCAGTATCTTCTTTTAAAAGTACTGTGCCTCAAACAAGGCGTTTTGAGGCATGATTTCCCACTGTAATCTTGCAAAGCAAATCCATCCATGCCACATATACAACATGGATAAGTCTGGTTTAAGCATGATTAATCATGCAATTATGATCTCCACACACAGGTGTTTAACAAGTATGTAGAACAAGAGATTTTCATCTATTCTGCAGGATCATCAAAAGATGCTTTACTCCCTCTCTGTGGGCTGCAGAATGTACTGAAAAAGCAAAATAAAGCCTCAGGACTAACATAGGTATCATTAGGCAAAACAGACTTAATGACAGTGTAATTGTATTTCTGTATTAACAGCATGCACCAAAGAGACATCCCTATTTTGAGGTGCTAGGCCACCACTGTGCCTTACAATCATTACAGGTTCCTGTAATGAACCTGTAATCAGGTTCACCACCACACTGAACCAACCACACTTCCCAGCAGCTCTGAAGCCACCTTCTTCAAGCTGGAGCTGCATC
This sequence comes from Irena cyanogastra, assembly GCA_013397155.1. NCBI lineage: Eukaryota > Metazoa > Chordata > Aves > Passeriformes > Irenidae > Irena > Irena cyanogastra. The sequence continues at coordinate 789,559 of VWZV01000437.1, forward strand.
ATTCCTAGAGAGGTACATAATAAATTTCCAACTGGCTGGTCAAAATTTAGAAAAAATCTACTATAAACCGTTTATCTTCAGAACCTTCTTGGAAATTCCATGTGTATGTGTCTACTTGGTACTGCTGGAAGACAAACAAGATCTCTCCGATCTCACCAAACCTGACTGATTGCACAACCACAGCATTTGCTGTTCCTAAGCTAAACTTAACCAAATCTGGCTCCTACCACATGCCCCCAATATTCTGCGTCAACATCACATGCATTCACTTAAAAACTCATCTCAATTTAATCAAGTAAAACAAAACTGAGGCATGAATCTCAGCTTCGTGTCTTAAATAAGCTGCCATACACACTTTTCTTGCAAAAAGATGAGACTGACTTAACTACAGTAAAATTACAATTATCTAGTCTTCTGAGTCTGATCATCTTTTTAATTTTCCAGGTGGAAAAAAAAAGTCTTCTTGGGTATTTTGGCTTTCTTCCAATTCAAAATGAAAACAAAAACTGAAGCCTACAAGAGTCCTTGAGGAAGCAGTTATGTTTTCCACTGTACTATCTAAAAATATTGCTGGAACAGAAAGGACTTAAATCCCTGTACAGAAGGCAAAGGGTACTCTTGATGTATCAACAAATCAGACCACAGACAAAGTGTAAAAGGCTACAAGAATCAAACAAGAAAATAAAAGGGTGTCACAACTACAGTAGTCAAACTTAAGCTCAAAGAAAGGAGTGTGCACAAGACAGTAAAGGGAAGAGGATATTCATCTGACCCTGAAGAATGGCACTGCTCAGACCTGTGCAAAGAGAAGAGTGACAGATGTAATCATGCAAAGAACAGGAACACTTTCATAAATACATTTTAACATCTATTTTATATATAAAGGCATTACATATACATTATACAGGATAAAAATAAGCATACTGTATGTGAGGGATACTTTAGTGACTCAATTTCTATGACAAGGAAGACAACAGTACCTTTAATGCCAAAATCATTATTACAAATTAATCCATAGACCAAAGACATCTTAATGACAAAATAGAGAATGGTGTATCCTAATCTTTAAGGAATGCTAAAACAGCCTCTTAGAGCCTCAGAATAGAAGGAAACAGCTCTGAAGGAATGCAGCTTCTTTTAAATCTCACTTATTACTAGACGCTACAAATAGAGACTAAAAATACCTTCAAATTCTCCAATTTCACAAAAAAAACCCATATTATCTGTACTGATTTGATCTAATTTTCATGTCTATCAAAAATTGCACACGAAGGTATTGACTACCACACTGCAGCCTTTATATTAACAAGCTGCCAGAAAACAAAAGGCTTCTCTTCTTTCATTTGTGGGATTGCATTTGAGAATAGCTTTCAATACCTATGAAGTATCCTCTTCTAACAACAGTAACTAGGAGCAGGGATGAAGACAGACCAAGAAATAGAGACTATTGTTTTTCCTTAAACTATCCCTCTTGGGTCATCTGACACATCTCACATTCCTCCCATCTTTGAAGTTATCCCTTCAAGACAAGGTTTAGAATTTATTTTTGTGACTTTGTACAGTGCTGAGTTCAATATTTCTATCTAAGATGTGGCACACAAAAGGAAGCTCCCAAAGATCTATTCATATCAAAAAATAATCTGTTTTTTTACTTTATATTTAAATATCCTTTCACTGCCTGAAAGGGAGCATCAGAATTAACTCCACAGGGAAGCAATGCTCAAGCTGTGTTGCTGTTGTACGCTCAAGCTGCCGTGTCAAGGATTCAATCCCATTCCCACTCAACATCAATGAGAAACATTCCATTTAATTTGCCCGTTCATCATGATCAATGCTTTTCAGGGGAATTCTGAAAGAATTGTAGAAAGAAAAAAATAAGAGCGGCAGGGTGGGATTTTCATAAACAAGCTCCATAAGGATATGTTAGATGGTCATTAAAACTCTTTATTATAATTATTCCTAAGTTGTATTCTGCATTTTGAGAAAAAGAGAAACATCATTTTACACAGTAATGAATCAACAAACTTACCAATGATCAGCAGCCCAGTGCAATGTTGCCTGAACTTGGGTCACGAACCTATCCAAAAAACTGCTAACAGAGGGATGCCTTGAAGGAAGCTGAAATGTCAAAGAATTTTTCTCCTTCTCCAGTTCTTCCAGTTTCCGTCTAAATTTATCAGCTAGAAATTAAATGTAAAAAAAATAAATTAAAAAAAAAAAAAGTTAAACAGTGATGAAAGGGTCCTGTTTTACCGGGTGTGGGGGGGAAATAGTCTCTCGACAAAATGTAAAATCCACCTCCCTGATGGTTCTTCTTCTTCCTCTTTTCAAAAAATATACTGGCCTGTTCTGATCAAGGACAAATTAACAAGACTACAATGTAAAACATCAAATAACCAAGATGCGAAGCTACTTTTTTCTATGACAAGGACAAAACTGCAGGCTTCTCAGAACTTGTTTAATTTCATAGGGCTCCAAAGAATTGGCTCAAAGTTATCATTCATGCTCTTCCTAGAGTAACCGCTGAGAATTAAATTCTAGGAAAAGTGCTACTCTTCACTGCTTCAGTTTATCCTAAAACTTAGATAGCTGTTACATATTTAAATTTTGACCCTATTAAAAATTTGTATTGTTATTAGGTCAAGAACTGAAGAATCACATATGATACAGCAGTATACTTCAGCAGAAAATGCACATGCAATTACAGCATTTAAACAATTATCACATTCCAGGCTCTCCTGAATTATGCTCAGTTTATGATCCAAAAAAAAAAAAGATTTACCTCCAACTTTAAATAAAAATAACAGTAGTCCCCAAGAGACTGCTTTGATTGTACCATAACACCACGCATTTCTTAGAGTAACCACCTCTCTATGTAAGTTACTTATTTTCCTGTTCTTGTGTAGAAAACAAAGGAACATCATTCTAACTACTAATTCTTAATGCAGTACATGTATCTTCCATTGTGCCACTATACCAACAAAATCACATACATGACAGATAACAAGCCTGCCATCCAAGACAGAACACCTTTGATGATGCATTAGTCAAATTAGAGAGTTTTGAGCTAACCCACAAATGGAAAACCTTTACAGTTCAGTACTCTGCTCGTGACCTCGCTGCACACAATTTTGTGCGATTAGCACAAATCCTTTTAACATTTTCAATACAATATGTTACTATCAGAATAGCATCCATCTGTGCACGCTTTTTATTGCTTATTTTCTTTTTTTATCCTCTGAGGGATTTAACACGAGAAGTTGCTTACACTTGCTGGTTTAGAGAAATGATGTATTTTTACAATAATCTATCATCAGCATTGATCGCCATCCTGCTTCTGTACAAATAGGGCAGAATAAAGCCAGAGACCTTACTAATAAGACTAGATCTTTTCCCTGTCCCAGCACACTGTTCTCCAGGGTGAACTCACTTTTGAGTTGTCATCGGCATGCAAAATCTCAGAAGGCCCTTGCTGAAATGAGCACCCTGCCCCACATGTACCACCCACGTGCATACTATTCCTGCAAAGTCATGGAGGTGAACCACACCTGTGATGCATTTCTCAGGGGCCACAGTCAAGTAGATTCACCCTATCCCTGTCACTATACTGAAACTGAAATTTGAGCTGAGACTCCCAACTTCGTATTTTGACCAGAAAAACATATCAGCACTTGCATGCTAATATACCACTTGGCATTTCAAACTCAGCCATCGAAAATACCACTGTTACAAACAGAATAGCAAGGGCTGAAAGGGTTGGCTAGTGACCAATGACCACTGAAAGCCAAACCACATGGAAACACTTCCTTTTACTCACCCCATTCACCACTGGGCTTCCTGGAGTTGTGGCAACCCTCTATAGCCACTTAACAACGTCATCATTGCTCTTCAACATAATTACGCTTAGCTGTGTTTGTGTGTCCAGTTGTTTCATCGTTCTACTCCTACCCCTCCTGGCCCTAGAAACACGCTATTTTGAGAAGGAAAACAGATGAGGGAATCCACATGCCAATTCCTTCCCTCTCTCTCTCTCATTAAGTCTTGGCTGCATCCTGCTTAATATATTCCAATCTACACAGTATTCAATTAGTTTCTACTAGCACACGTTTCTAAATAATTTGTTCCACTGGCATCTTATAAGTAATATGGCTGCTCATAGCCACTCATCTCTCTGCACTAAATGATTTTTTATCCTTTCATCTTTTCAGCATCACACTTAAGGGTTATGTCTTAAGAGACTCCAGCACCAGTGAACTGAACACTGCAGCACTCAGCTTTTAGAATCCTCTCCTGGAAAGGAGACCTGTGCCATTTGACCTGGCTGATATCTTTAGCGCATGGAGAGACCCAACACCCTCAGTGCCAGCTGCAGAGCAGGGAACCATGCAAATAAGGCTCATCACAATCCAGCTTTTAGTGCTGCAGCTCAAGAGAAATCTGGATTAAACACAAGTAATGGAAATGATGAGAAGTCTAGCAAACAGGATGTGAAAGAGGGAAATAAGCAGGGTTCCTCAGACTAGAAGAGATAAAGACTGAGGTAACTTTCAGTACTACTACAAGCCAGCACGCTGCAGAGAAAGCAGTAATAGAATGTTCCCTTAGAACTTGAGTCCTTGGTAACAAACCTTCGTTGCAGCAAATGATATGTGAAAAAAACATTAGTTATAGTGAAGCACTAAATCTAACTGCCAGGGTCATACAGGAAATCTCCTCCAATGTTGGTTTTCAGGTCAGACAAACATCTCTCAGGAATAGCTCTGGCAGAGTTTTAAGGCTGAGGCCCAAAAAACCAAATGCATTCTCTTGTTTGAACAAGGTAAAGTGCCAAATTCTGCACCTGGCATGAGGCAACTCTGGATGTATGGACAGACCAGAGAATGAGATGCTGGAAAGGAGCACCAGGGAAATGGGCCTGGGGGAGTCCTGGTCAATGGCAAGTTGAACATGAGCCAGCAGTGCCCTGGCAGCCAGGAGGGCCAGCCCTGGCCTGAGGGCATCAGGCTCAGCATGGCCAGCCAGGCAAGGGAGGGATTGTCCTGCTCTGCTCTGATCTGGGGCAGACTGACCTGGAGTGCTGGGGGCAGCTCTGGGTGCCTCAATACAAGAAAGATATTGAGCTGTTAGAGAGTGTGCAAAGGAGGGCAATGAAGATGGTGAAGGGCCTTGAGGGGAAGGCATTTGAGGAGCAGCTGAGGTCTCTTGGTCTGTTCAGCCTGGAGGAGACTGAAGGGAGACCTCATTTGCAGTTGCAGCTTTCTCACCAGGGGAAGAGAAGGGGCAGACACTGATCTTATCTCTGTGTTGACCAGTGACAGGACCCAAAGGAATGGCCTGAAGCTGTGTCAAGGGAGGTTTAGGCTGAATATAAGGAAAAGGTTCTCCACCCAGAGAGTGGCTGGGCACTGGAACCAGCTCCTCAGGGAAGCAAGTGGCACCAAATCTGACAGAGTCTAAGAAGTGTTTGGACAATGCTCTCAGGCACATCATGTGATTCCTTGGGCTGTCCTGTGTAGTGCCAGGAGTCGGACTTTGATGATGCTTATTCCAGCTCAGAATATTCTGTGTGATTTCTTCCACCATATTTTCTAGGATTTTTCAGCCAAGAAGCAGAGACAGAAGGCCTTGGCTATTGCTAACTCATCAGACTCACAGACACACCTTTCTTTTACTTTCATTTTAGTGTTTTAACAAGTTATTCCAACAGAGAAAAGAATCCAAGAACTCACTGATAGACTGAGACACCAAAAGAAACCACATGCACTCAGGTATCTCCATTACAGAGAAAGGCTTAATACTTTCTCTAGCCTATTCCTCACTTCAAAATAAGTTACTTAATGGACAGGTTACATGCCAAAAGCAATCCCCCCCACCCCTATTTGATGAAGTTCTTAAATGAACAAACTTTCAGGTAATCAACACATACTGTTTTACAGAAGCATTTAAAATGAGGCCTAATTATCTTTATCAGCCTTTTATTTCACTACATTCTGGTGCCAGCCTGCTGCCTTGAAGAGTCCTACAGATACCCCAGACAAAGCTCCTACTTCAGACCAAAGAGTAAAAGTTAACTCTTAAAATTACCCTCCACTGCAAGCCATTGCTGTGCAATCCACTACTGCCTGTGTACCTCAGACATCCCACTCACTTTAAAGCCAACCCATAGTACAAGCCTGGAAGATGCTGACTAACTGCTGTTCTCAATTAAACAAGCAGCAGTCAGAAAACAGTAGTGTCTCCAAAGACCATGCTTTGCAATAGCTTTAAGTAAAGGAAGCAATTTCCATAACTTCTAATTGACCATGTGAGAACATCTGGCTACCTCTCTATATTTAAGTACGCTAACATTGGTTTTATTCCTCCCAAGAAAAGGTTCACTTTAGCAGAACTATTTATCATAATTTAAAAAAACATTTAAGAAAATCATCTTAGTAAGGACAGAACCTAATTTGCTATGTACTGCATATATTTATGTTTATTTATGTCTGCACTAATAAGTGGGAAGATAATCAATCATGCTATTCTACAAATTGCTGGATATTAAAAGTGTTTCTTCAGCTAGTTCAACTAGGGAAGGTCATTTGCGTTCAAGTTGTAAATCCTACACAAATCCTGTTTTAGAGCCTTCAGATTTTGGAGGGATGCAAGGGAAAAGGTGAAGAGGTTGTTTGCTGGAGCAAGATCAAATGACCTTCCCTAGCTGAAGCAGCTCTAAACTATTTTTTCTTGCCTGCTAGATACTTCTGGAAACACAATCTCCCCATCATTCACTTTCTTAAAAACTTTAAGGGTCCAAGATGACTGAAGTGTCTTGTATGCTCAGCACCAAAGACAGCTATGTATTTTGTAAAAACCAAAGAAGTCCCAGGTTCAGAACCAAAGACCCCTCTTGCAGCCTATATCCAAAACCACACATTTCAACAGGACTTTAGAGAGGAGACTAAGAACCAGGGTGCAAAGTACCCCCTTTCTGTTTCTTAATCTCTAATGTCTGTCAGCTAAAAGACTTCTCTTCTATCCACCAGGAGCTTCTCTCTTCTCAGCCTATCTATGCTTTTGGTCTCCAAAATACATTATAACAGAGAATACAAAAATTCAACCATGAATTATTTAAACACATACCCCATTTGGTAACTTGAGGAGTCTAATGTGGAGCTTGAATATGTGACTGAAATACATCTGGAGAGCAGGCTAGTAAGCAAGGTTTCTACAGCCCAGTTACTAGCACTGGCCTCCTGAAAAATAACTTGCAGGAGAAAATGCAGATCAATTAATATCCAAATATGACACGTAAAGACATATAGTGTGATAAGAACTGAAGGCAATACAAGCACCTGGAATACCTATCTCCTCTTAAGGATAAAATAATTAACCATTTAACAGTACCAAACATATACACAGTCAAAAATAAGGACACTTAATATGTATAAAATGCAGCTTCAGATTACTCTTGGATAGTCCAACAGCTAGCCCTTACCATGTGCTGTCTTGTGACCAGTATAGAGCAAACCTTTTCTACTTTCCATTCAGCCCTGCATGTGTAAAACAGCAAAATAAAGCCACTGCAAAGTCAAGCTGCACAGCTGGGCAAGGCTGACTCCAAGAAGTCATGGGGCTGGGGACAGATACCACTGAAGCAACAGGAAAAGCAGAGTTATGCCTATCCTGCTGACTCTATGGATTAAAAGGAGAACATCTGCAGAGCAAAACAGTTCGGTATTTATGCCCCAACATCTGCATTTTGGAAGGTCCTACTTCAAACTAGGTTTAGTGTAATGCCACGGATCGAAGAACAGATAGCTGAACCCCTCTGGTAGCTCTACAGCACATCTTCAGACTTTGTCTCAGCTGAAAGAAAACCAACCCATTGTACTACAAGACTGCTCTACAGTGCAAAGCAAAGCATAGTAAATTGGACAACTGGGAGATTCCTTCCAGAGGTTCATACACCTAATCTGAACTAAAATTATATTTGGGCCAGGGTCCATTAAATATATCCAGCAGTCAGGGGAAAAAGCAGTTCCTGGGAAGGCCAGTAAGCAGAGGCTAAAGCTTTCCAGACAAGGATATAACCTCCTGAGTACCACAGCCAAACATTCATGTTCACCTCATAAAAAGCTAGAGCAAAATGCAAATGTAATTATCCCACTTACCCCCAACTTAACTTTTTCCATTCCAGTCAAAAAGGCAACTTTGTGCAATTTCACTCTCCAGCTCTGCTCCTGAACTATCAAGACTACCTTGAGGAACAATGGAACAAACCAAACTCCTGGCTGCTGTGCACCCTTTGGAGAAGCTACTGCTGCAAAATTTACCGTAGAGCAGGAGGACAAAAATCTGCAGGAGCTACAACTCCATAATTCCTGGGTATTCTGCAGTTATTTCTCACTCTTAGTACAGACAAACCCTTCTAATTCCTGCTGAGACGCTCGACCGATGGTTGCCTCCAATGATGGCGCTGTTTAAAGTTAGAAGACTAGCAACCAGAAGAGTAAAAGACAGTAAGTCTCCTGCATTTCCTCACAGACTCAAGGTACCAGAGTAACCAAAATACCCAGCAATGACCTGATGTAGCATTTGATGCCACAAGCTGCCCCTGCTGCAGTCAGCATCAGCTGCCTATCCTCAGATTCTTTCTCCTTTCCTAGCAATGAGACACCACTATACATAAACCAGGTGAGGGAGGAAAGGGAAGGAAACCTGGTACTCAAAATAGTCCCTTCAAGAGAAGCAATGGAGAACATTGTCTACAAGATTTCTTAAGAGGGAGGACAGCTCAAGCATGCTCTCTGCCTCCCTGCAAGTTCTGCATTTTCCACCCATCAGTTCACACCAATTACAACCCAGGAAATTGCTGCCTCCTTAAAATATATAACATTTCAGAATTTAGTGTACCGAACATCTGTGCTGCAGCAGAGTTGGGAAGTCTGAAAGCTTTAAAATATACAAGAACAGACTTTTTAGCTGTTATTACAAAAGGAAGCATGACACATTGGCAGATATTTAATTTCCCTCCTCTAATTTATATTGAATTTAAGAGCATTCATTTAGCATTGAACAAAAAGCTACATTCTTAGACATTTTAACAGATGCTTCCTCCAAAGCACATCACCAAGAATTCCACCCACGGTTTACACCTCCAGTTAACATTGGAAAATCTATCTCCCCAGAAAGAAACTTCTCCCCAGAAAGTCACTAGTGCAAAGCTTGGGGCAGACCTCTATCCTAAATTGTGACCAGTGCTCCACAGCAGCAAAGTGACTGACAGACTGTCACTCAGATCTGCAATGTGTTCCCTGGCTCTCAATAACAACAGTTAACGGGATTTACGGGCACAAGCCATAGAACTCCACGGGTTTTGTGAGAGTGTAGGTGCAGTTACTTTCACCATCAGCAGGAGCATAAGCAAGAAGCCACAAAGCCAGAAGGGCTTTGTCCAGCACACCTCTGGGAAATATGGGGGTTGAGAGGAAAATATCAGAGTCCTGACTTGGAAAATTAATCTCTCTAGTTACTTGGCCAACGTTATAAAAATTTTGCTTTCTCATGCTACTTTCTCCTCACTTGGCAATGATGTAGGGTGAACTATCCTCACGGCTGTTATTTCTGGGCTGAGTTTAAGGACATCAGGACTATTTGGATAAACTTACAATTTCCTGTAACATGACTATCCTGAAAGGAAAGTAGTTATTATTTGCCACTAGCATCTCACAGAGGAGCCTCCAGGGGAGGTTCCAACTGTACTAGGCTCAGACAAGGGGAGGTAGGGGGGAAAGAAACCTTACTCCAATAAATTTACAATCCACAAAATAAATGAGAGCCAAAGGGGCAAATGGAGAGAACAGTGCATCAGACCCACACTCTGGGTGAACATTAGGGGCAATAATTTCAGCATACTAGAAGCAGCTTCATGTCCATTGCTCTTAATATGACATTTCTGAAAAACATTGAGGTTTCACAGTATAGCAACAATAGCAATAGCAACATTTCTAATATTAGGACCTTTATAAATATTTCACATTAGAGCATAAACTACTTCCATAATTTTCTAAATGCAGAAATAATCACATTTTTAATGTGGCTGACATGCATAATATTTAGTGAAATAGTGGGCAGTTTTCTGTATGTGACAACCTTTGTAATTCATCTTTGTAACTGCATGAAAAGTATAATTCCATAAACTTTCTATCCCCTACAGTCCTTCTCTTCAGATTTGCTGCATTTGTAAATTCCTTCAAACACTACAAGAGCTCACCAGATAGGCATGTGAACATTGGAGATATCATTTCTCCTTTAGTCAGTTCACAATACAAATCAAACAATGCCCCACTGACTGCTTTTCACACTCTTTCACAAAGTTTCCAATGAAACCACCAAGATTCTTACTTTTCCAATATAACTTTACAATAAAAATAGTTTACGGTAACATCGAAAGACACATTAAAAGAGGGGAAAAAGCTGATTGCTTGCTTGTGCACTTTATTTGATAACAACATTATTCTGCAAGCAGTGCTGACAGTACTGTCACTACATATGAGATTTTAGAGAAATGAAGAAAAACACGTACCGCTGACCCCAGGTCAAATCTGGATCTTTAAAAATGTCAGGCTGTGCAGCACAACACCAGAGACATCTACTGTGAACAGAACCCTACTCTGAAAGAGATCTTGCAAGACAAGGAAGCTCACAGAAATCCATGCAAAGCTCCTTGGCTGGCAATACAGCTTCTTCTTTTATTGGAGATGGTAGAAGTAAAGGTTTGGTGGATGTTTCCAATCAGTGCAGTTCATATACAAGAACTGTCAGCTGTATATTAATGTCACCTGCAGGCAATTCAATCCCAGTTCACCATGTCCCTTTCCTTGCTCCAGCAATCTCTAAGCCAACATCTATCTATCTTCACTGCCTCTGAATAAATGCCATGGATTGATAGAAAACAGGTGAGTCAATTAACAGTAAACTGTGCAGTGCTCTACAACTAATTGCATTATATTGTGAGATACCTGTCATTTTTATAAACTTCTCAACACTCCAGAAAGAAAATTTGAAATGGGATGGTAGATATCTGGGCTTTTATATCAAGGATTTTGTAACTGGAGACAGTCAGATTTTGTTGGGACTTTTTTGTACCAGGCTCTATTTAAGCACATATTGTGAATCTAAAGTGCTTTGTTCCAGCTGTCAAACAAAGAAAAGGATCCTTTATTATTGCCTAACCTGACTATATTGAGAACACCATCCTAAAGCATACTGTTTGAAAGATTTTACTTACTTCTTTTTGTGAGAGAAGGCACAAAGTAGTATAGATAATACAAGCAGTGTTCCACAAAGGTTTATCTTCCTAACTTTAAAAGCCATGTTGCAAAAATGCAGAACAAAGCAACAAAAAGTCTAGGCTAAGGAACACCAACGAGTAGATGTAGAGTTGCTTCAAGCTGAAGTACAGCACAGATTTTGAAGTGTAGTGTATAATAAATTGTGCTATGTTTCCCAAGGACTACAATGCAGGAAGAAATCAGCGTGCAGTTCTCTTTAGCCACCAGCTACAGATCAACACCATCAAAACAAAATACAATTAGGCAACATTATCTCCCTTCTGTGGCAAGGCATGCTGATGAAAAGGTATAAAATACTATTTCTTATTGATTGAGTATTACACATAGAGAACTATAAAGAGAATATAAATGTATGCATGCAGCCCCAAAGCAACTGCTCTGAAAACTGCAGTGGGGAACTCTACAAGGAAACTTGAAGCTTCTAGAAACAAAAGGGGAGAGAGAAAATAAAGTCAGTCTTTGTGGTAACAGAGCTGAAAACAGTACACCCATTCATTACAGATGAGCACCTGGATGCCAGAATTAGGTTAAAGCAATCTTTTTTCTGCCTCTCTTGTTCCCTTCCCATCCATTCTCCTTCTTGAGCTCCCACAATACTGCTCAATGTTGGCTTGTATTCCAGGTCCCCACTCTCACATTTAATAGTCTACATAATCACAAATATATAAATCTAATTTCATTGTTTCTTCTTTATTCCCAGTGCTCTTCAGGAACTAAAACTTTACCATCAAATCAAGCTGATAGCCTTCCCCAAGCACTCTGCACCAGTAGATGCAAAACCAAAAACTGTTTTAAAACTATTTTAAAAAATAAAGGCAAATTAAAAAATAGTAAATAAATAGCTAACTTAGTTCAGCCTAGCCACTTTTCCAATTTTTACCATCCATCACTGTTCTAGCACACAGAAGTTACACTGTTCTGCTTTATACAGTAAAGGCCATATCTGAAGAAATCAAGCAGTAAGAGAGAATGGTTGACACCATTTGTCATTTTTTTCTCCGACTATTCTGACTGTCAAAACAAAAAATGCATTATTAAGGTCATCTAGTCCGACCCAGCTGCAATAATCAGGGATATCTTCAACTAGATCAGGCTGCTCAGAGCTCCATCCAGCCTGACCTTCAGTGATGCCAGAGATGGGGCATACATCCATCCATCATCTCTCTGCACAACCTGTTCCAGTGTTTCAAGCACACTCACTGTAAAAAAAACTCTGCCTTGTACCTAGTCAGATCCAATAATTTCCACCAGGAAATTACTGCTCCAGGAATCAGAATCCAATGGCAAAAAAAGTCATTTAAACACAGAATAGCTGCTGACTGTTAATATCTGGTGACTGGTTTCCTGCTCTTCCATTTGAACTTGGCCTTATTAATCAATTCCCTCTCAGCAATTCATGGGTACCCTTACACCTCAGTTTCTCCCCTGATTGTTTCTGCCCCTTGATCCTCTTCCCTTCCCACATCTTCCAGCTAGCATCTGCTTCTCCAGTCTTTTCTTTCCCAAAACCAGAAAAAAATACAATTTTTTAGCTATCTGACTTGCATCTACAGTTTATTTAGTTTACACATACAAGTACTAAGCTCTTGTCTATTTCCTACCTATCATCTTCAACATTGCCTTCCCAAGTCTATTTTTGGTACCAAAGCATAAACACAAAACAATACAAATATTTTTGTGCAATGGAACTGTAGTTGGATCCTGCAACTTCCTTTGGAAGACCGAAAAAAAAAAAATTCAAATGTAAAAGCTGCATACCCTTTTCTATTTTTTACCTCGGGAAATTAATCTCAAGCACACTTCGTCCTATTGATCCTGAATTTCTAAGCATCCTGCATTCTTGACGTTCCCAAAATGTCACCAAATTCTGTAAAAAAGCCCAGAAAGTTTGTGGGGTTCAGAGCACTGCACTAAGTGAACTTCTCTGAAGAAACAAAGTCTCAGGATGAACTGGATCAAAGCCACATCTCATGCAAGAACCTCAGGGGAGGCATTTCCTCAGCTACCAAGCCATACTTCATGTTGGCAGCTTCTTATTAGCTGAAGCAGGTTCTTACTGTAAAAAATCACTTGTGTTTTGTTGAGCTGATGACTCAGAGACACGGCCTCCCTGCAGCAGATCTCTGCCAACACATCATGGCATTGGGACAGTCAATGCCACCACCACGTTCAACCTGTTACGGAGGCTTCCAGAAAAAACAAAGGCAGCAATTTTGTCAAGCTTAGTCTTGGAGCTGCCCAAATTCCACTACCAGGGAGAAAGAATAGAACAACTAAACACAAGGCAGGCAACCACCCCACACTATGTGAGGTAGGGTCAGAAGATGATGAAAGGCTTAGATGATTTGGTTAAGAAATCCAACATTCTACAAACAAAGCCGTGTAAGAATATCTCAGAATTCTCTGTTTACCCATCCTCATCCATCCACCAGTAATTTTTCAGAATTCTTTTGTGGAATTATTAACGGCTCAGGAGTACTAGAGGAAGCAAAACAACAATTAAGAGCTGTTTGATTTCCCTATGGGAAGCTGACAAAACAACGTGTCTGCTCTGCATTGAAAAGATTTACATGAACACATGAAAGGAATTAGCATACAAAACCTCAGCAACATAGGTATATTTTCCTTACTGCCAGTTCCCATAAGCCTCACAAAACACTGGATGCTAACCAAAATATCACAGGAACCTGCAAATCACAAGCATAGCGTACCAAAAAAAAAAAAAAGAAAAACCCAAGAGTAGTTATAGGCATAATGAAGATGGCTCATCTAGAAATAGTAATTTTTCTTAGTCCACAGTTTCTTTTTATGCATCTACACATACCTACATTTTAAGGCAAAGAGAAAATATTTGGGATGTACCATTGGCATGGTTTCATGGAATGGGTTGGTTCTGCCATGCCTGTGCCAGGTGGCTTCAAGTCACACTGGGTATTCTCCCAAGAACACTAATTCTACAGTGCTGCATTACCAACAACCTTATTTCTTTGAGCTTCTAGGTCCCCATCTGTAAAAACACAGATAGCAACAATTGCTCCATAGGGGCCTCATTAGGCTTAATTAACACCTGTGTGAGATCTTCAGATAAAAGGATAGGTGTAATTAGACAATCTGAACCGCTCCTTGCATAAGAAACCTTGTATTAACCCTTCCACAATTTGAGCTTTGCAGACTGTTCCATACAAAAGACTCTGAGCCACTGGAGTCACCTCTTAATCTTCACATTTCAAAAGCAGATGAAGCCCATCATCTTTAACAAATGGCATCCTGGAGGAAATTTTCTTTTTTTCCAAATCACTATTCCCCACCTCAGTTCCTTTCTCATATGCACTTTAACTTTTTACATTTACAATACTCCTTTCATCCTGGCTCCGAGCTCCTGGATGTGTTTTAGGTGTAAGAATTACTCCTCAAGCATGCTGGACATAAGGTAGAGCTGCACAGGAGAAGGTCAGCAGGGGGAAGAACAAAGGCTCTCTAAGGAAGTTCCAGAGCTCTTTAACTCTATTTGGATGCCCTTCAGCAAAGCAGTTATGAGACAACACCCCATCAACCACGAAATTCAGTCAGAGGCCTGGCTGGATTGTGTTCAGAGGAACAGCAGCAACCACCCAATGACAGCCACTGCAAGAAGTCCAACCTCTTCCAGCATGCAGATCCACAGAAGAGCCTCCCAAACACACAACCTGAGTGGAATGCAGCAGTGCCAAGGTACCTCCACTGCTCCTCACACTTCAAGTTACAAGCCTTTGCAAGTTTTACACACAGGCTCACTGCCTTACACAGCCTGAGCACATGAAGTGTCACTGCCCCCAGAAGCATCTCCCCCTGTTCAGCACAGCCTCCAGAGGCTGGAAATGAAAGCTGCCAGACCACTGTCTGTGTTGGCAGAGACAGGTGGGAAGGGGAAAGAGGAGCAAAGTGGGAGCCTGATGGATGCACAGCAAGAAATGGAGCTTAGGGAGAAGGATTTGGACATTGCCATGCTCTCCAGAAGGGGTCCAGAAAAGCAGGTGCTCCAGAAAGGATGAGAGATCTGTCATTTTTACAGGAACCCACACACAAAAGACAGAACATATTTTAAGTGTGATCCTGTTGTAGACCCCAGAACTGCAGCTCACCATGTGCAGGTTCTGCTTCCAGCCCCAGCAGCACATCTCCTGCAAGCACTTAAAGTAAATGCATTAAAGCCTGCTATCTTTAGTGGTATGCATTAAATAAAATTAAAACTTTGCAAGAAAATAGTTTTTATTATCATACAGCTTCACATTAACTAATCTCTACTTTCTTTGTGAGTTACAATCAAATAGCATTGCTACACTAGTGAATCTTGTAATGAATTTCACTTTATGCCAGTACACCCACACAACATGTTTTACCACAGCAAAATAAACACTTCTATCCAGCCTTCCACCTTGACTCTGTCTAGCAGGATCCCTTGCTATTGAAATTGTTTGAACAGATTGTCTTTGAAGTAAAAAATAATACATTAACGTGTCTGTTGTTAACAGTAACCTCTATAAACACCTATTTTTTTCCCCTTCCAAATATCTGCAAATCCAATAGAAGAGACCTGAGCTGCTTTCCCCTCCCACACCCATTCAGCTCCTTTTTACTTTACCTCAACAGACAGCTTAAGAAGAACTGTGGTAAATGTAAAATATGTAGATCAGACAGATGGCATTTGTTGCTCTTTTCTCAGTCCTGCTGCTCAATGGTTTTAAAAAGCCACAATAATTCCTTACTTAGGTAGTCTCAGGTAGATCCTGAGCTCCACTACAACTTTTTCTTATCCATTTTGGAGGTGGAATTATTTTATTTATAGGACGTAACAGAGCCTTCCACTAGAGCAGAAAGAGATACTGCATTAGAACAAGACATGTGAAATAACTGACTTTTGGTCTTTGCTTTTAAGTTTCTCCTCAACAGGCACAAACCTCTCCCTATTTTATTTTAACAGATGTGAAGAGCAGCTGACATCTGCACTTCCCAGCCGGAGCAGTGGGGCAGGATGGTTTAGTTCTCCTTTTATGGTTCTCTTTATGCTATCCACCACCCTCACTCTAGAGTGTGATTATAGCTGCCCACTCCTTCCCACAACCAGGACTTCTCTCTTCCCAAATTATATCTGGCCATTATTTCTCTAATATATTAATAAATAACCAAGAATGCTATTATACACATATATACATACACACCTGTGCCCAGCCTTTTGAAAGGCATGTCTTCCTTGTCATACACTGAAAACTTTATCTTTTATTCCTCTTTTCTTTTTATAAAACAAGTAGCAAGATTAAAATACAGAAAATCATTGCTATTTGGTTAAAAAGCAATGCAGAAATAAAAAGATAAGCCAATAGATTTCACTCAATTATCACTGTTTGATAAGGTTTACTGGAATCTCAGTTAACCAGCATTCAAATTGCAATTCAGGCAGCAGTCATTTCTAAGCAAGTTGTTCCTTAGTGATAGAAGGCATGCAAATAACTTTTACCATGTTATTTACTAGAGGCTCCACTTTCCACACACAATTGCTTCCAAACAATAAGCTCCCATCAAGTTAGTGTTCCATCAAATCTGTCAATTGCAACTCATTTGGCACTACAGGACAAGCTGACACATTGCATAAAGGTCAAGTGGAAAAACGTCCCTTCCACTACATCAGTGTCTAGATTGGTAAAGGTCACTCCATCCAATAATTGCTACTACAGAAAATAACTTTGTTGTAATCTACATCATAGAGGGGAAAAAAAAAAAAGAGTTCAAGCATTTCATTTTTTTCCAAAGACATGACAAACTAATATTACTGTCATTTCATGACTGGAGTTCAGTGGGCTTTGGAGTGTTTAATTAGAACTCAAAAGACTGTAGTATGGCAAGTGATGATACACCCATTTTATGGACAGCTCACCTGAAGCAGACTGAAATAGCTTGCCTAAAGTTAAAACAGCAAAAAGCAAATATGATTATGTAGACTACAACAAAGCAAAACAAAAAAGGAAATCTGTTGTGGGTTTGGTTTTTTTCTTTTAGCTCCTTATTCCTGTCTTCTCAAAACCTTTTTCTTCTTCTTCTTAAAAAGGTAGCACTTAATCCTTTGTAACAGTATATTGTAAAATATAAAATTAACATATACAAATACAGAAATTAGCATCAAGCTACTTTAATGTTGGAGCTGAAATCCTAAGGCTAAGTGATCAAAAACCCAGCCTACACACATGACCCTTTTCACCCAGGGAAACCTGGAGTAGTATTGTGCAACGATGGAAGAGAAGGGAAAGGAAGATATTCAGGCTCTCCTCATCTCACTACATCCCTCCACCACTCAATTCATACACTTATTCTCAGCTTCTATTACTAACAAAAGATTAAAAATTCAACACTATTGCTTAAGACTGAGATCTTGTATCATCAAGACAAGTTTGGAAGAAATTTGGCAGTTACTGGGAAGAGTGGTAGAAATATTTTAGAGTCAACTCTAAAACAAGCAAAAATAAAATAATTAATGCCATGATGGTAGGCACTGGGTTTCCAGATTTACTGCAAAGCAGGTTAGATCTTATTAGACTTTCCAGATACTAGTTGAATAGAACTAAAAATTGCATGCATCCTAAGCAAGCTTTAGATTGAAACAAAAAGAAACAACATTCTGTTGAAGAAAAATAAAGTTAACCAGAGACAGCTGCAACTCTGTCCCTAAAACAGAGAATAAACATTAACTACCTGTACGTTTCCAGAATGAGATAAGGGAAACTAAATCTCCAGTAAGAACAGAATCAGGCCATCCTGTCAGTAAGTACTCTAAAGGATACAGTAACAGGTATCTGAAGCCATGTACCCCTTGTTCAAAGCATTATGTCTCCATTAAAAAGAAAAAATCCAGTATAGCACAGTAACATGTATCTCCTTTCATAGTTTTTCACTCCCACAGGAAAGAGAAGGCTGGAAGCTGGCAAAGGGACAGGGTGGCATTCTTCAAACCTCTTCACTGCCACTTCAGCTGCCACATGCAAGAATGGGAGTGATGTTTGTTTTACCCTCTGGCAGGTTTCCTAACTGTGTCAAATTCAAGTAGTTATTCAAATATACTCAATAACAACACTACCAAGACCTTAGAAAGCCGCAATGGTTTCTTCAGTGACAAGCACAATGAATGATGGCAGCATCAGAATGTTAGGCTGCAAGCAGCTGCAGTAAAGAAAACCCAAAAGAAAGCAGCTTCTCAGTAAGAGACAGAAAATATAATTTTTAAGTTTTTTAGGCTAATGAAGCACTGCTTGATGAGTGCCCCTCAATGTGCAGATGCTTTACCTGTAACTGCATTGACACAAAAAAATATTCTGGAGAATACCATCCAGCATCCCCATTCTGGAAGAAGTTATTTGTTTACTTGGAAGCTTCATCATATAGATGCATACTGTGTAAATAAAGTCAAATACACACTGCATATTGTGTAAATAAAATTTGCCCTAGGCCAGCTGTCTCCCATCTGAAGAGGTGAAAGCTTATGGATCCAGAACCTAAATATAAAGAATCCGATATCCACTGAAGCCAGTGGGATTCTCAGATGCACAGCCTGGAGTGGTTACATGAGCTTAAGTTGCAGGAAAAAAATAAATTACTTTGCTTTATAAAGGGCTAAAAAGAAAAGTTTACAGATGCTTATACCTTTGCCAGCACAATAAATACATACAAAAAAACATGGGCATATTACACCAGCAGAAGAAACCAAAACAGTCTTGAAGTGACAAGAATTGCCACACTAGATCAGACCAGGGTCCATCCAGCACAGGATCCTGCCTGCAGCAGTGACAACTGGATGTCTCAACACTTCAAAGGATGGAGAGAAAAGCCTACAGGGCAGCCTGCCAGCCTCTGCAATACTGCACCCACCTCTGGTGCTGGGAAATCCTACAGACCTCTTTCAGGAAGCTCCAGGAATTACCAGACTGCAACATCTTATATTTAATGCAATCATCCAGTAACAAACATTTAGAAATAAACCCTCAAACAAAATCCGTTCATGCCAACTTTCAAAAAAACTATCGAGAAATAACTTTTTTAAACACATTCAGGCAGAAGGTTAAATCAGGTTCAATAGGCAATGTGTCAAATACATGAAAGAGTATAATAAAAATACAACAAAGTATTTGCATAAAGTTTCAAAGAAAGTAAAATTCTAACACAATTCTTTAAAAAAAACTCCTATTGAATACTTCCCTCTGTACAACTGCCTTATCTCCTGCATTATATCCCAGTTACTGAGCTTCACCAATGATCAAAAGCCTTTGTTTCTAAAAAAATAATTCTACACAAGTTCTCCCTGATGCCACATCATTGCGCTGTCATCACATTCACCTTCTTCCTCCACTGTTATTAAACAAGATAATTAACATAAAAGCAAAAAAAAAAAAAAGTGAGAAATAAATTCTGTTATAAGAAGCAAAAATATCCCTTTTTCAGTTCAGGCATTCCTGGTCATTCCATCCAGTTCCCCGAATTTTCCTTTGGAAGTTAACAAGCCATTATTTGTTCTTGCACTTAACAGGACTCTTTGAATTGCTTATTGTCTAAACAAAGGGTTAAGATACTCAGATATTAAGATATCCTCTAGCACTGTGACTTCTTCGCCTTTCTTAGTTTGGCTTTATTTCTAAAACAGCATCTGCTGGGGCTGAATTCACCCAGTAGGAGCCCTGGCAACTCCTCAGGGCCAAGGTTAAGGCAGTAAGCAAATAGCTGTTGGACAGCCCTTTTGCCAGGAAGCAGAGTATTTCTGAATGAACAAGCACTAAACACCAGAGGACAAAACTCACTCAGAGACAGCAGTTCTGACAGATCCATACTTCCCACTGGTGTCACCCTGGTAATTAGCTCTTCCTTGCCCACTATGGTCATCCCCACGGATTTCAGTAACAAGTAGCTGCTTATGCTTGGAAGCAGCTGAGCAATAAAGGAAGAGACCATTTAAATACTGCTCAAAAGCCAAGCAAGGCAAGAGCACCACTTGCACAAAGACTATGCACAGGCAGTTCAGCACTGAACACATCATAATACTGCTAAACACACCCCAAATCTACAGGTTCTTTCTTAAACAGATGTTTGAGGTCAAATTAGGCTCCTCACCAATAAAAGGAAGCAGAATCAATGACAGAACACCAGGTTGGAAGGTACCTCAGGGATCACCTGATCCAACCTCTCTTAGAGATACACAGGCTAGACAAGACAGCCCAGGACCATGCCCAGCTGAACCTTTAAGGTATTCAGCATTGGAAAATGCACCACTTCCCTAAGGAGATTATTCCAAAGACTGATTGGTCTCATTGTGAAAAGTCTTCCTTGTATCCAACTGGTATCTCTCTAGGAGTAATTAGTGCCCATTATCCCTTGTCTTTTCATGTGATTGCTTGCAAAAAGGGATTCTCCATCTTCTTCATAGCCACCTTTTAAATATGGGAACATGGCACAAGGTCTCCCTCTAAGCCTTTTTGTCTAAAGGCTGAACAAACCCAGTTCCCTCACCCTTTCCTCAGGCTGAAGGCTCCCAGTCCTCTGGTCATCTTTACAGTCCTTCTCTGGACCCTCTCCAGTCATCCACATCTTTTTTTGTGTAGCAGGGACCAAAACTGAACTCAGTATTCCAGGTGAGGCCTGACAAGTCCTGAGTAAAGTGGGAAAAAGCTGTAAAGCAGGACAGTCATGAACTTCATGAGAGCTGGCGGCGATGAAACATCCATTCAACTTTTCGACCTTACCCCAAGCTCCCAAGAACATTCTTTGATTGGAAATGAGCATAGCACAAGCTTCATCCTAACCTCAAAAGAAGTCTGCAGCAGTTAGTTAATCCTGGCTGAGCAAAATATTAACATCAAGGAAGTCTCTCTATCTCTCTATTGCAAGTAGGTTTGGGTTGTTACTTTAAACCCCTTTGCATAGAAGGGATCACTGATATTTTTTGTGACTTTTAACTGACCCCAGCATCATTTGTCTACTTGCTTGGAAGCCAAGATGATAGGTTTGCATGCTACACATCACTTCAAAAAAGACCTCCAACCGTCAAAAGTCAATTGGCCTGCAGATGAGAACTCAGGAAAAAAAAATCCAGTATTTCACACCGTTTTCTTCATTTTTCCAAAGGTTATCCAGTCTACTTTGGTAAAGGGAGCCTTTTTGGTTGCCTAACAGGGCTGTAAAAATACCTTCTTTGCTTAAGGGTGTTTAAAAAGTACTGCACCCCAGGTAGCATGCAGCAATATTTCTTTTAGGTAAGCATTGGAGATATTAGGAAAACTGTATGCTGTTGAATTACAAGACAGATAAATCTTGGATATTAAAAATGGACTTTGGTAATCCTGGGCAGATATGAAGTGTAATTTTGTAATAGACAGGGGAAAAGAAATAAAGATTGTGTAAAAAAAGCATGAGAAAGAAGACACTCCTTAGGTGTAATAAGCATCAACTATACATACCTGAACAACCAACCATCCAAACAACTCTTCAGATCTTCCTACAGACAAAGAAATGTGAACCCTAAAGGCATCTGCCTTACATGAAAAAAATACACAAACCCCTCATTGCTCTTGGCTAAGAACACGACAGCTCCTAGGATCCTGCTCCAGCAGTGGGGAAGGCACACAAGCCACTGACCTGCCCACTTCTGTTACAGAAGGAACAGATTTGGGGAAGTGTAGAGAAGGCCAGGCAGCACACTGGACTCCAGAGCAGGGAAGTGAGAGCACAGAAGTTCACTTTTCTAATGGAAATAGAGGAAAGGTTGCCTCTTAGGAAAGAGAGAGCCAGAAATGTTTAGAATCAAGGAGGGTACACATCCCTGAAGAACTAATTTTCCATCCCTCCTAACTTCAGAAATAAAAACTGATTTCATAAGCAAACACTCAGTTTGCTATTAGTTGCTCTTATCAGCATTCATTCTGAACAATTAGAGATATTAGCAAGGAGGTTTCTGTTATTGTATATTATAAAATAAAAGCAGGGGAAAAAGGGCTTCTAGACAAATTAAAAGCAGGTACAGCATGCAAGGCTAACTTGGCCACTGACTTGGCCACTTCAGAGAGACAGGAGAAACAATGCTGTTTGCTTGCACCTAAGGGAGGCCAGGAAATGGGGCAAATGTCAGTAATGGCACAGGCCCTACAGGAGCATACATGGAGGTACAAGAAACCTCTCAGAACCGGCCTGTTAAAGGCAAACTAAGTTTGCTTCCTTCAAGCTACAGCCCAGAAGATGCTTGTCCAGCAGAACGAGCTACATTATCCCCCTGAAGGATGCCAGCCTTCACATGACCTACATCTCTTGCAGGCAGCACAGAACTGAGCACTGGCTCAAACAGGAACTAAATTCATTGTTTTTCCCTTGTTATGGGAATATGTCCTAATTCATGCCTATAAAAGTTATAAGCATTAGATACAAAAGATACCTGTATGAACACAGAAATACTTTGTAAACTCATGTGTCCTATGAAACACATATGCAAGACATAATAGGGATATCCCAATAAATACACGTTTGGGTAGTACAAGAATACTTCTATAGACACACAGAGGTATCTCCTTAGAGGAAGACATATGTTTAAGTAGAAAGTATATTTTTTTGTAAAGTATATTTTGTGCCACGCTGTTTTCCTGTATAAGACTAAAACATGTCGAGGCCATACACCCCTGCAAAGGCTGGTTCCCATAAGGCAGAGGAATGTGTGGTCTCTCGGTTTTGATTAGATTTCCAGGAAAGGATTTACAAGTCTAAAGCCACAGCTGGGAGGATGTCATCCATCCTGGAAGACTCGCCAGTAGTTATCACCACGATAAGCTATCAAGATGGAGATATGCAGCTTATCGGAAACATCACCACCTTCCTGGACACTGACAAAATCTTCATCCATAATTCATTCAAACCTCGGAAGGACATTGTTTTCAGCTGGGACAACCAAAAGACTCACTTGAATAACTTTAGACTTTTTGGACTTTGAATACTGAGTTGCTCCCAGCCAATTAAACTGTATAAAAACCCACTGCTCCGAGACCACAGTGTGACCAGTGCTATCCTGACTCTCTGTCGGTGGCCTGTCACCCAGCTGACGACTCCCGGGGTCGGAGCTGTTTCTCTTTATTGTGGCTTATTGTTCAGAATCTATGTCAAATTTCCTATCGAATAAATTTGTTATATTTTAATTAGAGAAATTGGCTCTGCGCATTTATAACATTCCTCATCTGAGCAAAAGCAGCATTTTTCAGGACACTTTAACCAGCCAAAAAAGCTTCATTTCACTTTTTTTGACATAATGAATATTCTTTTCCCTACTTCAACAAACAAGCGTGTCACAAGTAAAGTAAGTCAAATACAGCTCAGCTGCTTTGCTGCCCACACTGTTCCCAAGTAACTCCCATCTGTTTGCACTGGTGAGGCATTAGCCATTCACACTCAGACAGGCAGCCTCGCCTTCTCCCTTCTTGATTGAAAAGGAAAGGACTTCTTGTCTTTTTTTTTTGTCCCTCTGAGAGAAGCAATGGAATAATTTCAGCATGTAAGGCTGCCCCTATATATTCACTCTGAGTGGGTCAGTCAGTACAACACCTATAGGTAGGAAGAGCCTAAGTATTTTGAAAGCAGGAGCAGGGCAGAGAGAAACACCTCTTGTATAAAGTAAAGGGCAAGTTCACTCAACAAGCAAAGTGGCAACAATGCATGACATGAAGAATAAAGACTATTTGTTTCTCTCACAAACAGATTTCTCTCCTCCTTCTTACCTGGAACATCATGATTGTTTTCAAAAATGTTCTAAAAAACCAAAAAAAAAAAAAAAAAGTAAGAGCCATTTAAACAAAATAACAGCATCCTATGTATTCCTCATATTAAGTCCTGGGAGTTACAGGTGGAAATAAGCACTTGAGACAGGAAATATAAAACTGCACAGAACTCAGACTTTTCTACATGCAGACATTAACAGATTTTTGATGTTAGAATAATTATATCAGAAAACCAATCCAGTAGCAGGGCTTCTGCAGGCACATTGCTCTGAAACAGAATTAAATTTTAATTCCGAAGTAATTCTACTTTGGATTTTTTCCCCCAAATAATTCTTGTTTTTATCCTCCTCAGTATCTTCAGCATTTCTTTCCCTGGAAGATCTTGTCATTTTACACAACATTATGAATTGTTTTGGGTTTTTTACACATACATCTTCTTACCCTATGTTCTGCAAGACAAGTGACATAGCCTGACCAGAAGATCTTTGTTCTGCTGCTGTCTGATAATAATGAAAACAGTGAGAAGTTCTGAACAACCAGCTGTTAAAGCCTACCTCTGAATGGGGCTATTTCAGCTCTTGTTCAAAAGTGTTTTCTCAACCACATAAAGGCAGTAATTAAAACATTTCAAACCAACACCCCTGCACTTCAGTATGAATTTGAGTTTGATTTTAATTACAGCTGTGTACTTAAAAGAGCTGAGCTTTTTGTTTTCTTCCTTTTGTTTGTTCTGAGAAAGGCCAGGACAGCAGATTCTTTATGAACTTGGGCAACAAAGCGTGGAATTTGGCCTGTGAATACAGAGCAGCAGATAACTGCTTGCATACATTTGAAGGAGGTCAGAGTCAGTGTAGCTTCCTTAAGTGACCAAGGCTACTTTCTTAAACCTGTAAACACAAGAACTCAGCAGAACTACTAATGGGCTATTGAGCTTTCTGCTTCCAGTTCACCAGTTTGACTCTTGCTCAGATTAAGGACTGAGAAATCAGTCCCCCTTGAGTGGTATTTGATAGATGAGGACTTTTCAGCAATAACCCTACTAGCAGGCTTTGCCCTGTTATGGAGTACAGCAGTAACCTTTTCTCTCTACACTCCTACATGCTCATAATTAAGAGAGCCATTTAATCTCAAATGATTCCCATTAGAAAGTTCTTGCTGTCACTCAGGATTCAGACTGAAAAGAGTCCAGCTTCAGCCCAGTGCAGAGGTGCAGCCAAAAGTCATCCCATTACATCATATGTTTTACTTACAAAAAATGAAAAATACGAGGTCATTTCATACTCATTTGATAACACAAGAAAAATTCACATACAGGTTGTATTGCTTGATGGAGTTTTAAACATACATCTCACTTTAAAACTATAAAACTCTTAGGACTAAAAATAATTTGCTTCAAAAACAGATAAAGTAGAATTAAGTTCCAGAATTGGGCTGATATTCACAACCCTAGTCATATGTCTTTTTTTTTTGATGCCATTATTCATTTCAAATTATGTGCAACTCTAGAGGCAACAGATCACTGGTGTGATTGCCTGGCTGATCTTCACCTCTATAAGGAAAACTAAAGATGGAAAAAAAAAAAAAAAAATCACACCATTTAGTGACACCAGCTTTTCCACCTGTGCTTTCAGAAGACCTTCTAATAGCTAAGTTCCTCAAGTCTCTAAAAACACTTTCTGTTCCAGCAACATTTGTTTTACTGCTATTGGCATGCACAATGGGAAATTCCAAACTACTTGCTTTTGAATTTCCAATTTTCTAATAAGTGATCAGTATTTCTTTTTCATAAAAAGAAATCCTTCCTACATAGTGATTTTAGTTATCTATATGTTCTCTCGGTTATTCAGATTTAATGAAGCAGGTAAAACTGGTAATGTACTTGACATTACCAATTACCAACTACTACAAAATACCAAACTGACAGTTTTAGAGAAGCAAATATCATATTCTCACTGTGAAGTTTCAAAGGCAAGCATGGAGTCTACTGCTTTGTAAAGCAAAGCTAGAGGTGTCTTTTCCTCTCACACACGTCAGAGCACCACACTATTGCCTACAGCACATTTGTCACAGCACCACAAAACAGGCAGCACAAGGCTTGTCCTGCTAACTAGTCAGCCAGGGCAACTAGGTAAGTTAGGACAGTAACAGAAACTTTGAAGCATGAAACCTCTTCCACACCTGTTGTCTGCTTATGGTCAGACTCCTACAGATATTTCCCTGCAATAAACCTTGTCTGGAATTCATAGCCCTGCAAAATCCTACACTGAGAATGAGGGTATTTAACTCCAGAAGGCCAACACCTGTACCCATAGTTAACGACTAATCTCACTTGCCTCACAACACAAAAGGAAGAAAACAAAGAATTTCCCACGTATTTTGCACAACTGAAATTCTAGTGTTAAGACAAAAACTTACAAAACACATTTGTTCAAGCGTGTTTGAGTATTGAAGTGATGCTGTCACTCCTGCCAAATTCCAGACGTCCCCTGTGTGTTCTCACTCAGTATAACTCAAGTACACGAGCTTCTCAGAGCACATCAGTTAGTACCTCTCTGCACCATGACCCTTGAAAGTTTCTTCAGGCAAGAGGCAGAAACTGAACGTCTGAAATTTAGATATTGCAATTCCTGATCTTAGAACAACCTATTCCAAGTTTAGGGTTGGATATTAGGACAGCATAGAAACATTTTAGGTACATTACCTCGTGAAAAAAATAAATCAGATAAAAACCCACCCATTTCTAAGCAGGTCCTGTTCTCAAGACCATTATCTCAAGTGCTTCAATATATAACACACTCCCTGACACTGGTGCAAGGCAACAGATTCTCTGTGCCAAAGCACAGATAAACCCAGATGAGTTTTGTTCTGTACTTCCCCTGAGTTCCTCAAGAAGCTGAATGACCCCTGGAGAGCTTCTAGCAACTCCAGGGCTAAAACCTTTTCTCCAGGGAGGCATTAGCAGGGAGGCATACAGGGGCACTTGACAGTGCCAGAGGCACACGAATGAACACCCACAAATAAATCAGATCCATAGTACATTCTGCCATGATCTAAACAAAAAAGGCTGTACATCTTTATTCGTATGTGGTTCCAACATCATGTTGGAATTATGCCTCCAAATCACTTCACCCTGCTTTGTTCCCATCTTGCCAAAGATCAAGCCAATTCAATTTACTAATTTCATCTACTTTTTTTCATACTTTAAAAAAATCTCAGTGAGCACAAAGATGTCCCAGTCACAGGAATCTTGACTGGTATTAAACTGGTAAGCAAGTTTAAAACTCACATTACCTGACACTAGTTTGGATGCTCCCACAGTCAGCACTTCCTATGGCCCCACTGTCTTTGTCCAACACATGCTACTGTATAAGAATGCTGGGAATTGGAAATTTCCCCACTTGGCCATTTTCATTAATTTAATCCCTGTCCTAAGGGCACGAAAGATCTCCATGAAACACCATATTTGCTACTTTTGCCTTCCACAGGCTTATGATAAGGAAAGAACACACAGAAGCTTGCATATGCCAAAGGCAGGGCAGTGAACCATCAGAGAGCACAGACACATCTGCAGAACTGTGAACACTCCTCAGCACGGGCAGTTAGGCCTGGACAGGCAGACACAGAGGAGAGGAGGAAAATCTGAAGAGAGAGCAGAAGCTAATTGACTTGAGGCATCCCACTTTGCAGGGGAGTTCAGAAAGCATGGAAGGGCTGCAGAGATCTCCAATAAAAACATCCTGTTAAGGAATCTGATGAGACACCATTTAAGAATCAGCAAAGAGCATTATTGTTTCCCCACAGAAGACTCACACTAAAAGATTTTCATGTTTCCTTTTAAATGGTAGTCACGTTCACTCTGCATCCTTTCAATCCAAATTCACAAAAAATTGCATTATCATGACATCTAGAAGTTTCTGCCCATGTCCAGTCATTTATTAAGCAGATAACAATTGAAAAGAGCAGGTGTCTCCCTTCCCTTAGAATTTTTATATCCTAAGTGTAAGACAAGGGCAAGAAAATCAGTTTCTAGTTGTTGGTTGAATTAATAGCCATGCTGTCTCCAGCGGTCATATTGCAAATGAAACACAGTTTTCTTATCTGGAGCTAATATTTCTGAAGAGCTAGGGAAAGATAAGTCTGTCCTGAATATAAAATTTGTTTTCAAGTGCAAAGTAAGCAGATGGGCTGGCTGAGTATCAGGAGAGCCATGTCATTCACTCAGTGGGTACTGCCCAGATAGCACATCAACACTTCTCCCAAGTTACACCCATCAGAACCCAATGCTTCAAACAGCAATTCAGCAAGTAAGATCTTAAATTACCCACAATTGCTTATTTTGTTCGTATTTTTGTCATTGCTTGTTTGTTTGCAAAAGACTAGCCAGGCTGTCTGGGAACAGCTTGGCTGCATCAGGGACTGAGAAACAGAGCCCAGCTACCCGAGGAGAGTGGCCGGCAGTGTCAGTTTTAGACAGCAGATGGCCAGGAGCAGAGAAAGCTTCCAAGCACTCTGCATGCCAAAACTTCAGCAGTTTCCCTCTCGTCAAGCAGCTTCCAGAAAAACAAAATGTAGCTGAACCTCTTCACTCTGGCCGAGATTAAAATACAAGAGCATAGCAGAATCTCATAAAATACTACCACTTCCTAAAAATATTTAGGCTGCATGGTTTAAGCAAGATACTGCATGACTACTACAGCAGTTTCCACTACAATATTGGCTAAGGAATTAGAGATACAGAAAACACAACTGCATCTTCAACGTGGAGCGTATCTAGACCAACAGCAAGAGTTGGTTCTACCTCCAAGACACTCTGATGTGAAACAGAACAACTGGTCTAAAATAAGGATTCACATCAAAAGCATTTCAAGAACCTGCTGAAGATGCATGTGTTTTTCATGTAATGACTGAAAACAAAAAGACCAAGTAGCCAGAAATGCATACCAGACCTCCCTCTCATAAGCATTGGTCACTACTATTCTAGTATTAAAAGAAGTTTCTCCAGTTGTCTACCTGACAGCAAGATAAGGAAATTCACACCTTTAAATTGTGGCTCCTGCTCAGTTGCAATTAAATAAAACCAAACCAAGTGCAATAGCAACTGAATGGGCCTAACACAGATTGCATAAAAATAAATGGCAATGTTGTTACTGCTGCTTGTGGACAGAAGCCAAGACGAAGCATTTAAACAACAGCATTTTGGTCCACAGTTTCAACTAGCACCAAATAAAAAATGGATATGTGCAAAAAGACTTCTATTTTTAATTTCAGTCTGCTATCTTAGAGGAACAGACAAGACGGTAGAGGTGCAAGGCTTGTGCTGCCTCTGTCTCATTGCAAGGTAAATTAAGTCTAATGTATACTTCACACAAGCATTTACTATCCTTAACCTTCCAAACTCTTTTGGGGAGGTTATTCAAATTTATCAGAGTAAGACAAGATAAATAAGATTCACGTAACAAAGATTTGGGTTTGAGAATTTATACAAGCTCTTCCCCCCCCAATCCTCTTAATAGCTTTACTGGAAGGTTATAAAAATGAAAAATGAAACCCAGAAGACTTACCCATAGATTTCAGGAAGCTCCTACAAGCTTGTGATGAAACAAGGCTCTGACAGCGTGGCACAACAGAAAGCCCCATTTGTTCCATCCACCCCAAACCCACTGACAAGTCAGTGGCCTGCAACCACAAGTCACAAGTTTGCAGTAACTCTCCTGTGTCACAGCAGCTCTGCTCCTCCAGCATTCACCACTTTTTATTTAGTCAGCAGCCTCAGCTAGAGAGTTTCACCAAACATACAGCTGGGTTTGAAGCTTCAACTTCCAAAGGTACATGCCACACCGAAACAAGTCCAATCCAAAGCAACGTGTTCTTCGAGAGTTATTTCCAGATATAGCTTCTCTCCAATTCCCTGTCCCTCCTCAGAAAGAAGCCAAGTTGCCTTCATTTCTGTGTCCTGTTATAGCAGCCATCTGTCAAGCAAGCAGTCTAATTCAAAATAATAGAAGCACAGTAAAGCAGGGATTCTATCCAATCCTCATCTACAAACAGCTCTTCCAAGAAAAAAAAAAAAGAAATTAAAAAACAAACAAACAAAAAAGACAACCAAAAGAACAACACATCACCCACCTGCTTGAATATCAAATTAGTTCAAATGTTTAAGAGCTATGATTAGAAATAGTACTGCAAATTGAGAAAAATACTGCTCCAGTTTAAACTGGAAAAAGAAACTTGTAAAGACCAAACAGCATCTGGCCGGGTGTTCAGAGATTTTGCAAAATCCAGTATTTGCAAGTACCTGTGTAAGAAGGGGCAAAGACCTTCCTCTGAGTGCCACTTAACATTTTCAAGCCAAGCATTACTGAACATGATTCTCCCTCATTTACTCTCTCTGCAGTTGCCTTAAAACAAATAGTTGGTTCAAGTGAGCAACAGCACCTCTTATAGTGCAAACCTACAGGAGACTAACAGCTACAAAGTCTTTCCCTTCCTATTCTTGTGATTAAGGGAAAATGTGCAAAATAGACTTAAACTCCTACACACACCAGAGGGTGTCCTTGATGCCCTGCAGATCCTGAGATATGGAGAGGAGAATTGGTATTAAGAGGTCTTAAAGAACACAAGCAAAGATCAAAAAATAAAGAAAAAACATGCAAACACTATTTTTCTGCAGAGCACAGAGTGCACAAGTCCATGGCAGTGCACCAATTCACACAGCTCATCCTTTGAGAGCTCACCTAAAATAACTGAAGGCTTACATGACATTAAATGTATCTACAGCATGAATCCTTATTGCTGAGATAGGATAGATTTTGCCACCACAGGCATAAACGTTTCTGTGTCCTTTCTGTCGTGTTGGACTGAGGAGGAGCTGCTCTGATCTGCTCAATGACCTTCACTGAAGAACCTTAACAGAATTACATGGGAGAATTAGCACTCCCAAGCAGCTGCAAGCAATGCATCTGCAAAGAAAAATTTTCTTTAAAAAATAATTATCATAGCTTTAAAAAAATCAGTAGTTCTGCAGAAACTTTTTGCCCAGTAACAAGATGGCATGTGAGCCAGTAGTGGAGCTCAGCAGCAAGACTGGGTCCCGACAGTTACCAATCCACTTGCCTCTTGCACCAGGCAGGGTTGAGCTCAAGCAGCAAAGAACAGGAAAAATGTTTTCAAATGTTTGGGCAATAGATTTGTACTGAGCAAAATGCATTTGCTCCCACTGCAAGCACAACTCCCACAGACACAAAATACACAGTCTTTTTTTTTTTCCTCCTGTATTCAGCAATGTGTTTAACCTTGGAGCTGTCAAGCTCCATCATGAATAATGAGCCATGACAACACTCCAAGTGATCCTCGGAGAACAGACCAATTTTTCCTATATGCTATGCAAGGCACAATGCTTATATTCCCATGTTGCAGTACCTGCTTTGAAAATGTACAGTAATGTGGCCATCAAGAGGAGACCACAAGTAAATACAGAAAAAAAAAAAATCACTTATTTCCCCATATTCCAGCACCTAAAAACAGCAAGAGCAATAGAACACGTAACATCCCAAGGGTTCCTCTTTAAAATTATACTGGGACTGCAGATATTTGTCTCACTGAATATGCATTTCACACAACCATTTCACAGCCGAGGAATATCTGCATTTGAAACAACCCATGACAGCTACACATGAAGAGCGAGCACCCTGCAGGTTTCACAGCACTGTGACCTCTAGAAAATGAGCACCAATGAGGGACACGGGAGTGGCCTCCACCCTGAGCAGCCCCCAGTGCTCTCAGAACAAACACATCCCCCACCCCACACACACAGCACTGCCTGAAAGTGTAGGAAAAAATGTAATTATCTGAATGCCTGATTGAGGCTCCTCTACACCAACACCCTAACCATGCCAAGGCAGGTCTTTCAGAAGGCACAGCACAGGTAACCAAGCAATAGCAAGAGTCATTTCTGCTGTGCACCTCTCAAGGAGAGGAGGAAGACAAAGCAAACAGATTCGCTTAAAGAAAGGAAGAACTAGGAAGAAACAAGCTGAAGACTTAAACAGGCATTCCCTTGTCTCTTAAACAACAATGGAGGGTCGTGGTTGTCCTTAAAAAATCTTCCCTCATTCAGGAAATAAATGCTAACGCATTAACATTAACCTGGAGGACACCATGTTCTCTAACAGAAAAAGCAGCATGCATTTGTCCTGTGTTTCTGCAAGGTGGAAAAATAAATATATCCTTATTTCTGAGCTGTTTGCAACAAGGTATTTGTCCATGGCTTTGTAGAGGGATAAGCTTGCCTTTATTTCTGTGTCATTTCCTAGTCTTGTTGTCACAACCGAAATACAGTGCATCCATTTTTCCTCCCTGTAGGGACACTACTTTACTTATAATTCAGTTTCAATGATTACCTCAAACTACAGGAGCTTTCAAAATGCTCTGTAGAGCAGAAAAGCAAAAATGTCAAACCTGTGATGCGTGTCTTTCCTTAAGGTGTGAAGTTTGCAGTGTCAGACAGCGGAAAACAAGTCTGAGCACTCAGAGAAGTTTTAAGTGCCAACACATCTTGCTCTCACCAAGAAGCCTTCCCTCAAGACCAGATGACTCTTAAAGAGCTGGAGTCAGAAAATCTTTTAAGATCTTGACTATGGCTGAAGCTGGAGAGAAGACTCTAACACCAAAGCAGTAGTTACACATGATAATGTATTTATTGGCAATTTAACTTTTCCCTTGAGAGTCTAGGCACACATACCCCTCCTCCACCTGCTCTCTCTCCCCTCTACTCACCTCTTCCATGTCCAGGGCATTTCACAGCTATTCTCATCACACTAGGTCTATCCTTCCCTGCAGCGTTTCCAAATGAGCAAGACCTGTGTTGTCACCACACAACACTACCATCATCTCTGATTCAAAACAGTTCTGCTCTTAGCAGAGAACTCACTCTATACTCAGAGTCACTCCCCAAATTACAGGAGCAGTAATTTTCTCTCTAGCATTACAGTTAAAATGTCCTCAGCCCTCCCCATGCACCATGTTCATTTTTCCCACTCCCTGATAACACACCACCATTTATACCCCACATCACATCTCTGCACATTTAGCAATTCCATTCCCTGCTAGCAATATTTGGCAATAAGATCCCTTTAAAGAAGGCTAATTACAGATTTCACTTGAACAGAAATTGGTACTGGGCCAATCTGTAAGCTATTTAACAAGCTCTCAAACTTCACGCCAGGGAAGACTTTGTTCTCCACCAGGAGCAGCTACATGGCTCTAAAAGCAAAGGTGGAAAGCTTTGCCACTGCAAGATGAGGCAGGAAGGTCACAGCTCTGATACTCCTTGCAGCACTGCACCTTCTCCATGCAAGTCTTATCTTGAAGATACACTGCCTGTGTTTCACACAAGGAAAACAAGGTGAGCCACTTCAGCTTCCACGAAAAAAATCAAAAGCAGTCACAAAAAAACCCCCATTTAATAGTTACTGAACAATGAATGGTATGACAGAAAACAGGTCAAGGACTCAAAAGCTAGGAATTGATAAAATTCAGGATGCCTGGTTGCATGCATGCATGAAGCGTGTCATTTTCTGAGAACAGTGTCAAGGTGGACTTCTAGTTTTCAAAGGGATGGAAGAACTCAAGTCAAAGTCTCTCAAGCACCTCAGCACCCAGTCCCATAGCAGGACAAGTGTTTTCTCCCTCTGTATGTCAGGCTTTGCACAGAAAACAGTAATCCCACCTGTAGATTCTCCTTATCCCTTTTTCTCTCTGTGCCCACACCTGGCGAAATAACATTTCAGCCAGACCACTTATCTGAGGGGAATTAATGCAAGATTCTGCAAACCACCCTCTGTGCTAATCAGGTGTGCTAATCCTGCTTGATAACTAGGATGGAACTGAAAAGGGTAAAAAGAGGAAGTGATGGTCAACAGGCAACTGGTCCTGTTTTAAAGATACAAGACCAGTGCTCAGGAAAACTACACAAGAGCTTTCTGAGTGAGATTCAACACATCACTTTTCCCTGTGGTCAACCACTATATGGCATCACATGGAGATGTCACACCTGATACACTGAAACACTGCTGTCAGAGTGGCTGACTGCCTAGAGAATCCCAGCTGGAATCTGTGGTAACCATGCACACTGAGTACACAGCTGTTGGGAAGTCTCCAACTGTGAGCTCAACCCACACGCACTTAAAAAAGAAGAGTTGTGAGTGTTACACATGCAAAGCACACACATTAATAATGTCTATTTGACAGAGACTAAACCCATAAATATCTACAACATCCTCAGATTTTAACACACCTAAAGGTTTTCCCTGTTAGGAGAGGCCACACTAAAAGAATGACTCATGGCAGTAGCAGACTCTTCTCCTATACACAGGCAGGCCTTTAAAAGGACAACAGAAGCACTCTGGCAAAAGTGCTACACACCTACCTCCTGGACACTAGATTTTCATCTTGGGGACAGGCAAACAGAGTCATGGTACGACTGCAAAGCATCACACATTAACTTGGAGAGGCAAACCACAAGTCTGACCACTGCCCAATTCCTAAAAGTCAAGAATATTAAAGTAGGAAGAAAGGAGCTGTCTTTTTCCACAGTTATTCTCTGATATAACTACGCAGATTTCACTGAAATGCTTGCAGACTCTTCCAAGTGAACACAGACTTAGCAGGAAGAATTTACCTTAGAACCTCAAGATTATCAAAACATGAGTACCTGAACACAGACTACCACAACAGGAAACAATAAGAAGCCCAAAGTGTGTTAATAGATGCTCAAATTATTAATGTGAACACATACAAAACTTAAGGCATTTGAAAGAAAAGGCATTATTCAAAGATAGATATTTGCCAGCAGTTGTGTGACCACCATATTCTCTAGATGATTTTGACTGAACTCAGTGGACATCAACTTAATCCCACAGGACAGTATCATTCACTTCTGTAATACCTACTGACCTTATTTCTATGAGCCCTGTTGTAGTGTCCTGACTAAATGTGGCAAGCAGCAAATCTCACCCTGTCAGCAGCCAGTGCCTGTCCTTTCTCCTTTTGAAGCTTCCACTAATTTCTGCATTTTTTTCAGTCATGCTGCTTCATAACAGCTGATCCAGATGGTGGGTATTTGGATTTCAACCTTACCACATGGTGATGTGGCTCAAGAAAATAAAAACTGTTGCTACCTGCTGCTGACCTAGTTTAATTTGTTTCCGGCCATATGACAGAATAAACAATACAGTTCACTGAACTAGTTTTTCACACCTACTCACTGCTATGTAGGAAATATAAAATAAAACTAATAGAGGAAGTAGGAAAGAAAAAAGCATCATGATCCAGTGGGGAGTAGGGAGGAGCAATTCTCACCTCTATCATAGTCATCTTCCTCTATTGCTTTTTCCTGAAGCCTCTGAAGCCGTAAGATCAAGGATTTTAACTATGCAAAGAAAAAAAGTTAGTTAAGAAGAAGCTGCATTTAAAACAAATATAGACTATTAACTTCTACGCAATACAAATTTAATGGATTACTACATCACTACAACGGCCAAATTTTGATAGCTAAGCCCAGTGTTTGTTAAGTGAACAGACCTATTTGGAAGTCAGCTGAACTGCAGCTACTTGAGCCAAGCATGGCTTTAGTCCAAACACACAAAAAAGGATAACAAATGATATTTCTGGAAAAGCAAAGGAGACTGTGCGATCGCAGGATATTTTTCAGCCTTTGAATAAATTAAAGTACAATTATTAGAGGATTCTGTCAGCATGACATCTACTTCTGATCACATTGTACTCAACAGTGTGTTCCCAAGCTCATTCTGACAATTTTTTACCTGAGTTTTGCAGAGAACAAATATAAAATTTCCATATGCAAACCACATTTTATTCTGTAAATAGAAAGGCAGTATGAGTACTTTGGGACAGGTATACTGATGTTTTGGGTCAGAAAAGAATGTTTATTTGCAGCCAAAAAAGTTTCCTTAAAACACAATTTAGGCTCATCTACATAACTGATATTTGCATTTTTGCAATGCAAATGCTAGACGAGGAAAAAAAGCAGAACACCAAGAATACCCAAAGCACATACAGAGTACTCCCTCACATTCTAAAAGAAACTTACCATTATAAAGTTTTATTTCAAAAGTTAATGCTTCTGTTTGTTAACATCAAGAGTCTGGACTGAAGTTCCAAATTTACTAAAATTTTGTAAGGCCTTTACAAGGTTTTGCTGTTAAAAGAAACTGGTTAGAAGGTAGGTTTAGTCCTCTCCTCACTGCCATGACAGCCACAGCCTAACACAGCTGCAGTTACAGGACTGGAATGTGTTTCTTATTAAATTTATGCATGACCTGTACCAAACAAGCCACTATCAGCTCTGAAAACAGTGAGCCTGGAGAAAAAAGCAGTGTATATTCTCCAAGTCCAAAGGCTGAAAGTTCTTGGGAGAGCACTAAAATCCATACTTTGGGCATGCTGCACTTAAAAAATATTTCCCTTCTCCCTGAAGCTCTTTCATATTTAATTCTCATATTTAAACTCTAAGTTGCATACAGAAAAACAGGTACAGCCAGTTAACAACTTAATAGAAGCACTCAGTTATCAAGACTACACATCAACACACAAATTAGACAATTAACACACAAACCTTTAAATTCAGGATTTCCCTCTAAATACGGTATGTGAAAGTGGACTAGTAAAAAAAGGACTATAAAAATGAAGTCAGGAAAATATCCAAAAATGTTTGATTAATAATAGGTTATATGATGCTCCAGAACAAAAAAAAAAAAACCACACTACATACATTCGCATTTCTTCTGTGCTTTATTTTGCTTTTCACTTCCTGAAACTCCAGTCTTTTTTCTCTGAGGCTAGTGAGGAATGTGAATGGTGAAGGGATTATTTTACATAATAAACATTATTTTACATAAATTATTTTCTGTGTTTTATGCCTGACTTTTCATAGAGTTTTAAAGAAGCCTGCAGTAGGAACGGTTCAAGTGACACTTTTTTCATAAACATGATGTATAACAAGCACCTATAACTGAGAGCACAGCTTTGCTGCTGCTGGCAGTGTTTATTCCACCAGCCCTACAGTGGCAGGTCATTTAAAGGCTGCTTGGGGACCACAGCCCAGGCACGCCCACGGCAAACTCACTGATGCTGCCACTGTCAAGTGATTTCTGTTTGCAGGCTAGGGAGACATTTGGGGCTCCATCAATCAGAGACCTGCTTGTGCTTCAGCGTGGCATGTCCTAGATGCTCACCAGATGAAAATCACTTTTTAAGCACAGAGAAAGCGTAACTTTAACAATTTCGGTATTGTCGCCTTTTCTTGACTACCGTTGCCTTTGTTCCTTTCTGAAAACTTTGAGACTTTACACATTATCATTACAATAGGAAGGTGCTTCAAATTCAACATACAAGACTGGCTAACCAAGGGCAAAGACATCTGAGGGCACAAATCCCCAATTCTCCACTCAATGTATTAATGAATACAGAAATTACAGATAGCAATGTTTCTTTTGTGCCTATCAAATAAGCAATACTGAAAAGAAGGAAAAATAATTTCCTATTTTGATTGCATTACACATTCCCAAATTTGCAGCAAATTTATTTCCCAAACCATCTCAGACTATGGGCACATTGCAATTCCAGGAATGAAACCAAAGACACTGCTCCATGTAAATGTGTGTGAAGTCTGTAAATAAGAGAACCTAGTTGGAGTTCAACACACATTATCTACGAACAGAAAGCATTATGGAGCACTGTAAGCCCAGGTCAGATGTCACGGTAAGTAAAGAAAGAATAAATGTTTCTCAGCCTTCTGTCTAAGCCAGACAGGAGGTTTGTGCAAAGTCTCCCCAGAGCAGGCTGTCTCATTAGGCCTAAAGACAATACAGCACATCTCACCAGATACGTGTCTGAGCTGAGAAGTTACAAAGATCTGAGCTTCTGAAAGGCAACCAAAAAATTCAAGTACTAGTGAGACAATTAAAATAAAATTTAAAAAAAAAAAAAAACAACAACAAAACAAAAAACTACCAAAAAAAAAAAAAAACACCAATAAAATCCTCACTACCCACTCAGTGCACCTTGAACAAATAAGCACAATCCATTGTGTCCATATTAATCTCTGGATTACTGTTTCCTGTGTGTACAATAAAGCCAATACCTGGCTCCTTTGATCAGGTAAGCTCAGAATGCCCACCCCACATCATAAAAACATGACCCAGCTGATCCTTCTCCAAGTTTCCCCACCCCTCTCCTATAAAGAGCACAGTGAATGACACTGCCTGTATACACTGTAGGTATAAATGTGGGAATATACATGCAAAAAGACTCCTGGCTCACCAGCCCACTACTCCTCTGGGGTGTAAGGGGAAAAGAAAAAAAGGTTCAGTTCCCAGCTGGTGGCAGAGAAGGATTTGATCCCCATTTTACTTGACGTGGGGAGAGCACCTATTAGATTACACACAACTTTCACAAAGTTGCCTAATTCTTAGAAATCTTTGGCTCAACTTAAACATTTCCAATTAAAAAGTTTAGTGTCGTTAAATCATGATACTTCAATAAAAGAGTTCTTACCACCTCCTAATTTTATACTACGTATAACCCAAACTGCAGACAAAACATCCACCTGTGAAAAGAAATGGTACTTACTGAAGTCAGAAACTGATGTGTGATATTAGAAATGAGAGGATTAAAGTTTCAGTAGAACATAGAATGGGTACTGCAACAATATCACCAAACAAAACCTGTTATCTCATTTTTGTCATGCAGAGGTCTACTGTAAAACTCTGAACAAAGGCCACAAAAGCCAGTAGTATCTGAATTCCTACATAAACTTTGATTTTGACACTATAAATAAAAATGTTTTGAGGAAAAGGTATCAAAAGCAAAGTGAGATTACTGACCTTTAATGTACTGCGGTTGCCAAGCAAGCAATCCTGTAGCACTGGCTCATATTTTTTCATCAAAGTATCCCAGTTATGGTCACTGACAGTAAAGCTACTTTCATAGCCTGAGGTGACAGAAGAGCCAGCAGATGCTGCATCCGAGGAATCCGTAGAATATGAAAATGTTGCATCTATATCCAAGAGAGAGACAGTCTCACAGTCCTGTAATTTATCATTTACTGGGCTCTCATGTTCATGCTGCAAATTGTCACCAGAACTGGAAGAGCTACACAAATCTCCCAAGTGCTCATGAGTTTGTGCCATCTCTTTTGGCTTCTGCAGCTTGGTTTTGGGATGCGGAATGATCTCAGCTTCCTCAATAGATTTGCCTTCAACATCATTTACTCCAGAGGCCAAGTTCAGGGAGAGCTGTATGAAGCTGAAACTTGAACTAAAGCTATCCTGTGCACCAGCAGAGGGAGAAATACAATCTCTGTTTTGATATTCACAGTTGTTATTCGCTTCTCTCTGATCCAAAGCATACATGTTTGGGGGCTTGCTCACATTGGTGCTGCGGCTTTTCTGCCAGGTACAGCACACAGCAGAAGCATCTCCTTTGCCTGTTGTGGCAGCAGGGCAGACCCCTACCCCTGTGCTATCTGACCGTGGACTATTGCAACATAAAAGACTTCCACAGCGTCCCGGAGTATTTCCAGTAGCGGCCAAGGTTGTCGCCCCGTTAGCAGGCACTACAGCACTACTACAGCGCAGGAATTCCAAGTGATTTTGGCACTGTCCGTGCAGAGCACAGTCCTCAGAGCCTGCACAGTGCTGCCTGTCAGGCTGGAGCTCTGCTGGGCTGAGCCCTGCGCAGGCACCCAGGGACTGACACTCGATCTCCCGCTGAACTTCTGGCCTCATGTATCCAGGTCTTTTTGCCAGCTTCTTTTTACGAAGAGAGCCCGTCGGCATTAGTTGCTGGTGATCATCTGGGAAGGGAGAAAAAGTCAGTAAGTGTTTCTGCAGTTTTCCAGGCTTAACATACTGTGGCGTCTGAAAATAGCTGTTTCTGAAATTTCAAGCAGCGTATCGTTTTCCATTTCAACAAAACACAGCCACTGACCATACTGCAGAGGTAGAACACTGCGTGTATTCATTCACCTTCTGAAGAGCCTGCACCTGTTTTTAAGTGAACTCACTGACAAGCTCCCCCATCCAGACACAAACCTGGGTAGGACGTACCACATCATCTTCCCTACTCACAATATCACTCTGCTTTTCCATTCTCAACTTGCTTAACAGCACATTGAAGCAGAAACTTGGTTTAAGTTTCTCTGATCCAAACTGATTTCAGACTTACAAGCACATCTAAGATAGGACTGAATCTGCATTCAAATTGTGAGAACCATGATCACGAAGAAATTTTGTTCGTAACCTGTTGTTGCTGAGTGCTCAGTTTCTTGTGTTCCTACCCATGTTTCAACACTATGAGTAGCAAGTGGCTCAGACTCTGCTGCCTCAACAGACACAACTGTGTCTGTGTAACACCCTGTAGATGCAGATGTTGGTCTAATGAGATACTGCACAAGTTGTCATTTAGATTTATGATACTACCTATTGTCCAAAATGCAAAGTTAAAGGAAAAGCTTTGCAGGAAGAAGCATCAATCCTAGAAAACTACTAATTTGTAGCATTACTAACGTATTAATATCATTAAGAAGCAGCCTCTGCTCAGTAACTTGATTTCCTTACACATACCTTACTTAGATGAAAAGATATCCTTACACAGATGAAATGATAAATTTGCTGTTTGCAGAGAATAGGATAACAAACAAAAACCCCCATCCAAACAAGATAAAAATACCATAGTAAACATTAAAAGTGGGAGATCAGAATTTAGTGTCTGTGTTTTCTGTACATTTTTATACTTGTATTATTGGTAAAAGATTACATGATGATTACTTTCACTCTCTCATGGATTTATACTAGTTAAAAGGTATTTCATTTGTCTGTCCTGCACAATGGGAATCAATGGGAATACAAGCTCTGCACCATCATCCATTTCGTAACACAAAAGGATATTGACTGGACCTATTTGCCAGAATCACTCTTCAAGGGGATCTGATGCCTAGCTGAATTATGCCCTCTATTAGCTGCCCTCTACTCACAGAAACAGAATCAATCAGGTGTTAGAAATATTCATGTCATCTACACAGAGCCCTTAAAAAACACAAGTTTCAGATTTTTTTTCTTTACATTCAACATTCCTCTCTAATCACAACCCTTTGTCAGTTTTTACATTGAAAGATGCACACATAATCTCAACTCCTCAGCAGCTCCTAACACAGGCCTCATACACACCTCACTATGATGACATCCTAGACAAGAATTCAAGCATTAGAACCAAAACTTCCAGGAGAATTTTCTCAACATTCATTACATTCTCTCCAAATAACCTTCAACAAAAGCAATTTATAAATTTTCCATACACTAGAGTAGCGGCACATCTCACCATGGGACTGCAGTTAAGCTTCTGTATTCTGCTTCCTATCACCATAAATTAGAATATCCTAGCAGTCTCTTACATTCTCTTTCGTGTGAGGAAAAAAAAAACATCACAGAAATCAGAAGTAAAAAAGGTCATGGAGTCCATCAGCCTGTCTACTATAAAAAGACAATAAAATGCTGTACTGGGAGCAATTTAATAAAAGTCTTAACAAACAGGAATCACTCTAGGAGCAAGGGAACAAAAACTGAACAGAATGTTCTTTAAAATTTAATTCTTTTGGTTTATACACAAAACAATAGCCTAAATTTGACTTCAGCAGAAGAAATCAGTCGTGCATAAAAGTCATTCTAAGCCTGTGTATACTCCATGGCCATTTAAAAAGGCCTGTCACAGGCCTCATCTGTAAAAGCACAAAAGGTTCTCTGGTTTAATTAAAATCAGTTTAAAATTGATCTCACTAAGTCACTATCAATTTCTAAAGTAGACAGATAATTACAGCTCTTTAAACACCAAATTTCAACTAAGCTAATGTAAATAAGGTTTAAATTGGCCAAAGTATTAGATATTCACACCAAGTGAACTGGATGCAATTCTAAAAATTATTGAAGCCAAAAGGGTACAATTCCAGTGTCCTGAATGAGATCACACACGGCCCAGGCACCTCTGTGCCTCTCACAAGGTCCACAGGGAGCCCTCTGGACAGGCTTGGCATTCCACTCCTTCATGGACTCTATCTCCTGGTGAGTTCATCCAGCAGCACAAAAGGCTCACCTGGATACCAGAACAGAGCTACACTGCCCGAGTTACACCCAGGATTAGAGCTGGGCCAGGCCACACACCATCCAGAGGATGCTACAGGTCCTTCAGCCCAGTGTGGCTGCCCCTGAGAGCAAGGCAGAGCGGACAGAGCCGGGACCGACATGAACACGGACACTCACACCTTCCCAAAGGACATGGGGCAGCCCGATCTCCAGGTCCAGCTAGAGAGCACTCAGTGCCCTCAGCCACCACAAAACCCTGCCAGGAAGCTACTGTTGCCTCAGCTGTACTGTTTAACCTTGTGCCACGTCCCTGTTCTCGAGATTAGAATAATTTCAGTTGTTTATTATTACATATCTGAAATACTATAAACTTTCTCTGCGTAGCCTTCCAACCATAGCTTGCCTTGTCTGCATGTCAGAGAAATTGCACTGAACCAATTCAGCTGGCTTCTTAAAAAATAAAACGACAGGCCTTAAATTCTTCTCATCTTATCTCAGTTCAAAGAACACCAAATAACTGTTGGCAACTAATTACAAAATTATCAGAATGAAAACAACCAAAAGCAATTTTAAAACCCTACACTACAGTGTTGTGCATTGTACGAGACACACGTTTAGAAACAGAGAAAAGCCACAAATGGAAGGGCCTTCCAATTGTAATATTAAAAATCAACTTTTTAAAATACATATTTTACAGTCTTAGAAGATGATGTAACATATATTTTATAGCAGACATGTGCAAAGTACTTCACATTCAATTACAAAAGCTCAGAAATATTCTTAACAGCTCTTTCACCACAGCAATCCTTCCTGATGATCAACCTTTCATGCAAAATAGCAGCTCAGGTCCAGAGCAGAGGGGAAAAGAAAATAGTCTATTGCTGTAAAGCAATGCTGTCCACATCTTAGTGGCACCAAGTGAGATGAATGAGGGAGATGTGAAGCCTAAGAGCATTTCCCACTGATGGAAAGAGCACATTCTCTTGTGCCCAACCTGACACTAAAGGACAACAAAACAGTAATGTA
The DNA here is from genome assembly GCA_013397155.1 of Irena cyanogastra. Taxonomy (NCBI): domain Eukaryota; kingdom Metazoa; phylum Chordata; class Aves; order Passeriformes; family Irenidae; genus Irena; species Irena cyanogastra. Next base: position 832,840 of record VWZV01000437.1, read on the forward strand.
ATTTATTTTAGATCATCAGTCTTTGTTTTCAGCCACAAAAGTGGCAGTTTAGGTTTTTTGAACAAAAGTTCTAATAGCATCTGTGGATGAAAAGGTGTAAATAGCTTAGATTTTTGTTATTCCGATAGAATTTTATAGATCAGTACAGAAACTCTGACGTGATCACCTCCTCACTCCTGCTTTAAGCATGTGATACAGAATGCTTGCAAGTTCATTTCAGCTCTCCCTGAAAGTGAGAAATTACAGATGCAGTTTTAAAGGTAGCTCAACTATCTGAATACACCTATATTATACACAGCTCGTTTTCATTAGAATAACAAATTCATCTTCAGAGCATTTGCGGGTGGTAACTCTGATGTGGAAGAAAAGGTATTGGGTCATACTCAAAGCCAACTATCAAAGCACTGCTCCAAGCAATTTCTGCAGTGTTGCTTCTCATAAGGAAGCCCTAAACACCTGCATCAAACTATACACAAACAAAGTAAGTGAGCTTCAAATATTTATTATTTACAAACATACACACACAAATGTTCAACCTACCAGAAACAAAAAACGAACCATTCTTGGAGATTAATCTGACATGACAATAACCATTACTGTTCAGCTCCTACCTCACAGAAATATGTAAAATGTTGCAAGTTCCTAATCAGTTATAGTTTGACTCATTTACTGAATTTCAAAGACACCACTAAATATGCAAAATAAGATGGCACTGATCTCAACGCAGCCTATGTTGAAACAAACAAGTACCACCTCTTTGCACAAACAAGCTTTCAAAGAAAGTCACTTTCAAATAAAGATTTTCCTAACTCCTAAAATGAAAAGGTCTCACTTAACTTTTTCATCTCACCTACTGAGCGTTAACTGCAACTGTGGCTTATCTAAATTTTTATCAAGTGTATCTATAGAGGGAAGCATTGCTGAGTTACCTTGTATTGGATATAATGTTACAAATTATTTCCTCACCAAGGCTTTCCCTGGTTGCCACGGTCACAGACTAGGTTCAGTTACTCAGCTGTTAGATTTCCAAAACGTCACAAATAACATATTCTCTGAGGTCATTCAATGCATGTTTGTTTCCATTCTCCATTAAAAAGCATTTCAAAGAGTTGTGCATTGTAAAAGCCAGAATGCTCTTCTTTAGCCAGAGTTTAAATAATTGTGTTTTTATTGACAGACTCCCACAATGCATGTCACTGAGTTGTTACAATCAAGCCACTTACCTCCTTAATGCAACAACTCATTTTAAGCCATTTGGTGAAATTACAGCACATCTCTCTAGAATAAGAATCACATCAGCTGATATTAATACGCCCATCAAATTTTTCACACCTCGAGAAATAAAAGAACAGTTTAAACCTGGTCTAGCCTTAACACTAAGAAACACTAAGAAAGAAAAAAAAGCCTACCAAAAAGTAAGTTGGTAAATAACAAACACTTTCTACATCAGTAACAATCACCTATTTAGTCAGAGAATAAGAGAAATCACCCTTTCCTTAATTACATATTTGTTACTAGAACTCACTTTCCAAATTCATCTCTGGTTGATCAGCCAATCATTCTCCAAAACTCCTTACACAACTCACTGATGTAGTTCACCCAACACCCTGATACCTGCCTTGGCCTGCTAGAACTGCCAAACTCACATCACCAGCTGCCTAACAGAACAGCTTCCAGGCTCCTCAGCCATCACTAACCCTCCATCCAGCTCAGTGATCCATCCTGTCAGCCCATCTGATGAATGACAAAACACCCCAAGGATGAACACAAGCAGGTCTGGAAAAACAAGCCAGTACCAGCACCAGCTGCTTTCAGCATAGTGAATAACAGAAGACACTTCCCAAAAAATATCCAGCCCAATTTTTTCCAAAAAAATTTTTTCCTGTGGGCAAATTTCTTTTTAACTTATAGTTAAGTTATTGAGAACATTTCACCCACTTTCCAAATAGGCAAACGGACACACAAGTTGCAAGCCTATAGAGAATATTCACAACAGAGAACCAACACTTATTTCAGGAGGTGGGGTGTGGGTGTAAGTTTTGTTGTTCTTCCTGGGGAAAGAACTTTTGTTCCCAGTTTCAATACAAAAGTCTGTAGAGGCAGTCCATGCAAAGATTCTAACTGGAGAGAACACTGATTCTTTCAGTCAAGATCTGAAAACAGCTTTAAATATTACACAGAAATAAGGGAGCAAGGATGTTGCATAGAAACTGTGAAGTTTTCCTAGGTCATAAATTAATTTGCAAACAACACTTAATGGGTTTGCAGTCATATCCCATAAAATCATTTCACCAAACATTCGTGAAACTGAAATCAGTACACAGCAGTCCTTTTCAAAAATGGTCTATTTAACACACCACACTTCTCTTTCATCACTCTGTCTACAGAGTGACAGTGTGGATTCCCACTACTTCTGCTCAGTCAGATCATTTACAGCAAGACTCTAATATAAAACTCATCAGGGGGGAAGGGAGGAAGAAATTTTTTAAAAACTGAAGTGTGAGAGCACATTGACAGCAGTCAATTTCTAATTCAAGCACAGTTTGAATGCTCCAGCTTGGAGATTTGAATTTTTAATTTCACCAAGAGAGTGGGTTCCAAATTAAGCATCTGATGCACAGTCAGTCTGAAACTAGAATTGAGTTTACTGAAATAGAAAGTAATTTTCTCTTAACAGCTCAGTAGTGATCACATATAATGAAAATAAAACAACGTGGCAGCTCCTATATTGCCAAGGGTGAGGAGTCAGAAGGCTTTTAGTTTTACAATTTAATACCAAAGTCCCAGGACAAATGCTCCTCCTTTGCCTGCTGAAGGAAGTTCACCTTGTAGCCCCAGTCAGGCTGTCAGATGCAATGTCCATGTTGTCCAGGCAAGAACAGAGATGGAACAGAGCTCCAGACATCAGGAAAGCTGAGCACTAAACTCCCACAGAAAGCACAGCAGGTCGGGATGCAGATTAAATACAAGACACTGCAAAAGCCAGGCACGAACACAAACTGCAGTTACAGCAATGCACAGGACACAAGGCCAACCTGCAGCTAGGAGAAATGCAAAGAAGTGGTGCTGCTCCCTCACCCTGCTCCCCTGAAAACAAAGTCTCAGGGCTTTACACGAAGCCCTACAGCTCTTTAAGCTCTGACAGAACTTCTGCACTCGGGTGTTGTTTGCTCTTTCAGCAGCAGTTGTGTGAACTGTACCTTCGCCAGCTGACAATAAATCTCCACTCTGAGTGGCGAGATGAAGATCCTCCAGTGACCCCACGAGGCACAGCCTGCAGCACTGCTCTCCTGTCCTCAACACCTGCACAAGCAGCTTCAGTTAGTGCAAGTCCTTGCTAAACACCAGCAGATTGCTCAGCATCATCATCTGCAGATGTTACAACCTGTGAGGGGTGAAGGTGCACTCCAGCAAGCAGAGTGCAGCTCCCTCAGAGACCTCCACTGGCAAGTGGGAAAGACACATATGGCATCCCTTTTGAGATCTTCACTGAGAATATGGCTTGACCTTTATAACCCTTACCCAAGGCTGTAGACAGACAAAACAGGAGCTGGAAGTTTGTTTTACTGGGCCCCTGAACACAAAAGTGAAGACGTCAGCTATATCCTTTTCCTCTAGCATAGAGAAGAAAAGTAGGTTGTTCAGTTGAAATTCTGAGATTCTCTATGAACAGGCTATGGAAGAAATACTATAGCAGAGATTGCTAAAACAGCAGCAGAATACTAACCACAGGCAAGAACACTTCTAGCAGAAAACACAGCTCCTTCTAAATACAGTGGGTCAGAAGTCACTCCACCTAGAGCAAGTCAGATATAGTTTTAAAATTTTTTTTTTAAATTAACATTCCAGGAAAGAATAGAGTTTCGAGAAGGTAATTGCACTGAACTACAGAATTTAGCAGATGTGGCAGCACAGAGGGACAAGAGCTGTCAATACAGAGTTTGAGAAGGCCTCAATACACAGCTGAAGAGCACTCAGAGGAGGCACCCACCCACCAGCACTAGACAGCTAGTTCTCCATACCTTTCCATGTAGGAGCCCTGGCATTAGAGGCCACACTTGCTATTTCCAACCCCCATCACCAGGTACGGCAGGAACATGGCGATCTGAGCAAGTGCCTGCTCAGCATCAGGCAGGAGCTGAGAGCAGCCCCGTGCACCTCACACCAGGACTGGAGACTGAAGACTCAAGGGGACCAAAGCCCATTCACACACCTCCAAAAGCCATGGCCACCAGAAGCAGACAAGGATCAAGGAATACAGTCAAGCAGCAGCCAGTCAACCCTAGACTGAGGGAGGACATCACCAACACCTACAAACCCACTTTGACTGTCATTCACTCATTTTTGTCTCCATCCTAACTCTGCTAATACCAACACTGCACATGCTTTCCATCACTCCCATCAAAGCCTGCCTTCTTTTACACTGACTTTCACTGTGTTTCAATCATTGCTCCCCAGTTACTCCTTCCAAACCAGGGGCTCATTTCTCTTCAAGTGAAAAAGAGAGTTGATCCAGAATATTTCCAATTGCTGCTCTGGAACTTTTGACAAAAACTCTGGACAGGTCATACTTCACAGTCTAGGATGATAACCATCCACAAAGCTCCTGAACAGTGCTCCAAGCCACAGAGAGATACTCTCTTTCCCAATACCAATTTCCACAATACTGCCACTCTTTATACTTTCCAATCTTTCCTTTTGGTTATGACCCCAACGCGCACACGGCTGCCTCCAGCCTCCTCAACAGCATTTCTCTCACAATAGCAAACAAGCATGTCTCAACTTGCACCCAAAAATCCTCCTCATATGAGCTTCCAGGCCCTCTACCTCCTCAGCCCACCCCATCCTTTCCTAGGTGGAGAACCTTCCTGCTTCACACTGCCCATCAGCAGGGTTCAGAATTTTCTAGGCTTCCCCAGGTGCATTTAAAAGAAGCCCAGCCCCACTTCAGCTGTGTTCGTTGATTTCATCACTTCCCTCCAGTTGCTCAGCTTTTTGGCTATGAGCACTTCACACAGTTCTCAGGGTTTCTTTTACATCTTTCACAGCACACAGAGTTTGTACAACAATCTAAACCAAACCTCACTCTAAAGGCACACTGACTCCATTCATCCCCTTAGAGATCATCTAAATGAAAACACTCTTGTGAGAGCTTCTTTCCCGTGACTATAAATCACTGCTGTTCATGTCTAGGAAATCAAGACAATTACCTGTCACAATTTACTCTGACATTCTCCCTGGGCTAACATATATTAGCTGATAACACAGGCCACTCTTGCTAACACATGTCTATGCTGCTCAACAAAAGCACAGACTTCTGCCAGAAGTCTTTTCTAACATACTTCTGTCACATGCTGTTTGTGATTCATGTAAGTACTACTACCTAACTACAAACACACAATATCTGCCACCTTTCACTGAACCTTACTGTGCTTTCATTTACTTTGGTAATAATAGCAGATGGGTATTAATCTTCAAGGAAACTATATGATCCCTATATGACATAGCTTATTTCTTGGGTGCCAGGGACTTTGCAGGATACTGCACTGAAATAAATTCTTCAGCAAAACACTTCAAGTTAAAAAATTTAAAAAAAAAGTCAGCACAAAAATCAGACCTCTCAAAAATATTCTCTGTATTAAAAGAATAAGCCAGTGAACAGTTTTTCAGGTCAACATATTCCAGATCCATCTTAGCATTTTAAGTGGATAAAGAAGGTGCAGAATGTACCATATGGTGTTAAAACACACACACCTGAACAGATCTGCTTCAGTAACAAAAAGCTTGGCAGAGGAAAACTTTGAGTGTCATTCAGATAGTTTTCCAGAATAAATACAGATTGTTAACTCATTACTTCCAATTCTAAAGCAGTATTATTTTCTTTAGAAAACCTGAATTCATAATCCAGGATCAGCAGGGTCCTGTGCAAGGTAGCTCATATTTGCATATCCCTTTCAGGTGTATGGGATAGGTCCCTGTGTAATTAGGGATTTCTTCTGCTTCTTTCAGGTTTAGACACAATACTCCTGACAAGTATTATTATTCAGAAGTAGCAGGCAGAACTGCTGTAGCTTCCTTTCAAGGAAAGGATCTATGAGTTCTGAGGTACAGCAGTAATCTGATGCATTTGCTTTGTGGCTGAAGCAGACCGTGTGAGAAACTACACAACTTATCCCAGTCACAAAGCATGCCCAAGACAGAGCAAAGGACTAACACAGGACTCCTGAAAGACAGCTAAGTATTTTCCCTATCAGAATACACCTAAAGCTTTGTACCTTTAGAACTCCTGTCTTCATGGAAAAGGTTGGAGATTTAAAGCAGCACTCAGAATTTTATCTTTATATTATCTAAGCTATGAAACCTTAGAGTCGCAGGTCCCCTTGAGGCAGATCCTGCAATAATGCCATTCTGTCTGGTGAATTTTTATTGGAAACTTCAGGTTTAACTTACATTTTTCACCAGAAACATTAAGCAAACACAAACATCATATTTAGAGGACTCTTTGTCAATAACAACTTGCACCTGTCTACGTTTTTGTACTTCAAATCTAAACAAGTCTGCGATCTGAGACTGGAAAATAACTTAAACATCTGTGCCAAGTAAATTCACTAAGATAGCCTATGGACATAAATAGATAATTGACAGGCTCCTTTACTTTATGTTGGAAACCTTTTAAATTTTCTCCTGACTAGGCAGAAAGGAAAACTCACAGTATTTTGAATGTACTTGCCATAGCTGCTCAACCCAGAAAGCATCCTCTCTCTCCAGCCCTCTCTGAGCAGGAGCACCTTGCATGATTAGCTTTACAAAAACAAAGAGGTGACAACAAAACCATGAGAGACACTGAGAGGACTGAGATTTTTATTCCTGAGCAATAAAAGTGTCATAGTGCTTCACTGAACAAAAACATATGAAATGTCTTCAATTACCTTGAAGTCTGAGGCATAAGCAAGGACTGTGGCAGAGAAAGCCAGGAAGGCAGAACTAAGAACATCTTTAAGGTTAGAATGCCCTCTTTGGGTATAAAAACATATTTGCAGCAACAGTAAATTTCAGTAAGTACAGTGGTATTTTATGCTACAGGAAGGAAAGCGAATCAAAGAATGCAAGTGTGCTAGTCCAAGACTTCTAAGATGTTAGAAATTACTCTAATTACCCTGCACTAGCAGCAATGTTCTGAAGAGGCCACATAACAATAGTTATGTCAGAGGATGACACCACTCCACACAGAGCAGTGCAGAGGGTCAGGACAAGAAAGAGATGGGCGTAACTAAAAATAGGAAAGCTTCCAACTGGATACAAAGACAAACTTTTTCACCCTGAGGGCAGCCAAGAAGTGAAGCAGGCTACCCAGAGAGGCTGCAATATCCCTGGAGGTTTTCAAGGCCCAACAAGAAAAAAAGCTCTGAGCAACCTGACACAACCCCAGAGCCAGTCCTGCTTTGAGCAGGGAATTGGACCAGAGATCATCTGAGGTTCCCTCGAACCCAAACTATCCTGACATACTTCTAAGATTTAAATACATGTCTCAAGATTTCCAGTATTTCATTAGTTAACTATACCCACAATGAAAGTTCAAGAGTTTCACCTGTGGGGATGCATCCAATCTTGCAAGAAAGCAACTTCTCTGATTTATAACTCCACAAAGGAGTCACTAGAAGTTAGCAAACAATAGTTCCATCACATCCTGGAAGCTGAAAACAGCTCGCTTTCTATGAATGAAATTCAGAATAAAGTTCAATACTAAAAATAAATAAGTTTTCAAACAGCATTTAAGCATCCATCATTCACACACAGAGAGAGAAATTACAAGCTTTGGTGATGGTCAGGGCCTTAAGCAAGACAGATACAGTAAAGCATAACAGCACAGGAACTCCAATTGTTCCACAGCAGCAGGCCTTTAGCAGTTAGCTGGCAATTAAATGATGCTCATGAGCATCACTTAAATGTCACTTTGATCTATTGCAGTTATTTCACAAAATCTTTATTACTGAGGCTTTTTATTGGCTGTACAAACATTGGCAAGCACTCCTCTTTGCTGTATTAAAAATTATTTTGATACTTATTGCTAGGCTGCTTGCCAACTGGAAGACAAGATGGAGCCATCTGTGAGACTACAACTCTCTGAAGACACTTGCCTTTCAAAAACATAATCCCTTAAATGGTGCCAAGGGCATTACACACAAAAAAACTAACATCATGTCTGAACAGCTGCAGCAAAACCTGCCTGTCTCACAAATTTCCCAGCAAAGCAAGGAGGAAGACCACTTCTGCCTAGGGAATACTGCCTCTACCCTATCCAGTCCATGAAGTCTGATTATGACACGAGCATGTAAAAAGCCATGCCTGAATACTCTGCCACACAGATGTATCAGGCAGCCAAAACTCTGCCAGAGATCTATAAGTTATCTACAACTGAATTAAGTAGCAAACACAGCTATTTCTCTATCTTCTCTTTCTTGGTTTGGTAGAAATTTGAGGGATTTTTGGAGCTGGTCTCTTTCTTCTTCCACTGTTCAGCAATGTTGGTGCTCAAAATACGTACACAGGCTGCTACCCAGAATTCCTTACATCCTCTGTATTGTCTTCACCTGGTCTGCTTGATTTTGATTATTATTACTCCTGGTATTATTCCCTACTTGCCCCCTGCCTAGTAATCCTCCTTTTAGAAACTCCTCATATTTTATATCATGATTCCTAAGCCATTAGAGATCACTTTTAGCCAAGTAATATCTAGGACAACTCCTCCCAAGAGACCTGCAGGAAAGACAGCAGCCCCGTGTACTTCTCATGGCTTGCACTGAAGAGTCATACTGGCCTCTGAGCATTAAAACCATAGCCATTCTAAACTTGCAAGGGTCACATTTAATGCCTAGGCTTCCAACTTTATGTTCAGGCAAAGCACACAGGGTTTCACTAGAGCATGGCAGCACATGAAGCAGTAACACCAGAAGTGTGTGTGCATCCAGATCCAGGACAAAAGTCTGGGCTCTCATCAAGAAATTCAGTGCCCTGCCAAACTCACCAGAACCACAGAAAACAGTTACTACACACCATGCTCACTACTCGTAACAAAGATAAATTATTTAAAAATAATATTAAATTAATTCAGAAAGTGAACTACATGAATATACACTGCCTACTTACCCCAAAGATGGAAAACCTTACCAACCACACTCTAAAAGATAAACACAAGGCCTGAAGTACAACAGGGCAAGCCAGCTGGTTTCACCAAGGGCAATCAGAAGTTTTATGGATTATTCTTCCCAAAACAGCAACGCTGGTTTTCACCTGCCAGTCCTACTTCACACAGGAAAAGATGACAACAAATCTACTCCTGAAATCTACATCACAACTATACTCAAGGTGGGCAGAAAGCATCTCCTTGGCTAACATGAAATGGATCCTAACTTGACCCTGGAACAGAGGACACCATGGAAAATTCTGTCATTGGCAAAAAGCTGGCACTGTAGTAGGAAAATTCTCAATCAGCTAAAAGAACAAATACCCTACTGCTAGTCCTGCTAGTCCTCACTGCATACAAAAAAAAGAAGCTGAAGCTAATCTTTTCTTAGCTTATAGCTAACTTGAGACCCCCTGGCAAAACCAGATTTTCCCCCAGTCTTCATTCTCATAGGAAGCAGACATCTAGTTCTGAGGGACTGCTCAGAGGAAACCATTAACTGGAGCAGCTCTTCTCTCACAGCCAAGTCTGTACAAGTGCCCAGCAGATCACAAATGTGGGAACACTACAGCAGCTCTCCCACCATGACCATGTACAGGCTCCCCAGGGGAAAGGGAAACACAATACCTGTTGATTATTAACTACTTTGGGAGCAAAACCACACAGAGACTCAGTTGCTCTGGTTCTACACCCCAGGCAACAGTAATCAGATCCTTCTTACACAATTTCAGTGAGAGTCTCCTCAAGATTCTCACTGCTCTGAGCAAATTAAAATGTCCTACTCTCCTAAAGAAGGATTCTGGCAGGACAGGAGCAAAGTTCCAGCCTGGTGCCCTGCTAAAACAGTCCCACTGCAGTGGCAGCACAGCATGGGACCACCCAAGGTGTCCAAGAGCACCTCACGCTCCTGAGACCCCACATCTCTGCTGAAGCACAGATATCAGCACCCTATCCACACTGCTCCCAGTGCAGACACAGCAACCAAAAAGATGTTAACAGCAAGGAAATCTTACTACAGCAGTGTAAAGTATCACCAAACTCAGCAGCTGTGTGTCACACCCTCCTGAGACTGGTGTGCCTACGGCTCTTCGGGAGCAGAGCTAGGAATGAAACAGCCACAGCTCAGCCTGAGCTGTTAATGCAAATACTGATGGGTTAATGCACTGCTCAGTAAATGGGAAAAGCCAAGCCCCAGCAAACAGCTGTGCTGCCCATTTCCTTCCATCACCAGGATCTCCACGGGCCATTAGCAGCAGGAAGCACCTGTAACTTAGACCAGTACCATGAAATTCAGTCTCATTCCTGCCACAGTAACTATCCTTGTCCAAAATCCTAACAGAGAATGGAAAGCTCTTGTCTTCAAAGACATGCTCTCTAACAACAGGGAGAAATTCAGTCTATATGATCAGCCTAGCTCTTGCAACAAAAAGTCAGACATTTTATGGAGCTGAGGCTCAATTTACCACCCTGAACAAGCTCAGGGACGCTCCTTCCTTTGAACCTTGTGGTGTTTCCCTGAAGTAGAACATTTACGTGTTGAGGAAGGGGAACAACCAACCACAAGAATTAGATAGCCACAACATAAAGGAAAAGCCTGTGGCAATAAGCATTTGGCCTTGCAAGTAGTCTCCCCCAGCACCATTCCAAGTGCCTGTATATCTGCAGTAATGATAACCCATAAGACTAAGCTGGTATGTCAGTGGGAAGAATGCTTACCACGTAACAGAAACAAAATACTTTAAGTATCCCACTACAACAGCAAGAAAGCAGTTCATTATAATGAAAAAAACTATTCTTCCCCTTCCTATGCTCTCTGGAGAATTAATAGCTTCCCAAAAACAAAACAAAAAGATGTTAAAAATTGCTTCCTTTATTGTTAAAAGTGTATTTTTCAGACCAGTCTGATGATTTTCACCATCATCAGACTGGTGATCTAAACTCAAATTGCTGTCAGATAGATGAGCTGAGCTGGGGACTGTGGTGCTCACCCCATCAATCAATAAAGTTGTGAAGCCATTGACAAACTTCATTATCTACAGACACCATTCAAAACATCACTATTATCTGATCCTAATTTTCCATTAGTATTATTATTCACCATTAAGCAAGGTCTTGAAAAGCTACACCAATGCCACACGCCTCACCTTACACAGATCTGGAGACTTTCAAAACTACTCAGAAAATCTAATGGTATCAACTCCCAGTTCCTGCCTCTCTCACAGATACTAACCCTTTCATTTTATTTAGTTTTACAATACTCACTATCAACCTCTTGACTTTTCACTCCACAGGTTGCCTCAAAGTCTCCCTACTAAGAGATTTTCCTCTGTAATGGTTTCCTGCCCCACTGACCTCTCAGCCCAGCAAAGGAAAACCTTCAGCAAGAGCACATTAAACCCCTCCAAACAACCAACTCTTCAGCCATTGCAGAGAACAGAGAAAGGTCACATATACCACATTCATTCTGCTCTTAATTTCAAGGAGCCACTTCTCCCACACAGCTCTTTCCCAAGGAGATCTTATAATCTAAGCATACATATAGTGTGTTTAATAATTTTTTGTTCAGTTGTAGTTCTGACTTGGTTGCTCTTTCATTCAATCCATAAACATAGGTAGTGCATATAACTTTAAAGGAGCTAGTTAAGCAATACTATGAAAACACATTTTCCACTTTCCATCCCTTATTCTAAGTACACAGCTGTTTATGTAGTAAATATTTACTATTTAAGGTAAAATCTAATTTAGTTGGAGTTTTTTTTACACTTGTCAGTGTTATGAATAAACAGAGTGACAGAGGGCAAAAAGAACAGAGTAACAAGACAATTTACCCTGACACCAGGGTGGCACAACTCAGACACCTATTTGTAAGGCAGCAAGAGAGGAAGGGAGGAGGTGGTGAAAAAAATCAGAAAGTGCCATTGATCATACTCATTAGACAGCTGGGTCCCAATTAGAAATATATCACACAGAGATAATAAGAGGTGTTCTGGAAGGAAGCCTGGCTGTGAGATGAAGGAGGGTCTGAAACACAGCGAGCAGCATTTTACAGTGCATACAAAGGGGAAGCAGAATCCAAATTCTGCAAGTCCCAAAGGAATCACAGCAAACAAAGAAACCCTACTTGAGGCAAGCACATGATCTCACCCCTCTGCCTGCAGACTTCAGATTACTCATTAAGCCACTTCACATTCTCAGCATCAATAAATAGGGAAGTAACTCCATGTCAATAGCTAATTCAATTTCCATACAGAAAACTCATGTTTAGCAAACAAACTATGCTCATAGTGGATCTTAGCTTCCACAGCATCAGTAGCTTGCAGGCTTGGTATTTCTCTCTGAAAGCATTTTTCAGGTGAGCTCTTAATGGAATCCACACCTAAGGTAAAGGAGAAGAAAAAAGAAAATTACATGGTGTGTTAAATAGTTAACACCACATAGAATAAAGGAAACACCTTCAAAAAAGGATACTAGCATGCTGAAAATAGGAACAGCAGCCTTTGTTCAGTGCCAGAGGGCCAAGTTTCTCCTTGTGTGTCTGCTGGTTTACAAAGAGCGCATTCATTCTGAATACATAAGGGTTTTGCAGGACTTTTCCTTCAAGAATATTGAATAGTATTACAACATACCCTGGGTTCAATCCTAATCTAAGTGACGCGGGATGAAAGGGCTGCTTTCTGGAAAAAGACACACGATGCTAAGGATGAACTTGGAAATCACTATGGCAACTCCGCAGGTCCCTTCCCGTTCACCTTGGAGGCCAATACTCCAAAGGAGGTAAGAAAACCCCTTTCCACAGGAATCATTAACATGCAATATGGCCAAAACCAGAAGAGGTCACAGCCTGCCTCCGCTCAATTAGAAAGAGGCATTCTCTCAAAGAAACGCAATGCTAAAATGGGAAAAGAAAAAAATCATAACTCCCGGGGAGCACTCGTGAGGCGTCACACACTCGAGTAAATCGCACTTGAAAGGTCAGCTGGTTCAGTAGCTGTCAAAGGCCCAAGCCACAGCGAGCTAAAAAAGCCTAACCAAGTGTGCCTAATTTGTGAACAAAGTCAGAATTAACCTTTAGGGTTTTCGCTTTTGTCAGTACAAAACATTGTTTGCAGTGCTTTCTGTCCTCCTGTTCATCACAATTAATTTATCCTGGTGCTAATAAATCCTCTTTTCTTACACAAACCCACTACAATTCCACCAGAAGCAGCTTAGACCCAAAGTTTTGACTTCACTTTACTGAAGAGAACAAAGGATGATCTATCTAAATTTAAAGAGGGAGGAAGCCAGTGGCAATACAATACCTGCCTCTGACTGCTTTTTAGAGTGCTGCTGCATTGTAATCTTCAATGTCATGTATGAGAACATGCTATTTTTGGTACCTAATCTCAAAGAGAGCTATAAAGAAAATTGATCACTCTGGTAGTATCAAACACTAGGAAGAAAAAAGACATATTGGATATGGTCCTAATCTCAAGTATACAGAACACTGCACATAAACATTCGGTAGTTCTTGTACATTCCTTCAACTTGCCATGATCCCAAGATTTTAAGCAACCACAAACCTCTACATCTAGCCTTTTTTTTCTTTTAAATCAAATACTTATTTTAAACACCCTACTTTGCAGTTTCATAAGGGCCTAGAAGCCCTATGAATAGTAAAACACGTACTGTAGCTTCAGCTGGAAAACCGCTGTCAATGCCTTCCCAGAATGAAGCACAACAATCTCAATTTCAGCAATGAGATGGGGGAACATACAACAGTATTAAAGGGACTTTAGTATTTAAACACCAAGAAAAGTTTTAATAAGTAGAACTTCTCCCATTTTCAGGAGTTACTGTAAGGCCAATAGCAAATTAGCAAGTAAATTAACCAATAGGAAAGGACAAAACAAGATAATGCATCCCAGGGGACTTCACTCATTTCTTTGAAAACTGTCATTACTTCTAATTAGCAGCAGCACTTGCTGCTACACCTTCTGCAGCATATTTTGTGAAAACCTGTATTATAAAACCACCTCACTGCAGAACTCTTAAAATGCTAGCATAATTAATTCAAAAGCATAGCAAGAAGTTACTCAAGCACTTGTAAACAAAGATTAACGTGGATTACCAAAACATGAATGACCCGTTTTCTATTAAACTGTTGGCAAGGATGACTGAAGTGTTTGCAGAAAGTCTTGGTGGACTCATGGAGCTGGGAGAACCACGTATCCCAAACAACCCAAAAGACAGCAGACACACCTAGTGAGAAATAACACCTTTCTTTCCCAGTTGTCCTGGGAAAGGTGAAGTGGTTTTTTTCCAGAATTTTCCCATGGCTCCAGCCTTTTGCCAGCATCACGGTTGATAAGGAGGGCAACCCTAGCTCGGACCAGCAGATTTCTGCAGCTCGGAAAGAAACAGAGAGCAGTTCATCCACATTAGAGGTCATGGTCTTGTAAGATTCATTTATTTATAAAAGCATATACACAGAGAGAGTCTGCTGAGAAGGCAGTTTCCTTTTTCTTCCTTAAGCCAGGACTGGAGACATAATGTGGGTGACTTTTCTAAGAGCACCATTACTTCTCTCTTTGCAGGTGGTTATTTAAAAAAAAAATAAACCATACCAAATAAACCATTGATATCTTTGTATCACTATAACCGTGCTCACACGGGCTGAAGCGAAATCAAAGTATCTTATTTTTTGAGTTAAAAAACTATAGCTACATTATCTCGAAGTTGCAAGACCCTTTTCCATACCCTTTTTTAGGCTGCGTTAACTGCGAAACAAACGCCAACATCACCAGGGGCTTTAAAAAATTAAAAAAGAAAAAAAATCCTAAAACTTTCGGACTGCGAAATGAAAGATCCGGTTTTTGNAGGGCGGCGGGCGGGACCGGCTCCGGAGGGTGGTGCGGCGCGGCCGGGGCTGGGCGCCCCACGGCCTCAGGGAACCCGGGTCCTCCGGGCTCCCGCCCGCGCAGTGGTCTCAGGCTGTGCAGGCTCTGTTCCCGCAAGTCTGCAGCATTCAGCTGGGCGGGAGAGGAAACAGAGGATCACAGAATCGATCAGATTGGAAGGCACCACACCGGTCCGAGCTCCCTGCTCAAGCAGGGCCATCCTAGAGCACATGGCATGGAATTGCGTCCAGATGGTTCTGGAGTATTTCCAGTGAGGGAGACTCCACA
>VWZV01000437.1:848345-924615 GCA_013397155.1 Irena cyanogastra
AAAAAAAAAAAAAAAAAAAAAAAAAAAAAAAAAAAAAAAAAAAAAAAAAAAACAACCAACTACATTCTCCCCATACTCAACGCGGCCCCCAAGAGCAGCCGCTGCTCCCAGCCCGAGGGCAGCATCCAGCCGAGCCGCCCGGCCCCTCCAGCGGGGAGCAGCGCTCCCGGCCCCGGGCCCGACAGGGGTGCCCCACATCCCCTGCGCGTTCGGGGGCTCCTGCGGAGCTCTCCGGCCGGACACCGCCCGCCTCCCCCCTCGCTGCCCGCAGCACCGCGGTGCCCCNTCCCATGCGGTGATTTCTGCCCATTTTCTCTTGTCCTATAGCTTGGCACCACTGAGAAGAGCCTGGCTCCATCCTCTTGACAGCTTCCCTTCAGATATTTAAAAACATGGATAATGTCCCCTCTCCGTTGTCTCTCTTGAGGCTGAACAGGTCCAGCTCCCTCAGCCTCTCCTCACAAGGACACAGCTGGAACAGCCTGACCTAAACAACCCAAGGGATATTCCAAACCATATGTTCACATGATGTCATGCCCAACAGTAATGGCTGAGGGGAGGAGGAGGAAGAGAGGATGTTCAAATTTATGGCATTTTTCTTCCAAATTCACTGTTATGCGTGATGGATCCTTGCTTTCCTGGGGATGACTGAATGCCTACCTGCCCGTGGGAAGTGGTGAACGAGTTCCTTGTTGCATATCATTGGAACAACATGAGTTTCTGCTAAAATCCCCTTTTCTGTTTTGTGTTTTAGGTAATTTTAGTCCTCCACCATTTCCAGTGTATCTTCTCCTCCCTAGTTAACACATATATCATCTTTTGCTATCCCTAGTATTTATCTACTGACAGTTTTATTTCTATTGTAATTCATAATTACGAGCTTTATATAAGCTTATGAGTGCCCACTGACTACAGCTTTTATTAACTCTGCTAAAGTGGTACCTGCTTCACTCATAGATCATCATATCCACTATATTAATCATGTGCATGAAATCAGTGTTTTCCAGATGGCCTCCATCCATCCCAGTCTTCAAGAATGCTCCTTCCTTCTCAGATGTAGGAAATGCTAGTAAGTTAAATACACCATTCTGTGCACAAGGAAGTTTTCACAACATTCGGAAAAGTTGCTAAAAAAATCCCGGGTTTAACTAACAACTGTCGTATTTCTGATTTTCTCTGGTTTCAGTCCATTTACTAAGAAATACAGGACATGCTAAGAGAGTTTTGACCTCCTGCTCCAGTCTGTGCCCTTCCTGACTTGTGAGAGAAGACAGCAAGCAGCTGTGCCTCACACCATAAATAGCCACACATCCTTCTTCTTCCTTCAGCCTTGCTGCAGTGCATCTGATTCAAGCGATGTCAGTGCTGGCTCCCATCGTTCAGAAGGAAATTGGTTGTAAAAAGGCAGCTCTGTGGGTGCAGACAAAGGGCCCACCTAGCACAGCCTTGCCTCCAGCTCAAAGCCAGGGCAGCTCTCTCAGCAAGAGCAGGAGCAAGGCAGCACCCACAGCACTTCCCCTTTGGCCTGTCTCCCCCCTCCCTGGCCAATGTGTGCTCAGGGGTTCCTCAGCTCGGGGTGGTTTGTGGAGCCTGCAGTGCTGCTCACGCTCTCCAGGGGCTTGCCCAGCCCCACCTTGAGCCTGCTTCAGCTTTTGGCCCACACAGCATCCACAGGCGAGGGGCTGCCCAGGTCTCACCTGCTGCACAAGGCACCAACTCTTGCTCTGAGCCTGGTTGTGGCTCCCTGCCTTTGCCAGCTCCTGGATTTTTGCCCTTTAAAAACCATATTTTTCCCAATGTGCCTGTGCCTCTGATGATTTCCTGTGTTAACACATAATGTAGTCCATTTTCCAAACTGTGCAGTGCTACATGAATCAAGCTGACCTAGTACAGCTGCTCTCTAATTTTTTTCTGTTTCTGCTTTCTGGGATGAGGGGACTAAGTAAGTGTTCAGGTTTTCTATGGATTCCTACAGTGGCATCTTCATGTTTCCTGTTCTGTTCTGTGCTCCTTTGCAAACGGACTGTAACATTTGATTGAGTGCAGCCACACACTTTACTGATGTTTTCTGATATGTAACTACTGCCACGGTTTCCTTCTCAGTGGCTGTGATCATTTCAGAGCTTTTCATCTTATATGAGAGGCCAGGAATTTTTTTTCCTGGTAGGTGCTGACTCAGTTCACACAGTGAATATCGTCTATGGTTTGATTGCTCAGTTATTCAACCTCACAAGTTCCTTCTGCAGTTCTTTGCAGCCAGCTCTTGTTCATGCTACCTCAAATAGCTCAGCATCAGCAGCAGACTTGTTTCAGCTGCTTATATGGTGAACGGGAGAGGTTCAAGAGACACTAGTTAATACAAAGCTACCAAAAGGTACATAGTCTCAAAACAAATATTTAAAAGAAGCAGGGCATGAGATGTACTCAGGAAAAAAACCTGTGCTAGTGAGTTCTCTGCATTTGTTCTGAATCTACTGGGAGAGTTAAAGTTTACCCCAAACCTCATCACTTCTGCTTCAGGGGAGCTTGCCTTACCTCATGTGTACATTTAACAAAAAAGTCCCACCAGACTAGAATACTCAGCAGACTGTAATTCATTACCTCAGATGACAATCAGGATGTGTGAATATGTGTGTGTGCACAGAACATGACATTCTGTTCCTTTTTCCAGAAAGGAGCTGCTTTTCCACAACCATGATCATTCAATTGCCAGACCATTGGAAAGGAGGTGCAGGGGTATGGCAGATAATTTTCAGTGAAGACTTAAAGCATACCTGGAGAATACCCCTCTGAAGCAAATGCTACTAGGGGAGAAGAGTATCCTTGGGTTTTAATGCTGTTTTAATTGTGCCCTAACCTAATTATAACCATAACCCTAAGCCTGATTCAAATGACATGGGGTAGATTTCTCTACATCTCTGGATGTAGAGAAATTTACCCCACTCCAGTTTGCCCTAATGCACTTTAGGGCAGTAGTTAAGTGTTTAGATTGAGATAGATGGTGTAAGAAATGACACAGTAAAGCATACCTAACAGTGGATACTATACTATAATACTGTCTTCTAGTTTAGATTAGTCAGAAGGGAGTTGGAGAATTTTGTTATTTCTTAACTTCCATTTTTCATTATAATGGCACATACAGGCACAGCCACCAAAAGAAATTATCCTGCTGGCTCCTTCCACTACTTCTCCAGTTGTGCCTGCCTTCCCTTTCCCTGTGCTACTGCCTGCTTTGTGCTGGCAGGAGAGTTTCACTGGCTCTACAATGAGCTAGGAACTTTTTTCCCCCACTAAAAACTTTCCTCCACTTAAAAGCAACTGTGAAGCTACGGGATTACATGCTGCATCAGAAATCACACCAAATTTTAACAAACCCTCTCTGTACTGAAGGCAGTGCTGCTGCCTCTTTCCTTCTCAAACAACTTCCTGAGCCCTCGTGCAAGCTCCAAATTGACCTGTTTTCCACTGCTTGTCTTGGCCTCTCAGCTTCTCATTATCTACACATAGCTGCTGCTTTGTGTGGTACCTTCGGTTCCAATTGACACCAGTGAATGAGAGCTCCCCCTTGCACCTGCTGCCATAAAGAGAAGATTTCCTGTAGCTCTGTCCCTTGCGACCTCTGGTTCGTCTCACAGCTCAGCTGCAAACTCTGCCTTTCTTCTCCTTGCATTCATCTTTGTTTTTCCCTCTCTGCTTCACCAGAGATCTTTTCTGTTTCAGTAGTAAATAATGTTTTCATCAAAACACGCCGCTGAAGGGAAGCCAGCTCTACTTGCAAATTCAAATCAAATACAAAAAAAAAGGTTTTGCTTGGCATAAAAATGAGGAAATCCTACACATGTTAGACTTATTTATTTTTATCTCTTTAGGATCAAGACATCTTGATCTTTTTAAGCTAGGCTCACATGTGGCACTGTGGCATCTATCATAGATCATAAGAGTAAAAAACATCATGCTCACATTCTAATACGGATTTTTTCCAGCTATTCTTCTCATCCTCTCTCCTTCCCTTTAAGAACCATTTGCAGGGCACCTTTTGGAGGATGGCTGCAGCATGGACTGGGACAGCTGCAGTGAGGTGGGAGGGTGAGAAGGAGTGGCTGGTGCAGAGCAGCAGCACAGGCTGGCAGAGCACAGTGAGGTAAACCACCCAATTGTCCAAAACCAGAAGAACTCATTTCACTTTCAATAATGAAGTTCATCACCAAATTCTTGTTTTCCATCAAAAACTAGTAAAAGCCAGGGTATTTTGGGTTAATATGGAAAAAACTTTTAAATATATGTATTTTTAGGTCATCCACAGAACTGAAGCAAAAAAATTTTTTGCATGAATTTAATCAGTGCTTTGTTTAGATATCTCATCATACCCTGTCCACAATGAGATGTTCTATATTTGTGCTTTAGTTAATTCTGTGGGTACTTACAATACCTCTGGAATACACTTTGTGATGTGATTAACATAAAGGTCATCTTCCTAATAGATAGAGAAATAAAATAAATCAGAGTGCCTAATGTGAAAGGTAAAAGTCCCATACTCAGATATTAAACCACAGAACTCCTAGAAACTTCAGCTAAGCCAGGATTTTGTTTAAAAAAAAATTTACACAAAACAAAGTCGTGTAAATCTGAAAGAAAAAGATGAGGCTTTATTGTGATTCTTCTTACAGGTGAATACATTTCACTTTCCAGAATCACCTGTTTCATTTTTCGTATACAGCTGTAACAGAGCAGCTCTGTGGCTTTACTGGCATCATTTTCTGATCCTGTTCCAAAGACAGTGACTCAACTGGTGTCAGGGTAGGCTTCAAAACGAGAGTAAAGCTGATAGCTCATTATCACTCAATTAAAAATATTTATGGGATTAATAATCACATATTACGGATAACTCAAAATGCTTGAAGTCCTAAGCCAGTGGTATACAATTCAAAAGAGTTAAGCCTTTCAATGTTTATTTTGACTGAATGACTTCTCATAAATTTAAATTAATCAAAGAAAAGAACTAAGTTTCCCTAGAGATACCTGATCACTAGCAAACAAGATGAGGATCCATACAGCTGTTCTGCAGGCTTTAAAAATGGATTTCACTCATAGTAGTGTGAACCAGCCATAATTTTTTGTCAGTAGACCAACTAAGAACAAAACTGTGAGAAACAAAAGCAGGAACACTGGTGATTTAAAAAGCAGAATAAACATATTTTTCTCATCAACTGTCCTTTTTACTGAACTAATCACCCCAAATTTCCTCAAATTTATTTCTCACGTTGTTCAGTATCTACTGCTTGTCACAAACTGGGGCTTAAACACTACACCACAGCCACTAAGTAAACAAACATTTCTGCATTAATTTTTGGTTTTACATCTGCATATGGAATTACTTTCAATTGAGCTGTCATTATTATAATGGGAGTTTTTTTCAGAGCACATGTGCATTTGGATTTGAAGTTGTCATTATTTGGCTGTAACGTTCATTTAAATAAACCTTACTTCTTTAACTGTCAGAATGGCCATTGTATACACCCGTTCTCATGGGTTGATTGAGTGGGTCCCATTGAGGAGAAGGCCATTTTCTCCCATTTTCATACCAATACACCTTGTAAGTGAAGAATCACTTAAATAATGTATTAAACAGAAATTCACTGCATTGGAAGTTCTAATACGTAAAACATGTTCCCATGCAAGCCAGAAATCCAAGGGGTACTAAAGCAGGATTGCCATCTGCAGATTGAAAGCCCACATCCTTACTTCTGTAGGGTTTGCCTGACAATGTGCAGATGGGCAATGAGGCAGGCATCCAGGCATTTCTGAGGAAACGGGAAAAAACCTACTCTCTTTGTGACCTTCACACGCCTTGCCTGTTCACAGGTATTTTCCTGATTGCTGAGCCAGGAGCCAGTCCTGCTCGTGGTACTGTTGGCTCTGCCTGATCAGAATTGTTAAAGGAAATATTTCTCTGGTTGGTGATACAAGCCACACGTAACAATTCTAGGAAATTCTGCTTGTCTACTTTTTAAGAAGTAAACTATACAAATTAAAAAGTCATCCTCATTTCATTCTCCAATTCAGGAAATGCTATGAGGTGACACAAATGTTTCAATTATTAACGCCTGAAAAGAGGAAAGCTGATTCCATTTCAGACACCATCAGATAATAGTTTTGCCAGAGGATGTTATTAGAGTTTTAGGCTAAATATATAATATAAATAACCTGTCTTCTGCTACACCAAAAAATCACTACTGGCTGGAAACAATTATTGTGACATAATACAGGGAAGTTTGCCAGCTGGGCTTGTTACATTTTCTAGCTCTACATTTACAATTTACATCAGTGCACAGCACTGTCTCCGAGCATAGCCAAGGTTCTGCTGCTCTATTTATGAACCCACTTTACGTATCAGTGGCTTAAAATTATAAGGCTGAAGTAAACCATGCAGTGAAGTAATCTAAACCAAATCCTTAGAAGATATTAATTTCCATTCAGGAAATAAGCACCACCTTTAAATGGACCATATTCAACATGAGTGAATTATTATTCCAATTATTCAGCCAGCTTTACAACTTGCCTGTGGCTCAATGTCAGTGTTTTGCTTGGCAGACTAATGAAAATTTGATTATCAAAGGCACCAGGTCAGCTGCACACACAGCTGCACTCGGGGGCAGGGAGTGAGCTGTAGCAGCCACCTTGGTCAGACACAAGGCCAAGGAATTGTCCATTACCTCATTTTATTATGTCAGTAATAAAATTAACAAAGAATGCTCCAAATAGCTATCTGGGCCTAAGAACAGGTGGATGTGGACCCACTTTTCTCTGCCCCAGTGATCTGTGGAGAAGGGTAAAGTGTGGGAAAGAGTGTCCTGCTGAGCCTGCCCTGGGACAAGGGACATCCGTGAAGGAAGCAGCCATCCCTCCTGTGCCCACAAGTGTTTATAAGGGAAGGCAGGGAAGAGATGCACAGGGAAAGGGAGGGAGAAAACCACTGCAATAATTTTATTTCATTCTTGGTTCAGCAAGTTGCAATGGTACTGGAGGTGAAATCCTAGGGAAGCCCGTGACAAAATCTCACAGGCAGATCAAAAGACCAGACTTCTACAGAGAAAACGGACCCTTACCATGTAACAGCTTGTCAGGAAACTTAGAATACAACAGAGCATGCTCTGGGACAGTTGTTATAATGTCACTTGTACTTTCTTGGTCTGATCACAGAAAACTGGAAAAATCTCTTTGGAGACTAATGTCTGGTTGGAGATAAGACTGCATTTGCAGTACATGGCTCCAGTGTGATTTGCTTTGGAAAAAGCTAAATGTGGCTCTACTCAAAATGTTGAAGTTAGCTCCTGGGAAACATTCTCCCTGTGAAATGAAAGTCATGGAAACTGCAGATACCTGCTTTTAAATGGCTGTGTAAGAATGAAAGTTTTGTTTCTCCTTTCACTTTTATTTCCTTATTCATTGCACAATACTTTTTTTAGAGCAAAAAAAGGAACAGGAGCAGAAGCGCTTGCTTGGCTTTTTGAAGTTGGACCAAGTGCTTTGTCTACAGCAGAGATTGGACTCTGGGGTGCAGGAAGGTTGTTGCAAGGCTCTGTCAGCTCCTGTGCTGCAGATGCCACTCCTAACAGCCAGGCTAGAGTCTGGCACCTGGGAAGGCAATGTTGGTTAGAGGGAAGATCCCCTGATTCGTGCTTCTAATCCATCTGACATGAGCCAAAACTCTGCAAAAGCAGGATTTATACTAAATAAAATTGGGTCCCCAGTTCAAAGCCTGTAAGTTAGGGCATTTGTCTGTCTTACTGGCAGCTCATGGGATGACATCAGTCTTCACGAGGTCTTAGGACAGCCTCAAAACCTGAGTCACCTTCTGGAGGCTCCCATCTCTTACAGCTGACTGCAGAGGGAACCGAGGAAGGTCACCTTCCTCAGATTAGCACCCTAAACTGTAGGAGATGACTCTGGCCTATAAAAATGGCCACTCAAACAGAACTGCTGTGATTCAGCCCTTGGGAAAAATTACCAGAAAAGGAGAGAGTGGTGGATATGGTTTGGCAGAAAGCAAGAGGGAAAAGCAAGAGGAATAGGGAAGGCAAAAGAGAAAAAGGGGAAGAAATTGAAAGGAATTCATGTGAGCTGTAAGATGAAAAGCAACTGCCAAAGGGAAATAACAAAGAGACTACGGGGCTAAAAGTGCCTGAGAGGTCAAGCAGAGGAAAGTCAAAAGCAGATGAGTGACAAGCCTGAGCATCCCATGGAGAAGCTCATCCCTGTGCCTTGGCAGAGGAGCAGCAACTGCCCAAGGTCACCAGAGCCACTGGCTCAGCCACCTCCAGGGCCTGGAGGGAGCCCTGCATGAAGGACACTGCAGTTTGCTCTGTCAGGGTCACTCTGACAGCCCCTTCTGCCATTCCTGGTAACAGCAGAAATTTAGCACTTGGTAGTCAGCAGCCAGAGAACACAACTGTCTTTTCCTCAGGACACACTGTTCAGCAACACAGGGCAGGGTTTCTGACTTGTGGTGCCAGCAGGAGGAATATTTCAGTTTTCTGTTTTCAATTCTCTTTTAGATGTGAAATAGTTGGCAAATTATTCAGTGCTTTTTCCTTGCTCTGCTGCCCAAATTATCTCAGCACAACCAAGGTAGCATAAGCACAGAGAAGCTTTCAAATGTATTCAGTGTGTACTAGAAATCTCTGGAAACACTTTCAGTTTAATTGTTAAATGTCTTTCATACATACCATGTGCCTGGAAAGTTACACAAATCTGCATGTTATACAAATCCAGTGATTAAAAGCCACTTACTGGTTCATAACAGTAAATGTACTGCTGAATGGCAAAGTTAAGTATGGTTAATAGAAAAGAATGTGGGAGACATTAGCCAGTGTAATTGCTTTGATAGAGTCCATTATCTTTAATGGAGTTTTTACAACTGTGCACACATGTGTACCTGCTGTGAAGACAGCAAAGTACAAATAAAACTCTGGTAGAGCCAAGCCACAACTTAACTATTTAGACCATTGATAATAGGACCACCCTTGCAGCTGGATTAAGTACCACAAAACACAGTGAGATGCGTTTTCTCTTTGAGAAACCTTCCTGATCACCCTTGGTGCCATGAGGAAGCATTCCTAAGGAGGAGCCTGCACATCTGGGAAGCGAGCATCCAGGCTCCAACGTGCCCAGAGCTGCAGCGAGAGGCCGAGGGAGGCACAGAGGAAATTCTCACAATTGCCTGTTTCCCCACCACTAATTAAGTGGCTGAGTGATCACAGGCCACAACTGAATTGCAGGAGTGAGTCACAGAGTTCAAAACAAGAGCATCCACTAATTGTTTCATGGAAGAGGCTCAGGGAAGTCTGAAGAAGGATTTTGTAGGATATTCTTTTACTCACTCTGAGCTTTGTAGTCTTCTGTAGCAAAGCCAGCCGTTGTGATCTGAGAATTCATTTTACGACTCATAGCCCAGGGAGGGCTGCATTCCAGGGCTGGGCATCCATCCCTCATGGGCAGCTTTTTCTGCTGTGAGCCCAGAACAGCTTTGGAGCTGTCTTCTGGAGCTCTCAGACACCACCAGATGGCAAACGGGAGGAGGAGATAAATGGCATTGTTCCCAGCCTAGCTGCCCCATCAGCTCTGTGCAAATGTTTTGGTCAGTTTGATTAAGATCTGTTCTCCTACATTTCAGGTGTTCAAGGCAGGATGATGACCTGTAATTTTTTTTTTGACAAATATCTCTACCCCCAAGCCTCTAACCTTGGATGAGATGTCTCAATGATCATCTCCTGAGCCCCACTCAGTGGGGCTTAGAGCCACATACAAAGGACATCCATGCACTGGCAGATTGCTCTGGTGAGGTGGTCACTGAGGATGAAAGTGGCTTCCACAGAGCTTATTACCACAGGCTTACAAGCACACTGCACGTTTATGGCTTGGGCCTGCCTCGTGGCTGTGCTTTGGCCTTTCCCTGTCCCTTCCACCACCCCCAGCAAGATGTTGCAATCAAGACACACACAACCCACTCACTTTTACAGCGCTGATTCCCTCGATCTCTTTGGCCTATGCCTTGGAAAAACAATCTGATACCCCTTCTGGGTAACTCAGCTCCTCCATAAATGCTCTCATCCCTGATTTCCCCAATTTGTGTCATGTCCCTCTCCCACAGCTTCATCTCTATTGTGCTGCAAGTTATTGGGATCCAATTTTCAGAATCCAGGAATGCAGAAAATAGTCCAGGATCCAATGTGCACTAGTGGTATAGAAACATCTGCCAAAAATGTCTTAGTCTACGCTAGGTTTCCATTCAGGATAATTCAGATTTGTGGTCTCCAGCTGCTGTCCAGTTGGTAACCCTGAGCTTTTCCTTTCTGCTGCTCTCTCTGTCCTTTGAGACACGAAGTCTCCTCTCATTCTTGCCATCAACTTTCTGCTTCCACATACCTAAGACAGGAAAGGATCACAGCCTATCTGTTGGACTGTCGTTTTCTGAGCTAAGGCTTATTCAGTATCTCAGAACTCTTTACAGTACTTCCTTCCAGATGAGAGCTAACCAAGGCTCAGTGATTCATTTGTCTGGAGTCATGCTCTTTTCTAATTTCGGTCCCTACCTGAAGTTAAAAAAAAATTAACAGAGGAAGCAGATGAATCAAAATAGGATTTGCAGTTTGGTATAGAAAAGACCTGTAAAGGCAGATGCATTTGGCAGAAGCTCAGCTGGGGGGGTTCAGAGGCAGGCAGGAAAGACTTTACGCAGATACGGTGATTTCTTCCCATTGAGATTATACGGACACAAAATACGTAATGCCCAAGAGCTAAGGTCCCTTCCAACCCAAACCCCTGTATGATTTTATTATGATCTCATCCTTGTATTTTTCTGAGTGAAGAAATTGAACAGTGGCTGCTTCTGGACCTGTCCTCCACTAAGAGCTCTCTCGTGGAGAAAGGTCCCTGCTGTTGGCAGGAGCTAAGCTCCTCTGCATTTTTCTTCTACCTGATTTGTTATTAAAAAAAAAGGACAAACTTCTTTCCATTAACCAAAAAAAAAAAAAAAAAAGGAAGGCTGNAAAAAAAAAAAAAAAAAAAAAAAAAAAGGCAGGCTTGGAAAATGAACAGAAATTAGAAACTTTTCCCAAAAATTGGAAATTTTCCATGTTTTGCACTTGGATTTAGTGAAAAGTCCATTTGGAATAAAGGTACTTGCCAAATTATTATCAGGAAAGTTAGAATTAGCAAAGATATCAGCCAGGATTCAGAAGGAGCCCAAATTTATGGAAAACTATCACATTTACTAGAATAGTAACACTTACAGTCTTGTATTTAAAACAACAGCTTGGTCTCAGCTGTCTAAAAAACCCATTGCATTACTGCCAAGTCATTAGCTTACAAAGCTCCAGGCCCTGTCTACACACAAGCCTGCCATCAGTTTAACTAAAATCACTATTTAATCCATTTAGAGCAATCAGCACAACCCTTTTTTTGGGTAACCAAATTAACCTAAATCAATACAAGCCTGTTGCAAACAGAGACAAACAATTTAAGGACATTGACATCAAAACCTGCATTAGCTCAAGCAGTGTGAGCTTTGTGGCGAGGCAGGAGCTCACATCAAGCCAGGGAGATGCTGCCATGGCTCTTTTTGCACCACAGAGCTGTGCCTGAAGCACATCCAGCAGCAGCCTGGAGTTGAGGTGCCCAAGTGGCCTCTCCTGTTACATGCACAGTCTGGGTCCCCATTGCTTTTCCGGCCATGCCCCGCTGTGTTTGGGAGCTGTGGCCATCCTCATCCCGCCCTCTTCCCAGCCTTGAACCCTGCATGACAAACCAAACCAGTCTCCTGGAGGAGCTTGAGGGGAAAGGTTTAAGATGTGGCTTGCTCCTGTAGAAATGATTCAGCTTCAATGTCCCAGGAAACCTTGTTTAAACTCTATTCTCCAGTGCTGAAAAACATGAGAGCGTAAGTACAGACACAGCCCTTTTTGACAACATCCTCCTTCCCACTGTTTGCAGCTGCCTGGGCAGGAGACCATGTCTCCTCTCCAGAGACCTCCTGCACCCTTCTGCTGGGAGACAAGGAGGAAAACACCAGCAGCAGCAGCTGGCCAGGGTACAGGTTGTTTCCCCAGGGTGTGCAGGTCTTCCTGCAGTGCTCAGCCCCTGCAGGGGCTGTCCAGCACTCGCTCATGCTGAGGATGGAGGGCAAAGCTCTCAGCAGGGCCACTCTCCAGCCAAATACAGCACTCACCTGCAAGGAGCCTGGGCCCAAAGGGGTCTCAGGGGGTTCCTCAGCTCAGTTTGCTTTGTTGAGTCAGTAGCCTGCAGTGGCTCTTGCTCTCCAAGGGCTTGCCCAGCCCCACTTTGTGCCCGCTTCAGCTTTTGGCCCACACAGCATCCCCCAGGGAGGGGTTCCCCAGGTCTCTATTCACTGCGCAAGGCACAGCCCCTGGTGCTTGCTCTGAGTCAGGCTATGCCAGCTCCAGTTGATGGTGTCTCATTCTTCTTTTGGCAGAGGCAGTGAGTGGTTGCTCCATACCCATCTTTATGGCACACATAACTCTGCAGGCCTCTATTAAACCCTCCCTATCCAGCCCACCTGACTTGCAGTTTCCTTCCACAGAGAAACTATTCCCCTCCTTTAGTCATCCTTTCTGCCTTTCTCTGGGCCTTTTCCAGTTCTGCTATATCCTTTTTGAGATAAAGGATCAGAGTCACGCTCAAAAGCAGGTGACCCAGAGATTCATACAGTTACATTTATACAGCATATCCTTGCTTTTATTCCTAGTCCTCAAAATTCCTAACATAAGACTGGGGGTTTTTTTGCTTATTGACAATCATTGAATTGATATTTTCTTGGGAAAAATCCCAATATTTTGAAGGGGGTACATGGGTATTATTTTTCCCTGTGTATTGCTTCACATCTACCTGCAGTCTGCTTCCCCATCCTGTCACTCTGCAGGTCCATATTGCTCTTCTGCACCTTTTTAAGCCACCTGTTGTCTTTACTACAGTGAACATCTCACCATGAGCAAACTTTTTCACCTCACAGCTCACTTTCTTTTCCACATCTTTATGTGTATGTGCCGTGTGTGTGCACAGGGCAGCGGGAGGGAAGTGCACAGGAAATAAGGCAAAAATCCAAGTATGTACTCATGTATCAGTTATCCCATTTTCAGGTGTTGCATCAGCAAATGTCCACAGTAACACCCTACAGTAAAATCTGACTTCTAAAAGCAAAAGAGTCCAGAATCAGAAAAACAGGGCCACAGGCAGGCCAGGGAAGGGCTGCCGAGTTTCAGAGACACCTTTACAGCTGCCTGTCTCTGAGTTTTCCTGCTGCCCAGAGGGAGCATCAAGCTCAGCTCCAAGAGCTCCTGATGACCTCAGGGAGAGCTTTGAGCTTCGACCTGAGGCAAAGCTGCAGGATGTGGCTGCTGAGTTTCGTCAGCTTAGGGATGCCACTACCTTCCCAGCTGGAGCTGGGGATTTCAAACTCTTTACTGAAGACACCAGCTGGAATCTCACTGGAGTTTATCATAAAGTCTGAGAGAACTGTCTGAGACCTTTATACATGTGCATGTTGGGTCCCGAGCGTTCAGAGGTTTCCAAATGAAATCTGTCTTTGTGAAGCTGTGGCAGAAAAAGACGGAAATCCCTCTGAAACCTGTGATCTTCCAGAGGCAAAGGAACTAAAACAAACCAGCATCTCCTTCCTCCCATGGCTGTGATCCAGAAAGCAGTTTACATTAATGAGGTATCTGGCCCTCAGCTAAGCTACAAAAAGCCAAAGCTGCTTAGATATGGCTGTGACAATATAACACAAAACAGGGCTAATTTTGTACTGCAGAATGCCTGGGTAGCAACAGATGTCTACAGCCATGTGCCCACACACGCCAGCCTCACCTTTTTTTTTCCAGTGTGCCAGCCCTCCACCCTGGAGCTGGGTACAGGACAGGCAGGAACTGTGGGTGTAAGAACAGATCTACACTGCTCTCTGGCTTTCAGTCCCAGAGTGGGTATCCTGTGAAAGGTACCCTGTAGGAGAAGGACCTAAAATTACCCTTGAATGACCTTTACAAGAAGAAACTCCAGGGTGACAGTGCCACCATTTCTAAGTGCCACCATTGCATCTATTAATGCAATGTTATAAGTGATTGTTATTAATGCCTTTCCACTGGGGCAATCCAAGTGATGACTTTGGCTGTATTATCCCCTTTAAATGCCTTAAATGATGTTTTATCATCCCTTTGCTATGGTGCATGCCAGGTCTCTCTTGGCCTGGGACACCCCTGAGCAGCACAGCACAAGGGTGAGATAAAGACCCAGGAAAACATAAGCTATCAAATCACCTTTAGCTTTAAATGGGCTTAACACAGGGCTCAACCACCAACCCCAGCCCCCTTCTGTTCAGGGAGCGCAGCACAGCCACTTCTTTAATCCTGCAGACACCCAGTGGGTTTGGAGCCTCCCGTGTTTCTGCCTGAGGGCTTTGTGTGACAACAACAGCCAGGGCAGGGAAGCACGCAGGCACATTCACACACGCAGGAACATTTGATTTTATACCAGGAATTCAACAGCTAAAAAAGGATTGCATTTTCTTGTACAGGTAGCACGATTAGAACATAAATTAAGGAATTTAAGACTCTGGTCTGTAAATCCTTATAGACTCCTTCAAAGTGCTAGTTTAAATAAGAACGTTTGAATAATTCACAAATCTGCAGGAACACGCCTGGTCGAAGTTTCTCATGGCATTTATCTGTCTTCAAAACACCATACACACATATGATGAGATATAAAATAAAAATATGCTATTCTCTGGTTTTCCCCAGATTTCCAAATAGTAGAGGATGCAGAAAGTGAAAATTATTACTATCAGAGATCTACCTTAGTCTAAAAATGAAATTTACACCACATCACTAATTATGTTTAAAAGCACTTAAAGAGAAAACTTGTAACTCACAGCCAAAAGCTTGAGCACTCCAAAGGCTGGACACTAGGTGGCAGAAAAATTTCATGTTCTCCAGTAACTGACAAATACTCATCCTTCCAGTAAGAAGGCAGGCCCAAGGAGTTACACCATGTACCTCAAATAAATTGAAGGTTTATAGCTGCCCTGCTTTTCCTCATCAGTTCAAATGAGCACAGACCCTGCTAAGGCTGGGCTTTTTTGCTTCTGCAAAGCAACATTTCTCCAACAGCCCATCAACCAGGAGCCATCACAGACAGAGGCTATGCTGAAAAAGCTGGAAAAAAGGCTTGGGAAGGAGGCACAGGAAACAGGTGTTAGTACATATCCTGCCCACATCCTGCCCTCCTCTTCTTACCCTCCAGCAAAGACATATAAACCGTAAATAAAATAATCAATAAATATAAAATAACAGGTGCCAGGACTTTATGAAGGCAAGCAGGAGGTTCTACATTAGTGTTTCCAATATCATCCCCTGCTCGCTGGGCACATGGAAATGCAGGCCTGTGGCAGGTCACAGACATGCACAAGCAAGTGACTGTGGCATTTTGGTGGTGCAGCTTCTGGCCTTGGCTGGCTCTCAGGAGCAGGCTCGCATTGCTGGGAGCAGGACTGGAGGTTAAACAGTTGCATCCTATTGCAGGCTCCTGGCTGATTTACTGATTTATGGTTTCATCTTACTCATCTTCCCTCGCAGCCCCGGCATTTGCTGCCTGTCACCTTTACTTCCAGGTACGAGGTGCAAAGTAAAACACACCTACCAACTGCCCTTGCTGCAAGGACAGAAACAACCCCCACTCCCTCCTAAAAGGAGACTCCTGGGACTTAATCTTTCTATGACATCCAAACTCCCAGAACTGACTATTCAAGGACATCCTTCACCACTCTGTCCCTGAGCACAAAATGGCTCATTTTAACAAAAACCTGGGCAATTTCCAGACCAGTATTTTCAGCTTCTCTTTGCTGGGGTCATCTGAGGAGAGGACCTTAAGGAAGAATTTAGTGGTACTAGTAGGACCCTTCTGGATCAAAAGGGACTTGCAAGCTTGAGAGAAAGCTCAGGGCTATGGGAGAAGGGCCCAAAGCTAGATGCACCCCAAAACCTGCGCTGCATCTCTAGCCAAGAAACAGTTTATGATGGGCTCAAGAAGTCATCTGACCTTTTGTGACAGTGCAGGAGTAAAGCACACACAACAGAGTCTTTCTTTAGGAGGAAAGAACATCTGCATGACATGAAAACAACAACACTGGGGGGGGAAAAAAGAGGATGAACCCACATGTCACTGGTCTGCAAAATCCAACAGTGGAGGCTTGGAGTTCAGCCCCCCCGGGTGGCTGAAGGGACAGCAGAGCCAGCCTGCCTGGCCTGTGGGAGGAGCTGAGAAAGGAACCATCACATCACTTTTGGCCAGCGTTCAGGGAGGCACTGACTGGCTCCAGAAGAAGTCATCAGCAAGTCTCTTCAGCTACATTCTGCAAATAGGCCTTTCAAAGGGATGATGGGTGAGGTAAAAAGAGGTAGAATTTGTGGGAAATCATAATCCTCAAAGACAACCTTCCTCAGAACTGGAGAAGAAACTTCTTTCATGTTTGTAGGCAATTTTCCTTGGCTCGTGATGATTGCAAACCTCAGAATAATCGAGGTCTGCTCACCTGCAAAAGCAACATGAGATCTGCCCACCTACCCGCCCATCCTGACACATGGCACCATGGCTGCCGTAGGACGTACGCACCAGGCCTTATCCGAATGCAGGAATACCAGACCTCTCCCCTCTGAGTCACAGCACTACTCCCAAATTTGGAGGTGCAAGCAGATGACCCTACCCAAGAAACCGATCGATTCCTCTTCCTGCACGGACACATTTTACCCCAGGATTCCACCTAAACATGGAAAGGACTGAACCATGGGATGGACATGGGCAATGGCTCAAAAGAACAGTACAGCCTGAGAAAGGATAAGTAAAGAAAAGGAAGAAACAGAGAAGGGTTTGAAGCAGCAATGCCAGCGAAATGGACACACAAACAGCACACGAGGGGAAACTGTGGTCACCGTAAGCATTCCTTTATGTTAAAAACTGTATCTAACCATGTCTCTAACAGCTGCAGATGATGCCAATTCAAACATCAGGGTTTGTGGCCACCAGTGTGAGAGCGAAGGTAATGTGAATGGGAAGTTGGGTCATATGGGAACTGAGAGCTTGTTGATTAGTGACAGCATGACTGCAAGCCTGCAAACCCTGCTCAGTCCAGGACCTGCAGGTTCTCAGCTGCTCAGGAAATCAAGTTCCCCTTATTTATGGCCCAAGGCTAGATCAATGCATTGGGGACCTTGTGGTAATTTTAAATTCAGTTCCTCTGGTCAACTCCAAGTCTCTCTGAGTCACATGGTTTCAAAGTGTTGTTTCCAACTTCTTGCATGGCTGTCTTCCTGTCCCACGTCCTCCTCAGTCCCACCCTCCTTGCATGTGCACCCACTGTCCTGTGGCTCAGCCTGCTCTTCCTCCATGCTGTCTCACTCCTTGCCACTCTTCCCCCCCTTTGTCTCTACCTCACTTCCTTCCATTTTGCCTCTCCACTGCCTTCACCCTCCCCAACTAACCCTTTACTGTCACACTGCAGACTTCCATAAGTTTGGACAAGCTTCTTTTCCAAAATGGGAAGTGGTAAACCAACCTACTACTACACACTGTGTTCTGGTAAAAATCCTGTCACTTTATCCCCTCCCCTTTCTACCATCTTCCTTTTGTTTGTCTTGGCTGACCTTTTGCCTGCTCTTAAACTGCAAACTCTTTGAGGGCAGTGCCAGAATCTGGTCTGGATTCTATGAAGCACCTAATATGCTAAACATTATAAAAGGTCCGATTTATTTTCTTTTTTTTCTTTCGATTTTCAATAAACTCACTGAACATCCAAGTAAGGAGTTTAAGTAGACAGACATATGTGTCTTGTCAACAGGAAGTTTCTCTTGCATAACTTCTCTGGCAGTTCTGGAGAACTAAATGCGGGTGCGTTTTTCCTCACTGAAAATTAACAATCAGGAAAAAAAGTGAACCCATAAAGAAAAATCATTTCTGAGAAAGGAGATTCCAGAAAGGGAGATGATTTTTAGCACGCGGAGCTGCCCTTGTGAAACATCTGCTATGACGTAGTCCTGTTCTGGCTGCAGACCAAGCGTATCAATAGCTCCATACAGTAATGGGATAAGAAATGGGAAAATTGCCATTGCTTGTTTAGCAGCTTGTTTTGCTGATAAATGTCTGTCACTTTTCAAATAGCTACAGTGCAATTGTTTTTTGGGGAAAATATTTCCTTGAGCAGGAGGTTGTCAGGCCATTAGCTACTTCCCATCTGTGCTGGTGTTTTAATATACTGCACATACACTTTGCTCCTTATTAGAAATTATTCACAGCTTTTGATTATGGGCAGGCAGCCTGAAGTTTAAAAATCATGTCTGCCATTAAAAAAATTTCTCTTGCCTTACTGAAAATTTAAATCTCAAAATCATTAGAACCAGTATGTACTTGTTGAAAGAGCATCTACTTCTAAACATTGCTAGGGGAAAAAATGTACTCTTTATAGACATCTGTAGTTTTAAAATAATGAATGACTGCATAAAAGCAGGAGTTGACTAAAGTGGTGGCCACTGTGTGCTCGTTCCATGGCTAGAGGCAGAATGTCACTGAGCCAAGCAGTGCAATGTGCTGAAATTCATCTCATCCCGTTTCAAACTGTGCCATGAACATTTTTTAATTCCCCCTGAGAGCTGCTAGGACAGACAAGAGACAGACCTCTATTTATCACACACTATGTCTAACAGTATCTGCTTTCACTTCACACACTTACACTAAACAAGCAATGACTTGCAGTAAATTTAGTGTGCCAAAAGAGGCACGACCACACGGTAGCTGCATCAATTGAAATGCTAGATGTATACATCTCAGGGAGGGGGTGACACCCCAAAACTATTCCTTTTTAGCAACTAGCCTCCTTTCTTTCCTCTTCTCTCATCAGGGAAAAAAAAAAGCAGAAAAAAGGTGAGATGTAGAAACATGGGTATTGTTGCAGATTTGTTCCAGGGATATACTTGCTTTGTCATCTGAATACTTTGCATTTTTTGCATTCAAGAGATTCACATGAAGTTTCTATCCTAACTAGTTTTTAGATGCCACAGAATAAAGTTAAGGCAGAAAAAAAATTCAGCATTAGAAAGTGCCCATGGAAGTATGACTATAGGAAAGGAGCAAAACTTCCAAGTGAAGTCCTGGGAAACTTGCACTGTAATTTACCACTTGGACTGACAGGCAAAAGGACCAACGTAGAGACAGTGACTACTTTTCAAAATTTATTGTAAAAAATTGTATTAAACAATAGGAAAAATGCCACTCCTTGTTCAGTCCACCTCATACTACTTTATGTGGAAACAATGGAAAAATTTGACAGAAATGTCAAATTCCCATTCCTATCCATATATCAGATGATTCCAGCTACTCAGGACATGCTCATGGGAAAGTATTGGCAGTATCACAGCATATGGAAGTGGAAATAAAAAACATGCACTATTTTCAATTGCAGTTGGGAGGCCTATTTCCTGGAGTCTAGAGATCATGTTGTTTTATCTGTTTTCCTTTAGCATTATGTACATTATCAGACTTTCATAACTTCAGACACCAGCATAAAGCCCTGATTTTTTGCCAACAGTGACATACCCCCCTCAAAGATAAATGTGGAAACCAGAATGCCTGCCTTACTTCTGTTTGCAATTTCCTTTCCACAGGAACATGCTCATGATACAGTTCCTGCTAACATATATTTAAAGCTTGGCTAGCCCTTTTTCACTTATACCAGTTCAATCCCACTGGAGGTCCTCAGGGCAGCACAAACAATGGAGAGCAGACTTCCAGCACTGCAACACATTTGTTCTGGCCAAAAACTGCTTGTCCTAACACCAAATTACATACTTCGTATGACAACTTCTTTTGTCTACAAACAGAAATATGTCAGATTCTGCATTAAACTGAATTACAAAAAATGTAAAACAATACTTTCCACAATTATTTTCTGTGGATTTCCTAGCTCATCTTAAAACTGCGAAGTACCAGTGTTAGCTCAAACAGAGCTCAGTTTTAACAGAAACCCAAAATAATGGGTGACAGTAGTATTTACCTGGTGCAATCAGCTTCATTATCAACTGGCAAAAAGTTGACTTAAGTTTCGTAGTTTAAAGCACTGATCAGAGAAAATTTGAATTACATGGCACTGTTGAGACCACTCTAGTCCCAAGTCAAGGGATGCACCTAAGCACAGGTGCATCGTTGTAGGTATGACATGAGTACAGAACCAAAATACTCACAAAATGGGTCAGTAGAAACCTATGGATAATGCTAAATAAGAGCACCTAACCATTTTTTTCCACTGCTGTGCTTGATGAAAACTTCTACTAACAACAGTTTGAGGTGAGTCACACAAATGACAGTCACTGGAGTAGAGTGCAGTGGAAATTTTGGTCATACTGAAAGAAGATACAATGGAGCAATACAGGAGATTCCACACCAAGAGGCCAAAGTCAAACATTCTTTCTCTTGCACATCATAAAAAGTATTTTTGGTTACAAATTACCACAGCAAACAGCCTTCTCATAGATAAAACTAAAAATGTCTCTACCTAAAAAGCTTTGAGAAGGGTCAAAATCCCACAAACCGTAACTAAAGAGCTTTCTGTATGTCCCCTTCCCTTCCGAGTAGCAAGAGCCTCCTGATTTTAAGGAAGCCCCTCCTCTTGGTCAATCAATTCCGTTTTGGTGGAGAACACATCAGCCAACATGTGCTTTGGGATTTCGGATCCCCGCACTTTTAACGTGTAGCAGGCATTCTCTACTTTCGCCAGACTCTGTTTCAAGGTGTAGAGCTTCTTT
Organism: Irena cyanogastra; assembly: GCA_013397155.1. Lineage (NCBI taxonomy): Eukaryota > Metazoa > Chordata > Aves > Passeriformes > Irenidae > Irena > Irena cyanogastra. Next base: position 869,201 of record VWZV01000437.1, read on the forward strand.
GAGACCTCGTAAGGTCCGGTGTTGCCAATGAAAGTAAAGCCATCGTAAATCTGACGCAAGAACTGGCTCAGTTCGAAGGGCGTGTCTATGTCCCCGTTCCCAACGCTGCTGATGCACAGCCGCATCAGCTCTCCCGTCAGATCAGCCACTCCCAGCAGGTAATCCACAGGTGTTACCTTCAGGCTCCACGTATGGGGTTGTTTATCATGGGAATTGGAGGTCTGAGGACAGAATGGAACAAAGTCCGGTACAGAAAAGTGTGAGAGAGCCACCTGTAACGGTTCAACTACATGCTAACTCATCTAACATAACTGGACATTTAAAACATTCTGGAAAATTATATTGCATGGCATTTCCACACGGTCTGATTTCAGAAGTACTAATCTCCTTCCAGCATATAAGAAGATAATTTCTACTTGAGATCTCATTTTCATCCTAAGAAGTGTGATAAACATACTTTAACTCTACCATCTTTATTTGCAAACAGAATTATCACATCTCTGTAGCAATATTTATTTACAGTTGTTTGGGGTTTTCTTTCATCTGACAGATCTCAGCTGATAGACTTTTTTCTTAAACAGTCAGTCCAAAGTTAGCAAATCAATCAAAAATAGTCTGCATTATGAAAACAAATAATGTAATTTCATAATAATATCTTGAATTTCAAAATATATTCTCTACAAGTAGCCATAGTCTCAAATCTGTTTTATATCAACTGAGCTTATTAAAATAGCAAACAAAAATCTTCATGAAGCAAACCCATTACAAAGTTACAAGTTTCCATTATCCAAGTTTCCTACACTTTTTATTGCCATAATATTGGTAACATGGGAAACAATGCAGGTTTCTTTCTGTTCACTTGTTCCCATAATATGCTATCTACCCAAACTGACAGATCTGGTCAGAGGCGTGCATGCTGGGGTTAACAACTTCATAGTTGTTACCTCTGGTAAAAACAAATTAATTTAAGCTAAAAATCAGAATTCTCTGCAAATATCTTACCAAGAGAATAAAGAAAGAATGAGAAGTGCTTTACAGTAGAATCCCTTCAGCAGAAGCAAACTCAGGAATTCATGTAAAGCAGCAACATTGTATGCTGCACCTCAACTGCTTGCGGACTTCTGTAGATTGCTACCAAATCACTGCTGTCCCCTGCCAACAGTCAAACTGCACCCAGTTTACCATGTTTGGTGACAGTAGTTTGTCCCTATGAGCCATTTAGGGCAGGGTGGGAGTACAGGCAAGTCAAGAAACAGCAGATATGGTATTAGGGCTAAGGTATGACGGGACACCAAGCTTGTCCTCTGAAAGGAATCAGCTCCAAGAGAGTTACAAATGATGCAGCTAAGACATATGCACAAGACAAATACAGTGCCTCCAATGACTAGTTCAATACCAGCAATAAGATTTCAGTCATGGAGCTCATCCTGCCTTGGATTTGTTTGTGTCCCTCAACTTCTGCAACATCACTACATACCAAAAAGTCTTAGGGACAGTCCCAGGCCCTAAAAATCCCTCTGCTACATTTGTTAACTAGTATTCCACTGTCCTGGATCTTTTCCTGTATCAGAAAGAGTTCAGTTTGCTCTGAACAAAAAGGATGTGAAATTTATAAACTTCTATCCCACAGATTTAGTTTACTACTTATCAGAATAAAAGGCATGTTTTGAACAAGTGAGTGAAAGCCCACATGTCTATCTAATCCCATTCCACTAACTGGCCTTATTTAATCAGATGCCAAAAATGTGACTAAGCCTTCTCGCTGCATTTCCATCCCAGAAAGATGTTTGACAATGGAGAAAAGAAAAACTTTTACCATGTTTGTTGTTTCTTCTCTGTCTTCTGCTGTAAATATTAGTTGTTTGTTGATCTCTTCAACACTGATCAAAGATCGTGTTTTGATAAAATACTGAAACGAAACTGCCTCAACATATTCTTGAAGCCCTGCAAAAACAGCAGAAATAAGCTCATGCTTCAAACTTTCCAGCAATGATCCATGCTCACAATTATTTATTTTTTAAGAAATCTTTTAAGAGAGACTATTTGAAGGTTACCAGCAAAAAGTGAAAATTAACATAATCCAGAAATAACATCGAAACATAATCTAACATAGCACATCTCTGAAGTATGATAGTCAGACCAAACACACAGACAAACGTTGAAGTTTTTACTCCATCTGCATTTTTCATGTAGAACCTTCTGTAATTTCTATATAAAGCATCATGGTATTCTCAGAAACATACTGAGCTCCCCACAATGCTCCCAAGGGCCCATACTCAGATCAGTATGGTTTAATATCTGCATCAGTGTCATAGAGAGTGGGATCAAACACACTCTCAGTAAATTTGCAGATGACAGTGAGCTGAGTGGTGCAGTTGACACACCTGAAGGATGGGATGCCATCCAGAGGGACTAGGACAAGCTTGAGAAGTTGGGTCCATGGGAATCCCATGCAGTTTAACATGACCAAGTGCAAGGTGCTGTACCTGGGTCAGGAGATCCCCAGTATCAGCACAGGCTGGGGGATGAACAGATTGAGAGCAACCCTGCCCAGAAGGACTTGTAGTAGATACTTGTTTAAAACTTCACACTTCTCCATTTTGTGAGGATCAGGCTCCTTAAAATATGCAGGCTTGGTGAAATTCGTGTTCAAGACAAAGCATCTGTTTTTACAAATCACTCCAGACCAAATAAATAAATAAGCAAATAAACAAACCAGACAGGACTGTGATGTCCAGTAAGAAGACCAACAGTTGATCCTGCTTTGGCAGAAGGGTTGGACTAGGTCATCTCTAGAGGTCCCTTCCAACCCTAACTGTTCTGTGATTCTATGAATATAAGAATAATTTCTCTATCCAAAAGAAATTAGACTCTAAAATTAAGGCATGCAGGGGGACAAAAGGAGTTGGTGTGTTGGAAAGGGAATAAAAGATGGGATAACAAATGTAGCTTGTACCAGATTTATATGCCATCTACAGCTACCTGCCACAATTCTCTCTCATTACCTACTTAGCAGATGATGGTTTTATTATGCATTACAACAAAGGTGAGATCTAAAAAAAAAGTCTGAATGTTCAGACAGAGATTTCACAGGTTGTCAGTTTATCCTTATGTGCAGAGAGCAGATTTGGGGGAAGCATGTGAGAAAAGTTCACAAGCAGAAAGCTGAAGCTGGCACTGTTGGTGGAAAAAAAGGCAGAAAGAAAGCTGGAACAAATAGCCACGGCAGTACTCAGCTAAAAAAAGTTGCAGAGACAAAGTCAATGCCTGTGTATATCTGACCCATGAACAGAGAAAGCCCAAAGAGGACATTAAAGGAACAGACACATGACATAGATGGTCCTAGCAGAGCTATTCTGAGCCATTTTAAGAGGATGACTTCACTTCAAGAGATGCAAACAGGTATCATGCTGCAAGAGGGCCAGGATTAGACAATAGTTTTGTCAGTGAGAAAATGAGGATGCAACCAAGGGTAACAGAAGTAGAAGCCTGTTTCCATTAGAATTATCTTAATACCCTCAACTGACCTAAACAGTGCCAGGACCTCAGCTTATAGAAATATGCAGGAAGAAGCAAATTTAGACTTCACCTGGATCAAAGAAATCGTCTAAATCAAAAAGAAGAGAACATAGATTTGAATAAGAGATGAGTGTGGAAATACCCCAAAAAACTAGACATAACCTTAAGGGATAAGAGGCTTTCCACCTTACTATCACAAAAGCATGATAAGTGACCTGCATTTTTTTTTCCTTTTAAATACATATTTGAGTAGAAGCAACTCAGAATGGCAATTCCTTTATAGTACTCTACAGCAGCACTGGGAAAAGCAGAATAAATATGCAGCAATCAAACTCACACTCAACACTGCTGTTCACAAACCAGAACACAAACACAGAGCTGGCAAGGCCAATTAAACACCACAATTTAATCAACAGAATTCAGGTAAAGCATTCTGGGCACAAGCAATAGAAAAACACTAGATAAAAGCTACTCAGGATCTTTTAAGATAATGACTTCAGAGGCTGCAGAGAGGTAGACTTTATCACTCACTCTTTCCCTGACTTAGCTTCTGATGTAACAGAACCAGTAATCTATTACGAAATTTTGGCTTTTTCTGTGGATAAGCTGTAAGCTACCAGATACAGCAGCACTCAACAGGACAACATCTGTGAGAATCTCCCTCTGCTATCTGTGGAGAAGACTATCATAAATGAAGTCTTCTTATTTATTATCACAAATGAAGAAGCAACTTGGCATTTTCCACAGCTCTCAGAGAGATCAAATCAGCCCCCAAACATTTTGGTAAACAATTTTCTCGATCAGTCAGATCTTCCACTTTCAACTCACTCCACTTTACTACTTCTTGTCCTTTTCCACTGTAAGTGTTTGGCTTCTCTGTTCTTTTATCTTTATGTACTTTTTAACGTGGGCATATTTATATGTATGTACACACATAAGTCTTGGTTTCCTCCTGCCATCCCACACTAGCTGACATGTTCCAGCCTTGTGCTCCTTCCTTTTGTTTAACACCACCATGTGAATGTTGCACACAGTCTGTCTGCCATTTACTGTCACCTTCTCACAATTAGGGAATCTATCTCCCACTATTTAGTAAGCCTTACAAAACTCAATTAAAGTTACTATCACAAATAGACTGGTAACAAATCCTGTTCATGACTACTTTCAAAAAAATTAATGTTTTACTTCTTCTTCTTTTTTTTTAAATATTTTTTTAACATGTCCTTCTTCCAGAAGTAGCTACAGTATGACATTTCAATGACCCAAGACCTTGAAATAAGGTATTTCCATGTGCAGGTAGAAGGATGTTTAAACATGTTATGTTTTAGCTTAGTGGTAGGACATCCGCTATTTTCAGCAAATAATTCCCAAGGTGAAAAAGCCCATCCCATTTCACTACACCATCCAACAATACCTTTCCCCTTATGCTCTCGTTCTGGATTTATTCCAAAATTGGCTTATTTATGGATTGAACTGCCAGTAATGGAACAGTTTGTAAGACTGCCTTTTATGGGTTTGGGTTTTTTTTGTAGTACATGGACAAAAATACCAATTAAAAACACTGTATTATTTTTACTAGCACCTCTTAAAATTACAGATGTAAGGTAAAAAATTAACTGCTTAAGTATTTTGATATTTTATTATATTTATTCTATTTCAATAGCTTGTACTAGATAAGTGACAGTGACCCAGTATAGCAGCTCCCTTCTATGTTTTAAAAAATTATTTTCTGCATAAGAACTAGAGAGCTACACTGAGATATCTTTTGAGCATGTATCTACAAATAAAGATTTTTCTGAAAACTTGAGCACTTTTTGCCAGCTGATAGTCAAGACATTTTTCCTTAACTACATATGCAAGATCTGAGAAAGAAGAAAAAGTAGTTTCCCTAAGAAACTTAGCAAGCAATTAGGTTTCATAAATGGAAAAATAATGTTTAAAAAAGTCATTGGAGCACTCAATCCAAGAGTCAAATGAATGCATAAGACAGAGGAAAAGCTAGTTCTGTTTAAAGAATGAGTAAATAATTGAAATTACTTAATTGCAGGAGTCATATTAGGGTAAACAGAATCTAATTCGCCTTAGATGTGCATGTATCCATGCATGCATGGAAGCTCCAGCCCACCTCAAGTAAGAGGTGAAAGTTTCCTTCCAAAATTTTGTTTAGTTCATTTCCTCCTTTAAATCACGGTTCAAGAGTTACGAAACAGGTTCAAAAGGATTTTATGCTTCTTGGTTGCTAAGTTAAGCAATCCCAGTGCCACCTGCTATCTTCCCAAATAATCTGCTTCTCTTCCTATTTCTTCTCAAAGTCATTTTCTTTCATCCTTTGTCCTGTTTCTCTCTATCTTTTTGTTCAGAGAGGGGCCTGTGCTGATGGTGAGGACACAAGCAGATAGACAGAAGCCTGTGCTCTCTCACCCAGCTCCTCCCCTAAGCCATGCAGCAGGAATCACAGGCCGAGAGCAGCCACTAGAAAGATGATAAGAAGATACACCCAGCAAGTTTCTTCCAGGATCACTGCATGAAGGGTGGGGCACAATAGTTACAGGGCGAGTCATGTGAAACTACCCATTTGCTGATTCATTACAAAACCAAAACAGCACCGACAAGGCTCTATCTTATCCTCATGTTTAGGCTGGCAAGTTACATTGTCATTAAAAAACCCCAAACAAACACAGAAAAAAACATCCCTTCTTTCTCCTCTCCCCAAAAACCAAAGAAAGCAACAACAACAACAACAACAAACCACCACAAAAACACAGAAATCCCTGCCATAATCCAGGAAAAAACAGTCATATTCTTGTGCAAATCTCAAACAGAGAAATAATCATACAGAACATGGGGAGCATGGTAAACTTAAAGTACTTGTTTCTAGAAGCATACGGATGAATAAAGGGGAAATGAGTGAAATAAGCAAACAATTGACCAGGTACAACATCAATTGAAACAAGTACACAAAATAAGTTTAGAAGTATTAATACAAAAACTAAATCCAGTGTCCTATTAAGATGAAACTGGTAATTCACATATTAATCAATTCCTTTAAAGTTCCCTGCATACTTGAAAATGATTCCTAAGATTCAGAGGTCTTTTTCTGGGCAAAAAGGGTAAAAACGTAAGTAATTAAACTTAAATTGAGGCTATGAAACAATCAGACTGTTTTGTTGATTGTGAGCATGAAGTCAAAGGTTAATTTTATAACATACACTGAAAGAAGATAAAGCCAGCTCTCCTCACAGACAGCAATGCTCTGGAAATCCTGTTGTGAAAATGGGTTAAAAGAGTAATTCCAGTCAGGGATTGATTTTATAAAACAGTACTAATAAATACAAATAAAATTACTAGAACAAAAGTCTGTATGAGGTTACGTATTTGGAAAAACATATGTTTCTATTCACTCAGTAATAATTCAAAAGCTAAGTAGGTTTACTATTGTATCAGTAATTAAAATAATGTAAATTTCTTCTGTAAAGCCCTGAATGCTTTGTTCATTAGTCAATTGCTACTTGACACATCTATGGCCACCAAAATGTTCTGGTCTCTTCTAACTGCATGTGTTGAAGTCATGTATTTCAGATACTAAAGTGTTAATATTGTTTGCACTTTGTTTAAAGTTGAATATACACCGAATTCAGGGAAAAAGGTAATACCAAGTTAGTCAGTTTTCCCAAAAACCCCAGAAACAAATATAAGTTCCCTATCAGACAGGTGCCTGAGAGAGTTAAATTATTTCTCCAAACAGGCATAAAAACCCTTCAAAGAACTGCAAACAATATTTTAATCTCTCATTGCAGAGAACAGGGAATCAAGCCTTTTTTACATTGTTATTATAAATACATGGATATATGACAAATGATAGGCCTTTTTGCAGATGAATAATTGTGGGTAAGAAATTCACAAACTTTTATTTTGCTTCTACTTGGGGACCTGAGGGATGTACCATGGTTACTTTTGTTCTCAAGGTTTTTTTTCTGAATTTTGAGGTTTTATTCCTACTTGCCAGCCCCAAATGTAGTAATTCCGAAGAGCACCCAATGTTTAACACAAGTTCTTAAAAAAACCTATTCCTGTAACAAGTAGTCTTCCTGACCTCCCTGACTACCCCCAATTGCCTTCATAATTAATATAGAGTTTTAAAAGTCATTCAGTCAGACAGCAAACTTTACACTACTGGCAGCCTTGAGGGCAAGTGTTCAAGATACCAAAGAAAGGAAGCTCTGACTCAGCCAGGATGTTCAATGATCAAAGAAGAAAGAGCACCTAACACAACACAGCCTCTGCAGTTCAAAACACAGTGAAAGTTCTTCTTAAGGTGATGTTGTTTCCACGCAACAGACTCAACTCACAAGCACATCAGAAGAACCAATAGTGGCCATTTCTCCTCATAAACACAGATCTGTGAGATGGCACAAAGGTACTTCACCTCTTGCCAACCTCTATTTCTCCCCACGCGACTGCAAACAAAAACCAAACCACGATGTGCTATCTCCGTCGCTTCTTGGAATGGAGTTCCTCTATGACACATTCTTCTGTGTGATTTTAAATAAACAAACAAAAAAGCTCCATAGATTTTTTTTTAACTTCTCCTATGCTCCAGCTGCACTTGGTTCCTGCAAAGGCTTGAGAGATCTGGTCTGTGAATCACTAATATCAATAGCTGCAGGGTTGAAAAAAAATCCTGAGCCAGAGAACAAGGTCTCCTCCATTTGCCATGTGAGTAACTGCAGTATTCATCATAATAGTACAGCAGGACTTAAAGACAGTTAGGTCTTAAGCTAGAAGCAGGAAAGGACAATCTTTGTGATCATGCTGACCCACAGCATGTGTCTTTAAAACACTCTACACAGCTTCTTTTATGGACTTCTGCTGCTCTGAACGGCTCTGGCTGAATTTTCATCTCATTCAGGGATGAGCTGATAATCAATTCTCACATAGTGCATGCCTAGTTTGCTCATGTCAGAATTTGCATTCATGTTTGCAGGTTTAATTTTTGTGTATGGGTATACAAAACCTGCAGCAGAAAATATGAAGTGAGAGGCTTTGCAGTCACTGTTTTTTCCTTCTCCTTAGAAGAACCTAGGAAAAAGGCATGAACCAAAAATAATAGAAGGGCAGCAAAATGCAACAAACTGAAGATATCAAATTTCAAACAGGCAACTTGCAGAATGAAAAAAAACAAACCAGTTTGACCAAGCGGGGATATGAGTCAGAGAAACACAGAAAATAACAAAACAGAAAGACATGAACAAAATTGTAGGTGATAACCATAAGCTTATTTACCGCAAATTCTGTTAATTTTCCAGTATAATCAGGAAACTTTGTTTCCATTTCTGGCATTTTACCTCTCACCTACAACAGCAAGAGATTAATTCTTCAGTTACATCCTGTTCCTGTGTTACTCTGTTTTCCCACCATCTTGCATAAACCTGATTGCTTCCTTCATGGCCAGCTTTCCTTTCAAGTTTTAGGTGTATTTAGGTCTTATTCTGGGTGAGACATTTACAATTCATGATACCTTCCTCCTCCAGTACAAAGCTTTTCCTTTCTATTACCAACATAAAATTAAATATGCCATCTATTTTAATTATAGTTTTCGAGCTTTCTCAAGAAAAAAAACCAGGTGTCCTACTTATACTGCTCCTGATGTGCAGAACCGTACATTGATATTATATCCTTGATATTATGTACCTTGAGATTATATCGGAAATACATGTGTGTTTACAGAGGTAGAACAATCTGAGTATGTTATTTCCATATTTTGAGTTAAAAAGCTAAGAAAAAAAAACCAAATCAGGTAAACACTGAAATCATGACGCAGATAGTTCTTTTAGTTTGCATTCTAATTAAAATCCTTCATACAATACCCAAAAAAAGTTGTTACTTAAATCATCAGTAATCTAAAGCTGGCCTGTTGGACAGACCACGCTCATCTCCATAGTATTTCTTACAGCATCCTGTCTGGTGGTCCAACATACTGCAGTTAGAAAGTGGCATTCTAGTGCAACTGAAGTATTTCCTTTTCATCCACACAGACTTAACTGGCCTGGTCCAATCGAGCAATGCAGTTTGTTGCAGTATCTTTCATGCCTAAAGTGACTCTAAATGGCGTAAGGCAGGAGACAGAAATAATCTCCATTATATCAATTTCTCAGAACATAAATAGTGCCTGCACAAGATAAATGATGTGTTAGACTGCATCAGTGTTGAACTTTTACACAGAATTTCCTGCATCATCATCAGCAGAAGCAGTCACAGAGCAATAGTTTTGACAAGGTGCTGACATTTTACAGCCTCATCATCTAATCCTATTGAGAGCAAGTGCAGACATGATAAACAGCTAATGAGCTTCCCTGTGCACACCACTCCACTCGGCACTGCTGCAAGCACAGGCACACAGCAAAGGCCCGCCAACAGCGCTCCACTTGCACCTACTATCATCACCCCACGTCACTCCTCTTAAGAAGCTCCAGAATTATGGGCTCCCCATTCAATATTTCGTCTTAAGGGGCAAAACACTCAGTAAAGTCCTCAAATAGCTAGAGATTTCATTTAACAAAGTCATACTGAAAAGGTACTCCATTCAATGCCACAGAGTGCCAACTTATCGAGCGGCCCTTAGATTACCTTCTGCAGTGCACGAGTTTTGCATTTGTGCAAAGTAGATTTAGAATATGCTTTGAATAATTACATACATCCTAACATAGAATCATAGAATTTTTCAGGTTGGAAAAGACTTTTAGAATCAACTGAATCCAACCACTAAGCGAACACCGCCAAGTCCACCACCTAACCATGTCTCTTAAGGGCCACATCTGTATGTCTTTAAAATACCTCCAGGGATGGTGACTCCATCACTCTCCTGGGCAGCCTTTTCCAATGCTTGACAACCCTTCCCAAGATTAAATTTTTCTTAATATACTATATAAACCTCGCCTAGAGTGACATTTCTTCATGTCCTATTTCTTGTCACATTGGAGAAGGACCACCCCTCACCTGGTTACACTCTCCTTTCAGGTAGCTGTAATGAGCAGTGAGGTCCCCCCTGAGCGTCCTCATCTACAGGCTAAACCTCCAGCTCCTTCAGACACTCCTCAGCAGATTTGTGCTCCAAACCCTTCACTTGTTCCATTGCCCTTCTCAGTGTCTTTCTAGTGATAGGTCCAAAACTGGACACAGAACTTAAGGTGCAGTCAGTGCTGAATACAGGGGGACAATCACTGCTCTGGTCCTGCTGGCCACACTGTTGGTGATACAGGCCAGGATGCCACTGGCCTTCTTGGGCACCTGGGCATAAAATGGAGGATCATGTTCAGCTACTGTAGACCAGAAAGACCAGGTCCTTTTCCAGCAGGCAGTTTTCCAGTTGCTCTTCCCCCAGCCTGCAGCACTGCCTGAGGTTGTTGTAGCTGAAGTGTAGGACCCTACACGTGTTGTGGAGCACTTCTTTCTTGTCGTAAAATTCCGTACAGATCTTTTCTGTATACTGTTGCTATTTCCTTCACTAGTTGAGAGTTAAATATATATAAATATATAAATACTCAAACACATACGTATATACAAATAAAAAAAAATCCTGAAAAATTTCTTCCTTCCTTTCATGAATCATACAATCTTTTTCAGTCTTTTTCTTCCATAGTGTCTCTCAACAATTTTAAAGAAAGAGTACATATTTCCTCACAGGATATATAAGGTATACACTGCAAAGTGGGCCAAAGGAGCAGGAATTCTATATTACAAATAGTAAAGCAACAAAGCAGAACATTCTAACATAACAAATGAAGAGCTCTGCATTAAAAAAAGACTTCATTATTTCAGTATCTCTTTGTTTGCTTGTTTAATCATCCCCTGGGACAATCTGTACTGTTAAGAAACGTGTAGAAAACAGTCATCAGTTTTTGTTGTTGTTCAATTAGTGCTATACTCAGTGTTTGAGCTCATGCAAGTGTCCTTTGGGGAAACGTCCTGCGTGCCATTAGCACTATTCTTAATGAGGGAAAGCATGAAACTCCTTTAGTGCTCTGCCAGAATTGTTTTATCTTCAAGTCAAAAGAACAACTGCTTGGAGTAACCCCAAAAAAAGCATTTAACAATTACAAGCGGCAAACAATATTCCCAAGCATAATACTCATAGCATTCTTCTATTTATAGGCTAACAGTTATTATACTGAATAAAATATGTATTAGGCAGCTTTATTATGCAGACAACTCTGACTCCCCAGTTAAGGCTGCTACAGTGGTTTCCATTATAAGCTCCATTTTGAACCTTTTTAGTCCTTCTGTGAGAGGTAGGGTGGGGAACAGGAGGATGTTTCATGTTTGGTTTCAAGACAAAGGAGAATATTTTTAGGAAGTTTGAGGTTAATTAGACATGCTGCTTTTGAGATATGGGACATAAGCATGTCTTTATTCTTTTTGGAAGAAAAAAGTAGTTTAATGGCAAAGGTTTTGTTCAGAAAAAGCTTTTTAACTAGTTCTCCAGAATTTCTTTAAAATACAAAATCAGAGTTGAAAACTAGGTTAAAGGAAGGTCAAGACTTACAGCCCTAGGAAATATATAAAAACAAAGACCTAGCACTTTGCTTAGCTAGATTTATTTTCAAAAAGACATGCAAGCTTTTTCCACTGAAAAAAAAGCAAAGCGACAATTAAAGAACACTAGACTTAAAATCAAAACTAAAAACAACATTCTTAACTGTTACCACTTTCCACCTCCCAATTACAGTTCTTCATAAACAGTAGCAGGCATAAAGGTGGAATAGAGCATTCTCTCTCCCAGTTGCTCTTCATCTAACTGTCCCTTTATTCTTCCTGTTTCTAGGTTTTCTATCTCAGCTTCATCCTGACATCAAGCATCTTCACATCTCTGACACCTCCATGATCCCAGCTTCAGCACAAGCAAGATCCACATGTCTTGAAGTCTGCATATTCCCTTTTTTGCCATCCCAACGACTAACTGGAGAGCAGAGGATTTAACGAAGGTAAGAGTAAAGGTCTGGCTGAAAGTTAGCATTTTATACTTGTTATGCACACAAGCTCATTTACACAATGCCTAAAAGCATTCCCTGTCTTCCCAGGGATACACAGGTATATTCTAACACACCCTTACTAAACATGCACTATGGGCAACAGCTGGCACAAACTTCCCTTGCAGAGGAGCATATGTAGAAGAGCTAGAATGTAAGTAGATCATGTGAATGATGTACCGAAATAGAATGAAGGCAACTTATTTCAGCTGGATTTTATAAACTGTCTTCTCAATGAGGCACAAATACCTAATTACAGAAACAACAGGGAGATTTTAGGGCCAAGCAGTTTTATAAAACTGATGGGAGTGCAGACTCACTATTTACCTCACCTGAAGGGAGGGAAAATGTAAAAGTACAGCCATTTCCAGTTCTAACTTCAGAAATGCATTGGGGGGCTGGGTATTTCTACCCTTTAGTTCTGTCAAAAAAACCTGCAAAGTTCAGGTATTTGAGAGATTCCACATCTGACTGCTGGAAAGATAGATAGCAGAGTCTACATCTTCTCTCCCTAATTTAGCACACTAATACCTTCTTGCCTTCCTTTCTTTTTACCTCACTAGGTCAGTAAGATTCATTCTCTTAAGTTTTCTTAAGACTGTAGTAAGAAAATTCTTTAATTCTATGACAATCTGAACCCAAGTCCCATGTAAGCATTAAGGATGTGCTACTGTACATGCAACTGTGTGCAGTTCTGGGTGTCATTATTTAAAAAGGATGGGAAGGTCCCTGAAGGCATCCAAAGGAGAGCAACAAAGCTGATGAAATGGTTGGAAGGAATGTCCTATAAGGAGCAGTTAAAGACTTCAGGCTTGTGTAGTTTGGAGAGGACAAGGCTGAGGAACAACTTCATTGCTCCCTACAGGTTCCCGAGGAGGGGAAGTGGAGAAGGTGGTGCTGGTCTCCTGTGCCATCCAGTGACAGGATATGTGGAACGGCTCTAAGCTGCATCAGGCAGGAGTATTTCTTTTGGAAAGGTGGTTAAACACAGGAACAGGCTTCCTAGAGAGGTGGTTGATGCCCTAAGCCTGTCAGTGTTTAGAGGAAGCCTTTAGACAATGCTCTTAGCAACTTATTTTGACTTTTGGTCAGCCCTGAAGTGGTGAGGCAGTGGCACTGATGATCATTGTAGGGTCTTTCCATCTGAATTTGCCCATTCTGTTCTAACGTTTTGCAGCTGTGAAGGCATTAAGTCATTATACACATGCAGCAGGTCTCTAACTCCCTCTGCTAGCTAATTCTACTAGTAACCTCCTCTAGAGCAACTCATCCTGCTCTAAACTGGACAAATACATCTTAGTCATTTTAAGAGGCTGAGATTTACAACACCAGAAAAAACTATTAAAAATGCTGAATTATTCCTGACAGAATACTTGCAGTTGTTTTCTATACAGTTTATTCAGGTGTATTCTGGTATGAATGAGGACCTTTATAAAAGTCAGAAATAAATTATGCAGGAAAATCAGTGTAGCTGACAGTGTGTATTTACGAAATACACAAAGCAAAGCTGAACAAATTTATTTTCCATTAATTTCTTTATTTTCAGATTGCTATGGCTAGCTTAAGGTTAGGCATCTTTCACCTAAAAAAAGAAATCTAACTTTTGATTTCTGAAAATATATATTTTTTTAAAGAAACAAAAACAGTAATTTTTTTTTTTTACTAAGAGGAGAGAATCTAGCTTTAGGTTTGCTTACTTGTTTTATAAGAACATGAGTACACATAGAAATTATTGTGCAGTAACTTTCATATGTCTGCTATGTAGGTATACTCTCTTATGTGTGAGATGAGTGAATTTAATTCCAGGCCAACTGTTCCTCAGTAGAACTAGAGGCAGGTAAGCATCTTTGAATTTACAGCCACAAAGACACACATCAAACAAAACAGAGACAGTTCAGGTGAGGCAGCTGATGCAGAGTTAAGTGGTTACCCAGTGAGAATCCGACTCACATGGCATGGCTGATGGCTTGCACCACGCACTCTCACAAAGATCCATGAGGCAGCAGACCTCAAACACTGCTGTTCTACACACAGCATTATATGACTCATGCGGGACTACAAACTTCAGGGGTTATTCAAACAAACTTTATAGGTCACAATGAAGCTTTCAAAACCTTTGTTCATAAAACTGAATGCAAGGATTCTCAGCTTTTATAACCAGTAGCTAAAATGAAAATCAAAAGACATTTTTAATGTGTTAAGATACTCATAATACACTTTGAATAGTATTGTTCACGGTTTAAGATCATCTGTAGTGCCAGCATTTTGAATTATCTCTTTTCGTTGTGTCACTACAGTTCTTGGCTATAAATAGCAGCAAGACACATACAGATTAAGTGGCTCTAAGAAAAACTATTTATATCTTATTTGAGCAACCCAATGCATCACAGGCAAGAGGACTGAGGAATTAATCAGAGCCATTGAAGACTATCAGGGCATGCTCCTTCCAGTTCCAAATTGCTAAACTGAGACTCAAGACCTGTCTCACTCTTACACTAAAGTTTGTGTAAGTATGAGTACAAGTTACCTTGAGCGTTGTTTGTCTTGTAAATTACAGACACCTATTTGCTGCTTGTTTATCAAACCAATCTTATGGACATTTTTAAACAATTAAATAATTCAGGGCAAATCTTCAGCTGTCATCAGCTGAAGAAGTTTTGCCTAAACAACGAAAGATATACACAATTCCAAACTGTTTAAAATGAGATTAATAAACACAAGACACTTTTATACCATGACTAAGATGTCAAAGAAACAGTTACATATTTTACTCATGTGTTGTCACAACCAAGGCATACAAATTTTAGGTAATATTCAGATTGTCAGCAAGGAGTCAGGAAAGAAACACGGTTTGACAGCAAGAGCCATGAACAAACTGGGATTTAATATCTCCAGAATGTTAGTAAAGACTGTTCTCTACAGAGAGGAGCAGAAAAAGATGTGACTGAAACACACAAACTGGTTTAACGCTTGTAACAGAGATGCAGAAGCACATTTTGAGCCTAGAAAAAAGAAAATGCTACACTAAGGATTTAAATTCATTAACTTTATCAACTCGAAATCACTTTATCACTCAAAATAGATAATTTCACAAGAAAGTTGCTGCCACTTTCCTCTTAGAAATTGTAACCCTTCAGGAGGGGAAAATGAGTGTGCTAAGTATACTCCTCTCAGTCAGAGAAGACCAGCCAACACATTTGTTAGAAATACTCCCAACTTCAGTTTAGGGTAGGGTCCAAATTGCTCCAGTTGTAGACTATCATTTACATCTTCCTTTAAACTGCAATAAAACTGTTGGACAATACCTTCTATAATACCAGAGCTAACTTTGCCAGTAACAAAGATTAACCTAAGTCTTGATTTATAACCACAGAAATGAAACAAATTCAGACCTGCAGCATGAAGAGGAAGTATTGCTACATAAAGAGAAACTAAGCTTAGTTCAAAACTGCACATTTTTCCTCTTTTTAAATTATTTACCTGGAGATATAGCTCTGTGGAACTGATACATGTCTTCTCCAATCAGTTCTTGTGCAACCTGCTTGATCTTCCGTCGGACAGCATCTAGCTTGACTTCAGATTCACTTAGGATTTCTTCCCCATTGGGAGCACTGCAATTGTAAAACAGAAACTGAAAGAGCAGTTTCCAGCATGAACAAACAGCTAAAAAACATTACACCTTTTCTTTCAGTACTCAATACATTTTTACTGGCTTCAAGAAAAAGCAAAACTGATACTAGAATGAGAAACAGCCTAACTTTCACAGATACCTACTGCAGATCCTGAAATTCTGTAGATTCTTACCAAGAAAATAATCAATCAGTCAGAGTTCTGGTAGCATGATGCTTTTTCCAGACTACAGTCATGATTATTGTTTAAGTAACAAAAAGGAGAAACACATACAAAGGCTTCAAAAATATTCCAGAAAATTAGCAGTATTTACAGAAGTCCTTCAACCTCTTAAAAAAAATATTTTGCAATACTTGAGTATTGCAAAATCCAATACATTATGTACTTCTACATGTGATTTTTTTTTTCAGGAAGTAGTTATGGACTATGCTGTTCAGGAACAGCTGAAATATCTGCCACAACATATACTTGGCATTTAAAGTTTAGTTTATCTAATTTCCTTTAAACTTTCTCCTTCCTTGAACCCAAATAATCCACATGGTATACTAGTTTGCAGTCTCTTTAAGGGACTACTGATTAATTGGTCTGTAGAAAAACATTTAAAAGCAAACAGTAAAATTTACTGAAATTAAAGCCACAATAACTGTGAAAAGCAAAGAAGAAGTAAATACAAAATACAGCATGGAAAACTTCCACTCTCACAAAACCAGAAACGCCTTATAAAACAGGAATCTAAATTCAGAGTAATGAGGAGTTCTTTGTTGTTGTTCTTTCCTCCACAAGTTCCCAGCTACCTAGCCCCTGCAGTGAGAGTAGTTATTTACAGTCAAGGCTGTAGAGGTTACTGGAACTATCACAGTACCTCTTTGGAGAAGAAAACCAAGTTAAAGAGCAGGCAACTTCATAATCTCCATTTGTAACTGTAACTATAAATAGTTACTACTTCAACATAAATATATTGATAGGTAACAAAATGCAAATTAAGATAAATGAAATTACAAAGAAAAGAAACAGCGAGAGCTGTTATAACACGCAAGACCAGTGCTCATCACGCACAGCAAACACGTACACGGCAGGCTATGCAAAGCTTCCAATTTTCCTGTTGCTCTTCTAGTTTGTCTCTAGCTTCCAAAGATTGCTCGAAGGCTCATGAGAACACAAAACATATAGAAGCTCAAAACTTCACAGAAGTCTTCACAGAAGACTATCCAGCTGTAGTATTTACATAAACAGACCCCAGGTCACCTCCTATCTGCATTAATGACCTCGGGTGGGGATGCAATAACCAAAATGGTGACGATACTGCCCAGGCAAGTAACCTGAAGGAAGGAAGCATACTCCTCTCTCACAACTTGCTGAAAGCTGGAAGGCTCTCATCTGCTGCTCACTATACTGCTTTACACTGGTTTAATAAACCAGTAAAACCAATTCAGAAACCTGAACCAGCATCTTTTAATTCTCTAACTGGAGTATGCATTCATTAGCTTGCATCAACCCTAAAGGATGTTTATGGGAAGTTAATCAAATTCCTCTGAAGAGAACATTGCAGCTGTTACTCACAGACAACACTGCAAGGCAGACTGTAGGTTTCTATGAACATTTTCACGCTTAACATGACTCACCTGGTGAACCTGTGGAGCAGAAATATCGTTCTTTTGCTTTCGATCGTTATATCCCGACTGAGCTTCACGAGCCGTTCATATTTATCGTGCCTGGTGTCAAGCTCCAGCTGGAATGCTGTAGAGTCAATCGTTACAGCAAAAGGTCAATTGTCACACCAACACAGTGCAGGGGAAGAGAAAAGCACCTGTGCTGCACTAACACCTTACAGACCCCACCAGCCTTGCCCCTGGGCACCTTTCCCCAAGGTGGGCTGTCCCTGCATGGGGCATGGCTGCAGACACCATCACTGCCTGTCACTTGCCAGAGCTGCAAAATTCATCATTAATACTACCTTTGTTTAGTAAGTCAGGTTTAAGTAGATATCAATCCTGATGATGCCTTAAAGCAGCCCAAACAATTTTTATGGTAAAATATTTGGTTTTGCCAATAAAACCTATTCCACAATGCTGTTCTGGAAACGGATTGAAAATTTCACCCCAATTCAGCAAGACAAATCAAAAAATAAAACCCTACAATAATTTGTTAATAAGATTCATCAGTGCCTAAACCAATCAAATAAAAAGCATCTGGCTAAGGCACATATGCTGCTCAAAATGCACCATTTAGTTATAAGAAAGGCTGTATTTCACATCCCAGCTAGACTCGGCCAGAAGTTGAGTATTTTAATATCCCTAAGGACTAGAAGTACTAAAGAAAAGTGAGATCAATTATTTAAAATAAGATTTCTGACTTGCTGATGTTAGGTCTCTCTAACTACAACAAATACAGAGTAGAGAGGAAGTGCATCTGGTTTTGACAGTCAAACATTATGAATGTTTCATGAATACCATTAACATTTTATAAACCATTATTTTAGTAAATAAATCATAGATGCTTACAAGAAATCTAACAAATTTCCTATATAAATGTCTGAGATGTCAAAGTCTCTGTGCAAGAAGATGCAGAAAATAAACCAAGACGTTAGATTTTTAAAGGATCTGACAAGTGAATAACCTTTAAAAAAGCATAGCAGTTTGCCGGCAAGTGAGGTTTAGATGACACTAGAAAAACAATTCTGTATTTCTCACTGCCTTGGTAAAAACTTGGTTCTTCTCATTTTGCTCTGTTCTTCCCAATCTTATTCTGAAACTCTAAGATAAGTCACAAATGCTCCTACTGATCTTTTAATTCTTATACGTATCTGTTTGATATATCTCTTGCAAATTCGGAGAGGCAATTCCACCCCTGAATTATCATCAAGAAATTTTCCCTCAGATCACAGTGACAGGAACTTGAGGAAGGGTGACTTCCCTTCATAGGATGACAGAGATGACATTTCCAAGGACCATTTACAAATGTCATCTACTGGGAAATTCACTATTCTGAACATCTGCAATATTAGCAAACCCTTATCTTTTCTGGATAGTTGTGGCTTTTAGACTTATCTATGTTAGGTTTTAAACCTGTTAGGGACTACTTTGAAGTGCTTTACATTCTAAAGTGAACCAGACAAATACAATAATGTTTAGCCTAACAAGATGCAAAAAAACCCTGCTGTATTGTGCTATTGCCTAAAATTGCAAAGGATTAGAACTTGGGGGTTCTCCAAGCTAACACAACAAAACCACACAGTCATTTCCTACACACATTACACTGTAATGTCTAATTTAGCACTGAAAGTAAAGACTCAGACTCTATTGATAATTTTGGTGGACCATTAAAATGACACTTACTAAACCTTAATCTTACAAATCAAGGTAGCATGACCAGTCATATTTAAAACATACTTCAAAAAAAAAAAGGTGTAATTCCTTGGGTTTTGACTAATTAGACCATTCTGTGATTCTTATGATTATTCTAGAAGACAATTTCTCATTACTTTTTTGGAAAACATTGGTGGAAATTAATCAATTCAAGCACATTTTTCTTTCAAAGATTAAAAAGAGAAAAATGTGTACGCCCATTTAAGGCCACACATCAACAAGGCAAAGTGTATAGACCAGGCTGAGTGTATAGACCAGGGAATGAGGGGCTGAAGAACCCTGCTGCAGAAATGGACCTGGGGGCCCTGGTCAATGGCAAGCTGACCATGAGCCAGCAGTGCCCTGGCAGCCAGGAAGGCCAGCCCTGTCCTGGGGCCATCAGGCACAGCACTGACAGCTGGGCAAGGGAGGGGATTGTCCTGCTCTGCTCTGCACTGGGGCAGCCTCACCTCAACTATTGTGTGTGTGTTTTTTGGGCAAAACTATATAAAAAAGATCTTAAGATCTTAGAGAGCATCCAATGGAGGGCAATGAAGATAGTCAAGGGTCTGGAGGGGAAGCTGTATGAGCAGCAGCTGAGGTCACTCAGTCTGTTCAGCATGGAGAAGTGGACAGAGGGCAATGAGGGAAAGAAAGCAGAAGGGCAGGTACCAATCCCTTCAATGTGGTGACCAGTGACAGAACTCAAGGGAGCAGCCTGAAGCTGTGTCAGAGGAGATTTAGGTTAGGTATCAGGAAAGATTCTTCACCCAGAGAGTGGCTGGGCACTGGAACAGAAGTGGTCACAGCAACAATCCTGTCTGAGCTCAAGAAACAACTGAACAACACTCTCAGGAACACGGTGTGATTCTTGGGATGTCCTGCACAGGGCCAGGAGTTGGACTTGATCATCCTGATGGATTGGTTCCAACTTAGCATAGGCTGTGAGTCTATGATTGTCAGACAACATACACAGAAATAGTGCACAACTGGCTCACTTCACACAACTTGCTCAATTATAAACCATCTGGAGCACACCTTTTCCTAATGCTTGTGCCTGACATGGAGACAAAGACCACCAGCATCTTTCTCTGGGGCAGTGTACTTGGTGCACTTTATATTGCACTAAACACTTTTGCAATACATACAAAGAGTGGATCTTTGAAAAACTTTGAAGAAACCATGTCCCTTAAATTCTTTCTGAAATTAACCAAACACAGATTAATGGATCTCATGAGAAGGGAGGGAAACAACTGTTTTGAAGTGGAAGTAATAGCAATTTTATGACAATCTGATATTCATGACAGTGAAAAATTAAAGTTGAAAGTACAGTTGCTCTACTCAATTCAAGAGCAAGTGTATATACACAATACTCAATATAAATGATAGAGTGGTTTGGTTGAAAGAAGCCTTAAAGATCACCTAGTCCAAAAGGACACTTTCCACTAGATCAGGTTGCTCAAAAGCCCCCTCCAACCCGGCCTTGAACACTTCCAGAGATGGGGCAGCCACAGCTTCTCTAGGCAAAGTTCAGGGGTCATGGTTAATCATCTGCCAAGCTGATTTACACAGAAAAATATAAACACCCATTTTTAAAAAAGCCAGGAAGTTATATGACATTGAAGTACACGTTAACCTTCTAAAGCAGCCAGCCAGCTTGTATTTCACCCTTCTTAGCTTCATAAAAACTAAGCAGCACAGGGAAAATTTTACAACAAGAATTAATCTGTTCCCCATCTCAAATCTCCTTCCTTCTTCAGGCATGGCTTCTAATTTCTGAAGGTCAGCTCTGCATTGTTAGGGGCTGTCTAATGAGAAATTTAAATTTACTGGAGCTTAAATCTGGTTTGGTGAAAAATCCTATAAAAACAATTTGGCTGAAGGGAAGTTTACACCCGCCTGTTTAAAGAATTTAAAATACATGTTAATATTTAAAAGGCATTCAAAGCAAATGAAGTGACTACATAAAGGTCTGTATTAGTTAGTTGGAGTCTTTTTTTATAAAGTGCAGCTATAAACAACTACCAACTCTTAAAACAATTCATCCAGATTTACACTTCAGTAGCTCAGTCATTCGTGCATCACAGCAAAGGTCAGAGCCTCCTCAGTTTCCCAAAGGTCACCATCTCCTCCTGTTGCCCCTGCAGCTCAGATTTTGTATTACACCTTTGCAGATCCTGCAGTTTTCTGTCACTAAGAGGCCTGGTCACCTTTTGCCTGGCTGAACACTTGTGCAGTTTGCCTGGCATCAGGTTCAGCACAAGTGAGGAGGGCAGGGGGAATAGCAGGTGGGATGGAAACAGGAGCAAGTCATGAACCAGACAGAGCTGTGCAAAATCCCACTCCCAGGACTTCACTGCACAAAATGCAGAACACTAAGCTCTAAAGGTATGGAGTATGAGTCCAACTAGTTTCAAGTTTCTCCCTCAGAGAGAGCTGGTTTATTCCACTAATAATTTCCCAGCAATGTCTACACCACATTTTTAAAATCTGGTTTTTCAAACGCTTACTTACATTTAAAAGAGGTCATCAAAGGTGAAGGTGGATTAAAATTCTCTTTTTCTTCTCTTCTTTGACCATGTGGAAAATTATCATGCTTTCGTTTTCTGAACCCACCTGATCCTATTAAATAGAAGACAGACACACAAAAAAAAAAAATTTAAAATAGTTTTACCAGAGCATAAGGAGTACCAGAATGCTGTCTTCAGAGCACTCCTGACAGCAGTCATATTCTTTAGAATAAGGTAACTGGGTGAACCTTATTATCAACTGATGCCAGCTTCACGTTATCATGTTACTTTTTCTACCACATTGCTAGTGAAAATTAGAAAAAAAATCCATTTCAATGGATGAGCATGGAAGGAACCTAAGCTTTTTTTTTTGTAAGGTCTTTGGGTCTTCACACCCTTTCATGCTTTCTTGCTGTAAGCAAATGGTTGCATGGAAATCCTTGTGTGAACAGGGGCTTACAGGATTAGACCTTTCTTTCTTTTCCTTCCTTTTTTTTTCCGTAACTATTTTAGATATTCAGCTTGAAATTACTCAATAAACCTGGAAGTTTTTGTTACTGTGATTTATGTCAGGGCAGTTCAGTAACCAGAAAAAGAAGTAAGGCATAATTTAAGCAGACTGCCCCTATTCAGATATATAGGTTTAGCTCCTGCGGCGTAGGTTCTCAGGCCCTTACACTCTGCCCATTAACCAGTTTCTTCTCTGAACGTAGCTGCTCACTTCAACTGCTTCGTGTGCCCCTTCCTTAACCCTCCTTTTCAGACCCACACCCAGAACTCATCTCTTCTGGACTATCTTTTACTCCCAATTTACACCTTGTATTGTTTCTTCCTTTTATCCTTCCTTCACCTTGGTCTAACTCATTGTGTCAGCCGTGTGTCAACCATTCCTCTCTCTCCCTCCTTTTGGTGACAGCTGGACACTATTCCTAACAGAGCCAAAATGTGGCAAACTTTGAAGACATACCTTTCAAATACGTGTGGTTCTCTCAATTTCCTTAAAAGAAGAACCAAGGGAACACTGGATTTTAAAATGTTTCCGCTTAATTGTTTATTATCCCAAACCAAAACAAGAAGTGGGCATAGCTACTTTCTTAAAGAGGAAACTGAAAATAATTTTTTCTTTCTTTTCTGTTGGACATGAGTTCAGGGTTTTGTTTTTCCCATAGCAGTTGAAAACATTAAATGCACCCCCTGAAAGAGTGCTGAAGGGAGGTCTGTGCGATTCTCGGGGGTGCCAAGCAATAGGACAAGAGACAACAAGCAGAAACCAACGCACGGGAAGTTCCATTCTTCCTGACTATGAGGGAGAACTTTACTGTGCAGGTGACTGAGCACTGGAACAGGCTGTCCTGAGAGACTGCGGAGTCTCCCTCACTGGAGATGTTCAAGAACCATCTGGACACAACCTTGAGCCATGTGCTCTAGGATGGCCCTGCTTGAGCAGGGAGGTTGGACCACATGTCCCACCGTGGTCCCTTCCAGCCTGACCCATTCTGACTCTGATTCTGTGCCTGCCAGGGCTGAACCAACACACAGGCGGCAGAGCTAGCTGTGAAAAATATGTATTTCACACGTATATTATGCTATATACATAATATTTTATACATATAGTTATATACACACACGCTACACTGAACAGTTAGCACAAGTGCTTTAAAGGCCTCACACACTCAGCTTCCCTCCGTGGCATCTGATTTTCCATCCCCAGGGATACAGATCCCGATAGCCACGTTCTCTGGCGCATCCGTACAGCCCCGGCGGGAAGGCAGGGCCCCCACGAAGGAAAGGGCAGTGACACCCGTGAAGGAGCGGCCTCTCTCAGAGCGAGTTTCACGGCACAGTCGAAGGGCACTGCTGGGCACGGCAGAGGCTCCGCACCCCCGTCCCCTTCGAGCCGCGGGGCCTCCCCCAGCTTCCGCCGGCTCCAGCTCCTTACACCTCGGTCTCCTGAGGGTGGGAAGGGAAGGGAAAGGAAGGGAAGGGGACATCACCTTCCTTGCCGCTCATCACGGACCCGCCGCCGCGCCGCGTCCCCCCGGCAACCCGCGGCCGCCCCGCGCGCCACCAGGACCCCGCCGCGCAGCCCGCCGCCCCCGCCCAGCCGGCGCCATGGAGGGGCGACCGCGAGTGCCTGACGGCGAAACGCCACACAGGCGGAAGGAGCCCGGCCCGCCGCCCGCGGCGCGGGAGGCGCGGTGCGGAGCAGTGGCGGCGCGGAGCGTGATTCGGACGTTGCTGCCCGCGAAATCGGGACAGCGCCGAGGCCGGGCCGTGCCTCCGAGAAGGCGACTCCGTGGCCAGCTAGTGTGTGACCTCATCGTGGGGCCTCAGCGCCCGCGGCACGACGGGACATGTAGTGCCGGGTGGGGCGGCGGCGCAGTGGGAGTGGGGCCGGGGAGCTCTAGGGTTGCGTGCCCGCTGTCCCGCTGGTGGCCGGCGTGTCCCGCCACCGGGGCACCGGCGGTCCTCGGCTTGGACCCGCAGAAATCCAGCGACATTACTCAGCCCAGACCTGCACAAAGCAGCTGTCCTGTGGACTTCCCCTCACCGTGCGACTGACTCCTTACTGCCCCTTTCTTCCCCGGCATATCAGGACTACGGTGCTTCCAGAGAATCACATTTGGGTCAAAAAAGACCTCTGACATCATCGAGCCGAACCCATGGCTGAACAGCACCATGCCAACCAGACCATGGCACTGAGTGCCACGTCCAGCCTTAAACACTTCCAGGGATGGTGACTTCAGCACCTTCCTGGGGAGCCCATCCCAGTGTCCAACTGTGACATTCCTTCTGTGAAGAAATTCCTCCCCGCGTCCAACCTAAACCTCCCCTGGCACAGCTTGAGACTGTGTCCTCTGCTTACTGCCTGTCCAATGCTGTCTCCTTAATGGCCTTTCCTCCCTGGCATGTCGGGATCCAGGTGCTCTCCTTCCAGGCAAGGTGACTGGGAGCAACCCCCGGCGCAGCACCAGGTGCCGCCTTACTGCCCTTAGTGGCCATCCACGTGGTGTGCCAGGGGAAGGAGGCCAGGGAGGATGGCAAACTGACACTGAGACACTGTCTGGAAACTGGAGACACTACCTGTACACCGAAAAGATGTGATAGTGAAGCCACCTGACACCAGGAAAAGAAATCTGAGAAGCAGCAGATGTAGCTGCTGGTACAGAGGAGGCAAATTCCCAAACCAGGTTATTTGCATCCTATGTTTAGTCAGGCCTGGTAAACATTATGTTTCCTCTACTGGAGACTTAGTGTGAGTGTTCTTGAGGACATACTGCAGGACTGAGCACAAAGGAGATGGATGCACACTGTAAATATTTCCCAGCACAGAGGGCACTTGATGACGCTTCATTTCATATGGTGATGAGCTACAAAAAGTCTGCTTGCCCACTAGATTCATACTTTGCTGCACATGCATCCTGATGCATTCCTCCGATATGTGTAAAATAGGGATGGGTATTGCAAATCTCCAAATCAAAAGGTTTGCAAATCATCAGTCTTGCTGCTCTGCTGCCAGATCTCATTTCTTGTCACAGCTGTTGCTGTTTTAGTAGCTGGATTCCCAAGGAAACAAAGCTCACATGAGCACAAAGGCGGAGTGCTTGCAGCCTTTGTGTGTGGGTGTGCGTGTGTGCCTGTCCTTCCTCCCCACCCTTAATAATTTTTTAATCTGTTGGTCAACTGGTCGATCTGATTTGACAGAGGGAAAGAGTCTCCAGGAGTGATTATAAACATCCTGAGTAAGGAAAAAATTTTGGGTGGAACTTGCACCTTGCTAGAAATCAGATAAGCCCAGCTGTGAAATGCAAATGCCTCAGAGCCCAGCCTTTGGGAGTTCTGGAAGAGCAGGGACACTAGCCCAGTATCAGGTCTTTTGCGTTTAACAATTAAACAAAGACAGCTTTTGACAAACTTGAATATCAGGTGAATCCATCAATGGATTCAGTAGGACAGTAAATCACCTAAGTCAGATAGCAGAGGAGTAAAACTTTGACAGTCAGCTTTAAAGTCTTCAGGCAGCCAAGCAGGAGTTGCTCAAACCTGGTATTTTCAACTGTTGAGAACACATGACTGTCATACAGTGTTCAAAATTATTCAGAAGCGTAACATAAAACCTCTCTCCAATTTCCTAATCTGAGAAAACAGATTTCAATCACACTTGAAAAACAGAGGACAAAGAGGATCCCAGCAGAACTTCCTCAGGCCTGATCTGCATATTGAGTTGTGCAACAGCTTGACTGCTGCCCTACCAGCTGCACAGGAGATTTCTGCTTTCTATGGGGCAAAATCAGGACATGAAATTATTTGTGTCAGTGTTATCGCTGAACACATTCAGGCACAGCCTTTTGTTTTAGAAGATGTACAAAACTGCTTTTGGAAACACATACTTTTTTTTTTTTTTTTAACTGTGCTATTTCCCTGTTCTTGGCAGCTCTTTGGACAAAAAGCAGAGTTGTTTTGGTTATATCGATGTCACAGGAGAGTGGAAAGAGTGCCTGCTTTTGAATGCTTCCCAGCAGTGGAGAATTTTCAGCCAATTGTAGGGAGTGATGGTCAGGTCTTCAGCTGATTTCTGTCGGATTTAGTGACACTTTGCATGTGCACTGAGATATTCAACTTGTTTGACATCAACAGGATGCTGTTGTGAAAAAGAACTGGTTGGGGCTTTTCTTCTGAAACAATCCACTTAAATGCAGCAGTGTTAAACCACTTTGGTAACAGATTAGTTGCAATATTTTTCATTTTCTTCTGGTATTTAAACCTTTTCACTTCCCCTTACAGTTTTCTGTTCTTTATGCCTGAAGAGAATGGCACCTGCACCTCCACAAGTGTGAAGGTGGAATAGCAACGTTTTGAAGGAGGAATTGGTAGGAGAAAGGAGTTGTGAGGATTTAAGGTAGGGCAAAACCCCCAAACAAGCTAACAACAAACCAACAAGGTTTTCTCAGCAACTTAAGGTCACACTAAGGTGTTGTATATGGGTTGCACACGACTGTGCTCCAGATCCTAAGACAAGGTTGGTAACTCAGTTCACATGGGAAAGAAGTGTTTTCCAAGACTCAGGGCTGTGAGGACAGTGCACGAGTGCATAGACCAGACACGATCTGTGCTTT
Organism: Irena cyanogastra; assembly: GCA_013397155.1. Lineage (NCBI taxonomy): Eukaryota > Metazoa > Chordata > Aves > Passeriformes > Irenidae > Irena > Irena cyanogastra. Next base: position 896,347 of record VWZV01000437.1, read on the forward strand.
TCTGAGTGGACAAACCAACTGAAAACAACCACTGCAGGGGGTTGGAACTTCTCCATTCATTTTTTCCCTGAATTCTGCTGCTTTGAGCAATGACCTGTTTCAGCAACACTCCTACACAATGTCCTTCAGTGAGGCTTCTGGTCCTCTGCAGTACTATCAGCAGAGACCACCTTGAAATGGCACTCAAGGGAACGGGAAAGGAATCCTTCCTTTTCTGTAAAAGCTCGAGTTTCACACTGACTCAGCTGAACTCTGTCAAGGGCTGACAGAGGGGTGTGGTGGGTCCAGCTCAAGAGCCACACTAGTGAGGCTGCTTCAACACCTGCGGCTTCAAGTAATGGAGCTGCACAGAGGTAGGGCCCAGGTGATTTGTCAGACACATGAAATTATCGTTTCTTTCTGCCCTCAATCATTTCGATGTAGCTCTGTGGAAACTGTTTAAGATCCCTGGGATCCCTGGCAGAACTCATGGTGTAGCTCTTCATGCCCCTGTACGGCTTGTATAGCTTTAGAGACAAATGCTATCTTTGTGGTGCCCTCCCATTTTTAAATAACCAGCCTGGGAATGTCTCCTGAAGTTTCTGCTAAAACAGAATAGCACTATGGATAGTTAGAGCTGGAATTATCCTGGCGTATCCTCTTGGGTTTCATTTTAACTCACGACGTGGCGTAGTACTCTTAGAGCACGATTGCGAGGTTGCCTTGGAGATGGAGGGCTTAGCCACGGGCAAGCTGTCCCACCGAAACGGTCCCATTAGCCAGAGGAACTGTGAATGCTTTCCACAAACAATCGAGTGAAGTGAAGTGACAAAAAGCTTATGAAACGGTCACAGGGGAATTGCATAAACTGGGGTCAGATGTTCAATTTGAGACTGTTCCATGAGCGAGGAGTTTCGCAGCTGGTTGACAAAAGGAAGAGGGAGGTCAGCTGGTCTCTAGCTGTTATAACAACAACCTGTTATGTTTCTCAGGCAACAGGGATGCCCACAGCAGGGGCAGAATGGATCAGGAGGATGATTTCCTCATTTCCTGGAATAAGGTTTGAAAGCTGTGAATATTTCATTGCTGGTAGAATTTGAGATTACAAGATCCACGTGCTAATACACCGTGGTGCAGCCTTTGAGTGGATCAGCAGGAAGACTTCAGGAATGCACCATCGATTTAGCTGCCTTGTAAACGAGTGAGTGGAAAAAAGGACAGAGAGAGCCCACAGATTTGCTGCAACATCCATCTGGACGAAAAAAAAAAAAAAAAGAGACCAAACTATGCATCCCCTTTATTCCTAGTGTTTAGTTTATATCTTCCAAGGGAAAACTGGCAAGTGACCGGCTGTGAATAATGTACCCATGGGGAAAGTTTGTTTCTAAACATGAACAGTTAGTGCCTGGCTTATGTCTGGGTGGGTGTGCTGGCTATTTCATAAAGATTTCATTCTACTGAGGCAACCACATAAAAGAATTGCTTTGGAGGAATTCAAGGTGAGAATATCTTTATTTTGCATCAACACCAACACCCTTAATGGAGTAGAAGTGAAATGCAGAAATTAACCTTCCTCCTTCATCTCTCCCATGCCCTTCTCTGTGTCTAAGCCCCTTGCAAAATCTAACTGAAATGATATGATCCTTTTTATTTCTAGCTGCTCCAGATTGGCTTGGTCATTAAATGCTGGGCTTTTCTGCCACAGCATGGGGCAGGACAGAGAAAATATAAGAGCTAAAGTTATTAATGTGTTGTAGTTTTGGAAAAGATGCTGGTGGAGTAAGAGCTGCAAACAAAAAAAACCCCTAAAATGTTTCTTTCAGCTTTGAGAGTCAGAAAAGTTAGGGAACCTGAGGGTGTGGCTCTCATTAGAAAAGATAAATCCAATTACATAACAGAATTTGCTTGGGTCTTTTTGTTGGTTTTTGTTTGTTTGTTTGGTGTGCATGCCTAGGTCTCTCATCTGAACCATATGAGCCTTAAAGAATCTCAGATGCTTTTCAGTTTCTACAGCCCTCAGGACCCCCTGCTGCCCCTGCACTGCAGTGCCAAATACATATTTCTCCTTCACCCTCTTGGTCCTCTCCAATGCACTTTGGAAGTAATGGCTCTTGGCAAAGGAGTTAATCTGATTCATCTGCACTTAACTCTCTATGAGAAGGAATCTGAGAACAGCCTTTGTGTCTACATCTGAGAGAGGCAATATATTATATATGGAAAGCCCTTATTCATGCCTATGTAAATCAGGAATAATTATCTTTAAATTGGGTGCCATTGAGATGACTATCAAGTCTTGAGAATTCCCAATGTACAGAATATTTTATGCTGCGGTATAGGTAGGGCCAAAAAAACACAGCAAGGCTTAGGTTGTTAGAGAAATGCTTTCCTAACAATTCCCACCAAAAAGTTCTGTTAAAAAAGCAGTTAAGGTTGCTCCAGGGCAAAACACACCCACACAAGAAATGACAGGTTAGGGGAACCTTCCCTGCATAAGCTTTCCTGCACACCTCACGTTAACCACTCCCAGTGACAGACTCCAAACCCCAACAAGAAGCTCCCCTTGTTCTGCAGGATAAAGAAACAAACGAAACACCTCCTGCATGCTTCAGTGCAAAACCCTCTGGCTTTTGTAACACTAACAGTAGCAGCTGGTGCATGTGGAGAGTTTGTGGTGATTATAGGGCAAATGGAGACCAAGTGCCCCCTGAGCACAGATTCTGTGGGTACTGCTGGTCTCAGGGACCTTTTCATCTGAAGACTGTCTTTTCTTTGGTTGGCTACTCCCCTCAGTAGACCCCTTCCACAATGCAGAGCTGAAGAGCCATCTGTTGCTTTTTATTAGATAGATTGGAGAATAAACTATTTGATATACTTACACCAGAATAAATCTTTTCCCTTGCTGAAGACATAGCTACATCTGCACCAGGTATTTGTATGCAGCTTCTTCTAAGTGATTTATTCCCAGTTGGGCCAGAAAAGATTTTGCATGAAAGCTGTTTTGTCACCCAACACTATGGGGTGGAAGGATGATGACACCAAGTTGTAATTATAATTAAAGCTTTATTTTTTTAAACAGAATTTTATTATTGGCATAGCATACAATTCTGCGACCAGAATAGAACAGGATTTTTATAATTAGAATCAGCATACCATAATTTTCTAGGTAGCTTAGCACAAAATTTGTATCACAGGTTGGTTTACACTTCCTAATCACCTGGATGCTCTGGAGAATGGGTCAAATCTTAATACTTGGCTTGCAGTATAAATATAATAATCATAATATAGAATAAAAACCTGTGGAAAAATAAGAATTACTCAGAACTTGGGGGAAGCAGATGATGGTGGAAGTATCCCAGACCACTGGGAGATCATGGGTTTTGCTGTCCAGTGGAAACAGTGGTCCAAGTCCCATTTTGGTCTCATAACTGCTTGATTTTATGGACAGTGCTCCATGTTCTGCCACGCCTCCCTGTTTTGTGATGGTGTCATCACAACCTGGGTGCCTGGGACCTTAAAGGCTGGTAAAGAAGGAAGCCCAGGGCCCAGGAACCTTGAGGCTGATAGGGAAGGGGTAGAAGAATTCTATCTGGTGCATGGGACCTCCAGAGCTGATGAGGAAGGGAGAGGAGACTGATACATGACCAGTTTGGTCACAGAGAATGGCCATTTGCCTTTTGAACCGGCATTAGTTAAGCTAGCCGTATTATGAGGGCTCAAGAACAGAGTTGTATTGAAGAAGCCTTTGCTTCAGAATGTGTTGGTGGTCTTCCATCTACTTTCCTACATAGCTTTTTACCTTCCCATACCTAGTGGCTGCTTTCATCCAAGTTTCTTTTGCTTAAGTGGGTCAAAGTGACCAGTACTGACAGGTTTGACCTGGTTGCTTAAATGCTAACACAGAGTTAATTCTGCCTTTTTATACCCAGGTGGTCTGGAACAATGTTTTGGCATCATATTAATAGGCATTTTCTGCTGCTCCTGTGCCACAGGGGGCTTGTGAGTCTTCTCATACTCTGCAGAAAGGTAAATCTGTGTTGGTTCAGAAACAGAAACCAAATTTTTATGCTTGGTATCAGGGGAGGGTTTTGACACAGCTGCATCAAAACAAAGAATTAAAGATGAGTAGAGGAAGTACACTTGTGTTACAGACCTTTGTCCATTCGAAATGAGCTGGAGAGTAGTAGGTAGTAGTCTAACAATGTCATTTTGTGTCACGGGTAATGACCTTGAAGGCACTGAGGACTGAAAACCTCCTCATGGAAACTTTCATTCATACATACGTCAAAGCTGTGACTTGGTCACAGGCTGTTACTTCTGCAGGTGTGCCCAAAATTCAGGCCCTGCTATTCCTGAGTGCTGTGCTGTATGATGAGCTCTGATCTGGAAAACTGAAATCATATTAAAACTGTACTCATTTCAGACTGAACATTTTATAGTTCTGTCACAGTGTGAAGGCCCCAGAGTGCAAATTAATAAAGGTTTTATATGCATTTATATTTTAAAAAATCACCTTTAAAAAATCAGCATTAAGTTTTTATTTTCTGTCCTCCAGGAAAATCCACCTATTCCAACAAATCCCAGAGAATCAATACTTGTTTAGAAAATGGTAATAAGTGAAACATTAATTCTAATGACTTTTAAATGTGTCTATTAGTGGTTTCTAAGTTTATCACAGGCCATATAAGGGTAATGAACAAATTAGGGTAAGCTTGGAGCACAGGTCTTTTGAGGATACCTATAGATGACATGCATATCTCTACTCACTGGTCCAAGAATATGATATCAAAATGGGTGAAATACTTCCTTTGTTCCCATGACAAGAATACTTCCCATATGGAAGTCATCAGTATCAATGCTAAGCTTCCCTGTAAGCCCTTCTGAGCCACTCTTATTAAGTATACATTACACATACACCTGTACAAGCTGAAGTCTTGGAAGAACATGTCTATTCCCCAGAAATCAAAGTGCTTTCAACGCGGATGCCTGCGGGGGGACAGTGATCATAAAGCAGCCAGAGAGCCAAAGGAATGCTGAGGTTTCAGAGCCTGCGTGATTACCCACAGCTGTACAAACAGTACAGTGGAGAAAACAGACTGACCTTGGCCATGTTTTGAGAGTGCCTGATAACCAGGTCCTTCAACAAGCCCTGTTTCAACATGAAGAGGAAAGAAGAGACGGTGACCCTGAGGAACAAGAGGAAACCCAATAATGACTAAAGCAGCAACATTGCAAGTCAGCAGCTTAAACATCGTCTGGGGACTGGTCTGGGACAACACTGGTCAGCAATGAGAGACATCTGCCTTATCTACCTGGCAGCATGAGAAGTGGATTAAACCAGATACATGGCAGCAATATCTCAAATACAAGTAGACAGCACAATTCAAAACATTAATTACTGTGCTTTGACCATCCCAGAAATATCCATGGCAGTGAAATTTTAGTCTGTTTGCAAGAATTTTGAAATAGAATTTAAAAAGCAGAGAATGTTTCAGTGTATTTCTAAATCCACAGGGTCGTGGCTATCTTTTTCCAGCTTATTAGTGCCTTAATCCTACTGTATAGGGAGAACATTGAGGGGGCCCATTCTAGCAAGTAATTGTAATGCTCATCTCACTCACCTCCCTTTCACCCTTGCAAACAGGTATTTTCTTTGCTGTTTCTTCACATGTCTGGGGAACACACCCTCCAACACTTGCAAAAACAAACACTATCACTGGGCTGGCCATCAGAATCCCCTCTAAGTCTTATCTTGGGCTATGTCCCTCTAGGGTTGTTAAGTTACATGCTTAACCTCAAGGAATCTCTCTCTCCTCCCTATGGTGGACTAAACACAGTGGATCACCTAACTTATGGAGATGTTTGGCCCATAAATGACAGAGGTTTGATTCAGGATCAAAGCTAAAAACTAACTTCTTCCAGAATATACCACAGCTCAGAGCAGGCTGTGGAGATGATCCTCAGAATGGTTGCAGGAAAGAGCTTCAGGTTTGAAGGAAACTTTAGCTTTGTTGAGCTGGAAAACTGAGCATTACACAATACTTGTTTTTCTCACCTTTTGAATTCTGCCCTTGCAAATCCGTAGACATCCCTGTGTTCACTGCCATCCAGCATCTTGGTAAGCAGAAAATAAAAAAATAAAAATTTTAAAAAAATCAAAACACAACAAGGGCAGTGAAAAGATGGAAGAGGATCAGAAGGTGAAGGTCACTGTTCTGTCACTTAGTCATTCATGGAGAACTCCCTTCCTAGCAGGCAGCATGAAAGTATTTCCCTGTTAAGGCTTCATCTATAGCTGCTGCCAGCTTGGCAGGGAAAGCAGCTCTCTGATGAAAACAAATTCCCGTGTTCCCATGACATTGAGTTGCTCCTGCAACACTGCAGCTGTCAAAAAACTTGAGTGACTCCAAGGAGAAACTGCATTTACCCTGGCTGTTTTGCTCTCTCTTTTCAAACACTAATTTTATATTCTACAGTCAGCCAAGCAACTTTTTACAAATTTTACGACCTATTCTCCCAAGAGCCTGAAGGCACAAAGCATTCACACAGTGCACAACCTGAGAACTAAAGCATAAAATGCATGAAAACACATAAAGCCTGTATGGACAGTCCTGAATAAGGTCAATGAATCTGCCTACACCTTCATGAGCAAGCACTCACCTGACTAATAACAGTTAAAACCAGACCATGTTGAAAGCTGATGAAAGCATAAGTAGATCTAGCATATTAAATCTGCCACACAAAAATCCTGCATCTGATTTACAAGAAAGTGTATGGAGCATGTCCTCACCAGATTATCCACCAGCTGCATATCAAGAGCTTTAGAACAAATTTAGAGAATGAATAACTACAAATTGTATGTAATGAGTACCTGGGAAACAGGATAAGATGCAAGATGGGTCTTTTAAAACTACATCATGCCAAACTAAGCAATCACCTTTCTTAGATGTGATTAACTCAATCCCTCTTTAGGCAGAGGTAACTTACAACTACTGGACTTCAGCAAAGCATTTGATTCAGTGCCACAGCTTTGGTGATTAAAAGGCAAACTGGAGAAGATGGAGATTAGTCAGCAAACTGTAAAGCAGTGAGGAACTGCTTTAAGGGAAGAATACAAGTTGTGTTGGACAGGTGCTGTGCTGGGATGAGGGAGTTCCACAAGTACCAGTCTTAGGGCTTTCAATATTTTTACTGACAGTTTAGATATTAAAAAAACAAAACCAGGGGTGTTGTGAAACATGACTGATCTGTGATGAAATCTGTCAACAGTAGACAGCTGGAGGGTGTTGCTGGTACACAAAAGTTATGGGTATCACAGCCAGAAATCTCTCAGAGATGAAATTATACAAATAGAGTCAAATGGTGTAGTAAAAATCACACAGAAAAGCAGTAGAAATTATTCTAATAGCATTGTGGAAAAGACACTAGAGAAACTTCATCTGGAATATTGTATACCATTTCAGTTGGATCTATTTTCAGAAAGCTCTCAAACCAGAACAGGTGCTGTGAAGACATATCCAGAAACATTACAGGGAATAGACAGCCTGTTCTGTAACACATTGGAAGAACTTCAGCAAAGCAAAGGATGAGAGATCTTATGATTTCTCACCATAAACAGTGTGGGGGGACAGGAGGGAAAAAGTCAAACTGTTGAACTTGAAGGACAATCTGACTCAAAAATATTTGACTGCAAGCTGATCATCAACAGACCAAATCTTGAAATGAGAAGAAAGTTCCTAGTTACCAGAAGCATGACCAAAAAGGCTACCCACAGAGGAAGACAGCAGCAAATGTTGGTGCTTTTTGGTATGAGATCTCTTTGGTTTCCAAAGAACTTCTACCACATGGCCGCCTGCAGTGACCCAGGCCAATGCTCCAAGAAATCAATTCCCATCTCTGTTCCTGCTCCTGTCCTCACAGCAGTTGCCAGTGGTGTCCCAGGAAGGTGTTCCTCAACTCTGGTCCTACAAAAGCAGGTGTCTCACTGGTTGCACAGACTTGAGAGGCAAATCTTTGAACCTCTGTCTCCCAGCCCTCAGGGAAAGTCACTCCCTTTTCTCACAGTGGTGTGCAAAATACAAAATCCTCTTCTATTTCTCCAGCTGCCAGTTTTCCAGAGGTGTTCTTCATTTTGATCTTAGGCAGCAGTTAAACAGCTCACTTCTCCAGCCCAGGTGCTTCCTCCAACACGGCACCAGGAAACGATCAGGCTCTGAGGCAGGCAGGTTGCTGAGCCCCTGTGCAGTGTTTCTGCCCCTGCCCCAGCACTGCAGCATGCCCTGCTCTTGGCTGTGGCATCACAAGTGTCTGTGGGGACCTGCCTGAGCCAGCACCTCCTTTGTCCAAAACACATGCACTACTGCAGTTGAAAGAGAGGGGCACACAGGCTCTTGGGGAGAGGAGAAGGAAGGGGAGGCACACAGCTACTATTGACTATTCATGTTATGGCTACACATCTATTGGGCCTTTCCCCATAGGAGGGAAAAATGTGTATTTTGAAAGGTTTAACATTATCTTTTCTGCACCCAACTACTTTAAAAACAGCATGTTAACTATGGCGGACAGTCAGGTGCTAAAGAACAACACAGAAGTGCTCTTTCATATTTTTGGACGGCAAAACCTCCTTCTTGGAAGTAGGGGCAGAGGAGAGTGAGGGTCAGGCAATAGGACTGTAAGCTCTGTCAACTGTACCAACTCATCTGGAGCACATTAGACTCCCCAAAGCCATTGATCATCTCTTGGGGACTGGCTTTCTGTGTGATCATAGCAATGCACACTTTCACCACCTGCTCTGACATGAGCTGCACCTGCCCCTCCTTCCCAGCCTTGAGGCTGACCATGAGGAAAATGCTCTTTGTCACTGTGTCATTGCTGGCCATGCCAGCTTTACTAAACCACTCACCTTTTATACTCAGCATTGTCTGCTGGGAAGGTTAAAGCTGACTTTTCCTTTGCACATGCTGGCATCAAGAAGGTGCACAGAACTTGCCCATAGTTGCAGATCATGTGAATGTCAGCTCTACTGGAACACAGGAGTCCCCTGGGTTTTGAGAAGGGGATCTTGCCAGTTTTCACAGAAAGCATTAACTGGGAACACACTGTGAGCAAGCTTGTGGAAGGCAGGGAATAGGGGACAGGGCTGTTTTAAATTTCTGTTATTACAGTACAATCCTGGCCTGGGCCCAAGGCTTCTCAGAACTGCCCAGTACCTACTCTAATGGTGATAGCATTCAGAGGTAAACCTGTTCCTATGCAGATGGGACAGACAAATGTCACAAGAAATAGTTCAGCAGTCTATCTTTAGAGCAGAGCTCCCGCACATAGACAGAAAAGTAGCTATTTCCCCCACTCCTTTGCATGTTGGCCCTGATGTCCCAGTCTGACTGACCTTTCACTAGTGTGAAACCTCTGAGGGCTATTTTCATCCTACTGTAAATCAGCAGAGCTTTGAGGTTGGCATCACAGGAAGTTCTTACCTCATGGGGACTGTCCTAGCACAACCTTCCCCTGGAGCACACCTCCAGGCAGGAGATAACAGGAGCTGCTGTACATGCTGACTACTGCTGGCTGTGGCTGTCCCCCTGCCAGAGGAATCCTGAGCCAATCATTTAGAATTTCCCTCTTCCCTTCCTTAAGAGAGGCCCCAAACAAGTACCAGTATCTTCCCTTCAGGCAGTGTTTCTGCCACCCTGCTCCCTCGCTGCAGCCGGTGAGGAGGTGAGCAGTGAGTTCTTTGTGGTCTTCTGTGGTCAAGAGAGAGGGAGGTGCCTGCAGAAAGCAATTTATCCCTCCTAAAATCTTAACCACGTCTCTCTCTGAGGAATTGCCCAGGACAGCTTTGCTCCTGACATCGGTGCTTCATTTAGACACCTAAAATGAGGTGTGGACAAATCCACACCCTTTTGCTTCTCGCATGATGTTTCACAAGCAGAAGTGTTGTAATTCTCCTGCTTGCTGCTCTCAGCCACTTATGTTAGATAGGATGTTAGATAAAATACATCCACCTACATTCCGGCAGAGCTCTTTCCCCCAAGTGACATAAATGATAATTTTCATCTTGCTTCACTAGATATTCAACATTGCCTAGTGCAAAGCATGCATATTTTCATATTTGGCTGTGATCAATAACACAGTTCCTATCTCTGGTAACAACAGCCCACAACACCGAGGGCTGGATCCTGTGGTGGTTGTCAAAATGGCGTGTTTTGTAATCAATAGCCTGAGAGTCTTTCTCAGAAAGATTTGCATTGCATGATCAACAGCAACAGTAGTCCAAGCCAAGCTGATGAAAGAGACAGTTAATCCCAAAGAGCCAAGTCCCTGGAATGTGCCCTGCTCTGGGAGGGCATCACTCAGCAATGTGCATATAGCTGGGTATGTCTGGTGTAGCTGAAGCTGGTAATTAGCCAGAGGTCGGGGCTTGGCTGGTGGTTGGGGTTTTTTTGCCTTTTTTTCCTTCTTTTTTTTTTTTAAGTAAGAAAAACATCCACAGTTGTTCCACAGGAAAAGAACAAGTAATCTACCCACATGGAATATATGCAGTTGTCCTTGTTTCCTCCTTGCTTACTTTCACCTTCTGCTACTGTAATTCGAGTGACAAGATTTTTCCAAACACCAAACTAGGATGAACTGTAGTTGCGTGCAACAGATGAAGGAGAATAACTGGCAGGCTTTTAACAAATCAGGAATATGTGCACAGGGCAGATATTGAAACGCATAAACTTTGCACTGTTTTACGAAAACAGCCAAAGGCAGAGCTGCACAGGTAGAGTCCTACAGCTGTAGGGTGTCTGTGCTTCACTTCCCACTCTCCCCTTCCCCTCGAGGCAGCTACTGCTGAGCTGCAACAGCTGAGCTGCATGTGAAGCAACTCCCAAACCACTCGAAGTTTTCAACCTGACATGTTAAAGCAAACTCCCCTTACCCAAGCAGAGGAGTGAAAGGAAGCCCAAGGCATGATTCTTCAGGGAGGTAAAACACCCCAAGTGACACATCCCCTGGTGCCTGAGGAGGGCCACTTGCACATATGAATGGCCAGGAAACCCCAGGACACAGTGGTTTGCACCTGCTTTGCCCAGATGCACATGCCTACACCCTGCCCAATGCAGTGAGGGACACGCTGTGAGTCACATTCAGTGCAAAGTCAGGTCTGAGCCGACCACATGTGAACACTTGACAGAAGCCAGCCTGTGAAACAGGCTTTCCTCACCTATGGAGCTACACGCACCCTGGCAACGAAGCACCATTTCAGAAAAGCATCCCAAACATAAGTGGAAACAGCAATGACAGTCAAAGCTAGAACAACATGAAACTGCATAGGTAGGCCATATCACCTATGGTGTCTGAGCATTACTTGGCTGTGTGCAAAACCGCTGACTGACAAGTGCAAAGGCCTGAATTAAATGAGTTTTAAGATGAGGTCCAGTCACTAACTATCTGCACTTTCCTAGACTGCTGCAATATAAAATGAAACAGGTCTGTGTTGATCATAAGTAAAGGTACCAAACATGTCAACCCATTGTGTGGTGCTTGGTAGAGCAGACCCAGAGATTGTCGCACTTCAGGGCACCTGCTTGGGTCTGTCTGGCCAAAGCCATTTATCTTGGCTCCCCAGCTGAACTGGCAAAGTTGACTTTTGCCACTCCAAGGATAAAAGGCCAGGACTGGGACTGACTCTTACCACTCAAGAGAGCATAGAAATGGTCAAGCTGTTACAGGGAATTGAGAGATCTTGAAATATTGCGTATGCCGTCATAACACCATCACAGGAGGCAGAAATAGCAGAGGTAGGAGCAGGGCAGTACTTTGTATCCTCCCATTCCAGCTTCCCAAGCTCTACTCCATCTAAAATACCTAAGAAAGCCACCACCATTCCAGCTGCTTACTTTGCCACAAGCGACAGCCAACTTAAGTGAGCATTCCTCGTGTCTTGCTGCCTCAAAGTCCAGAAACATCTTCATTTCTGCAGGGAAGATGGTGCTTTTGTTTCTCTGACAGGCTTAGAAAAGCTGTAACATAGCAGAGCAGAAAGGAGAGCCTAGATAAAGGAGAAGAGCACAGGCCAAGTATGAGGCCAGGTGCCCAAGCCATCCATTCGTAGGTAAGCTGGCATGCTCAGCACGAGGCACCGGGACACTGGGTGGAAACTAAAATGTGGAGGTGGGAAATTGTGTAGCTGAGAGGGATCTACATGACTGTGCCCAACGTGCTGGAAGCTCCCCCTGCTTATGTGCTGGGAGGGACAGACCTCCTCCTGCCTGGCACAGAGCTGCCTCAGCCCTGGGCTGCGTGCTGCCCAGCTCGCACCTTGGCCCCACTTGGATTCACATGCGCAACACAATGCCTTCACACAGTTATATTTATCAAGTTAAAAAAAGTTCTGGTTAGCTGTTGTGTTGGCTGTGAGGCTGAGTTGTGCTATCTAGGAGGGAAAAAGAGGCCACCTGGAGCTGTAAAAATCCCCCAAGCCTGCAAAATAAGGAGGGCAGCATGCTGGTGGGAGGATGGATATTTACTGGAGTGGAAGAATTCCAATTCAGAAATAATTAATCTTCACTGCACAGTCCCTCCCCCACCACTAAAAAAATTTCCTTTTTACATATTTCCTGGAATATGTGATTGTACTAGAAGAGCATTTTATGCTCCTGTTATAAAAGGGAATACAGTCCAGTGGGATAAAGTCATTCTTGGAATAACTTTCAATGAAATCAAGAGCTACAACTGGACTGACTTCAGTGTAACAAGTCCTTGGGATATTGGTGGTTGCTGCAGTCATGTTTTTGTAGGCAGTCTGGATTGACAAGTTTTCCTAGTATAATAATTGCAGTAAGAACTGTGAGGTTTTGTAACCAAACTCGTTTATGCTGGCAAATTCCCTTCTTTGGATGACAGAGAGGTGACTTACACCACTTAATTTCTTCCAGTTTTTACTTGGAAGTTGCTGTTCTGTTATGAAATGTCTTTATGCTGTCTGCACAATAGGTGTGACTGATTACTTCTGCATTGTTGTAACAGTACCCTTTTCTAGCACAGACAAGCTAAAATGTCTAAACTATTTTATTTTGTATAATGCAGATATTAGGATATGGTTGGGGAAGAAAGAAACTACTATCTTAAAACAAAATAGATTGATGACCTACAATAGCCTGCAAGATAAATTCTGTGTGACAGTAAGAGAACAGAATTCACCAAAATAATCTAGAATAGTTTCTTTCATTATTTTTATCATGGTTTTATCATGGTTAGGATCTTTATTTCCTAAGCAATCTCTATAAACATCGGGAACTTATAGCCTGTGTATGTCTATTTTAATATCTAAGATCCAAGTTAATCTTGTTTGCAGCATGCAAAGAACTTGAGCAGGATGTGACACCACTTTATGTCATCCCCACTTTGAAGTTCAGTAGCCCTGCACTATCACTGACTGGCCAGCTCAAGGGGCAGTGGGACACCCACAGATTTGCCATTGCCAGTTTGACTGCAGATGGTCTAAGGAACTTCTGGTAAGCAGATGTTCCCTGGGGCATCTCCTGGAAGTGAAAGGGAGCATGATAAAGAGGACAAAGTTGCAGGGGTAAAAATCTAAGTATGGGGAAATACGGCATCACCTTGAAAGTGGGATTTCACCTTGTATTTTGTACTGGAAAGAATGGAGATAGGCTCAGAAGGTTCTTAAAGCAAAGAAAAGCAGGTGTGTTTGATGGTTTAAAATCAGTGAAACTCAATCTCTGTTTGTGGAGAACAGCTTTACAACATTTCCCCAAGTATGGCACACACCTTAGGAAAACTCCAGATCAGTACTACAGTGTTCCTTAAAATAAGCCTCAGAGATAATTCACATATCCCAGCAGAGATGAGAGAGCTGATGAAGAACAAAAGAGTCTATGTAGGATCTAAAAGGGAAGAAGGAACTTCGGGGTACCTGAATTTGCAGATTGCCTCTGAGTGGCCCTTTATGGGTTACAGTAATGAAAAACAGGCCTTTTGTCCTAAAGCCTCCCCTTGACAACCTGTTTCTTGAGGCAACTTGGAGCTCACAGCAATTAGGCTGTGGGTAGGAGGAATTTGCTCTGGAGGTGTCAGGGCTATTCCAGCCTTTCCCCAGGGTTCCTCACTCTCCTGCCCATTACAGGAGTAATGCATATCCTTGATGTGACAGCAGCGGGAGCCTTGGGACACCAGGAAAGGTGGTGCTGGAAACAAACAGCCATTGCCAGTGATTCAATGGCCTGCAGCTCATTTTCAGTGAGGCCCAAGGGGTGTGCTCCTTCCTGCCGCAACCTGGGGCACAGCGAAGTCGCTCCACCCATTGTGCACATGCAAAGAAGCCCATCAGCCACAATATAAATATAAATGGACTTATATAAGTTGGGTTGAATTCTTCTCTTACTGAGGTAAGGAGGTCAGTGGAAAGGGGTGACAAAACAGCAAGCAAAGAAAACTTTTGTAGCAGCCCTGTGAATGTGTACGCAGCTGCAGGGTCAATGAGTGTGTGTCTCACAACCAGAAAAAGGATGTTGCAGCAATCAGGGTATAAGAGAAGGAGAGTCTGGGACAGTTTGGGTTACCAGGCTGGCTAAAAAAAAAGACTGTATCTTGGACATATTACCCAAAAATAGTCTGCAAGACTAAAAATAGCATGAGTATATCAATGTCTATAAAGAGATCAAAAATTAAGCCCATAAAGATTGTAAGTTATATGAGATGCAGAACTTTAGAGCTTATAAAAGACAGTGATGAAAATTAAATTACACTAATTCACACTACCTAGTTTCAATCTCCAATCACCAGAGCCAAAACAAGCAGACAGTTTTATTTACTGTTTTTTCTTTTTTTTCTGGGATGTACAAACTGAAGGCGCTGTATGCCAGACCTCCCATGCTTCTCACATACAGACCATGTTTCCTGCTTGCACAGGCCTCTCTCTTCTGCCAGCACCTCAAGCATGTGCTTTGGTGGCTACCTCAAAAAGTGCCTGGAGGACTGAAAAGGCGAGAAGCAAGAAACTATCTGTGTCTGGAGGAACAGGCTGTGTGAATCCCACTCTGCAGGTCAGACATCTGTCTCAGGTTTGCAGGATTTTGCCAAGTATTTCATGTGCCACCTTCTCTTGCCTATGGGCTAGGATCCCCACCAAACATGTTGGTGTCCTGGTCTTGAACAGACAGCAGCAGATCTGACTGAACAGGGACCAGCAGCTCACACAGGCAGCTGCTTAGCAAGTCTTGGCACCACTAGGGGTGTAGCCAGATGCCTGGGGGCAGGTTAGACTTTAGTTACAGACCCAGGACCCTTAGTTAAGTATATATCCTGCTAAGATACTCTGATCTTTCATCTGATTTAACCCTCCATCCCTGCTCAGGGGTATTAAGGGTTTAGTTCAGCGTTTGCAACAGGATCCAGATAGATGAAGAGCTTAAGGTGAAAGGACAAGCTAAGCAGGGGGCCTCCAGCAGAGGTTGATCCTTGTCCCATCTGGGGAACAGCACAGAGTCCTGTCATTTGTGCTGTGTCCTGCTGCAAGCACTGGGCATGAGCCGGCTCAGCATGAGCAGTCCCTGCATGAGCACACCAGGCTCAGTCCCAGGAGAGACAAGGGCAGCCACGGGAGGGGCAGGCAGGCTGCAGCACCCCCTGGGGCAGCATGGGGAAAGGAAGGGAGGGAACAGCTCTACCCAAAGCCCTGCTTGTGCAGTCATAGCCTGTCTGCAAACACAGCCTGTAAACTGCCATACGGACACAGCCAGGCTGGAGACTCAAGTCTTCTTCCAGCTGTTGTTGAAGTGTCAGTACCCCAGTCCAATCCCACCCTGGCTGTTACCATTCTCCTCCTAACCACCAGTACCCTCTCAGGTTTGTCAGCAAAACTGTTTGTACATGCTTCCCCTGGTCCTCTGGAATCTAAGTGAGCCATGCTAGCTCAGGCAGCTGAAACACAAGGTGTGCCTGTATGTAGTTCAATGCTAGTAAATAGGTCAAGGAAGGCTGGCGGGGTGTGTGTGTGCCTGAGTGCTGGGTGAGTGGTAATCTCCTCAGCCCACAGACCTGGAGTTTACACACTGACTTAGGCACCTCTGTGCTGATCCACTCCATGTGGAGCCAAAGCCCCACTTTGGTTTGTGTTCAGTGCAAGCTACACCAAGAGGGTGAGTCTGGTCAGAGGAACTCCAGATGTGCCTGACACTTTTTCACCCCTACAAGCTCCTTGACTGCCTCTTCCCTCCACTGGCAGTCAAGGAGAAGGTTCCATTGAGGTCCAGCTCAATGGGGTCAAGCAGAGCCACACCACCCTGCACACACTGCCAGGGGCACAGTCCCTCCCTCCTGGAACAACAGGGTGTGAAAGCAGGGGGTGTGGATGGTCCTGGCCATGCAGGGTGCATTCCCTCTGCCTCAGCACAAAAGAGCGTGATGCCACTGAACTGCCTTCTCATGCCAGCAGTTTTCATGCCCTTAGTTGCTTGCAGCTCATGAGAAATGGTTTTGGTGATGCTTTAAACGCTCAGATCTTGATTACTGGGGCCTAGCAATGCTCTCCTCCTAGGTGTAATACATGTCCTGTGGTGTAGATGGTTTGGGGTTGAGCTTATGAGAGCACAGAATTTGCAAGTTGTCACCTCTTCCTTCCTTCTCAAGCACTCTCAAATCAAGATGCCACAAACAAACCACTTTCTTGCAAGTGCCTGTACTACTGTTTTATGTCATTCAGAACTGCAAAATCACTTTCTCCAGGTACCTTAGCAGGCATCAGTGTGAGATGCTCTGACAAGGGATCCAAGGAGACCTGGCGTTGACTTCTCTGTACAAGAACCTTACTCTCTAAATAAGATAATTACCAAGAAGGTGTTTGTGCCCGTTCTTGTTTTTGGGGACTCTGCTTTCTCTTTGCCACCATGACTCATAAAACTCATTAAGCCAGAGTATGCCTACCAGAACATCTAATTACACAGTAGTTGCAGGGTAGTGACAGAATCTATGTTTAACAGGCTGACAGCAAGATGGCTTTATCTACAAAGCTGTTTAGATGTCAGTATAGCCAGTGCCATCCATAAGGCTGGGCAAGCCATACCAGGCACCAAACCAGCAAGGAGGAAGGTAAAATTTGTGCCAAGAGTAGGTTCAAGACACTAGTGGTTTGCATAAACAGTCTGAAACCTGCCTGTCATCACGATGTCTGAGGCAATGTGTGGAAACATTATCTGGTAAATCAACAGCCTTGCACTGCACAGTGACCTAGATAGGAAATACAATGCAAGAAGGGAGAAGGTGAGACTGTGCACTGTTGTAACACAAAGATCAGGTTATTTTCTGCTGCTTTTATTCTAGCTATGAGTTTAATAGTCAATAAACCACTTGAAAACAAGTTCTAGCCTCTCCCTTCTTTCTCAGACACTCTTACAGCAACACAGCATGCAGCCAGATCAATTTATGAACAATGTATTTCAGTACTTAGCAAAATGTTAACAAAATATTCTTAAAACCACTGTACACATCTCAGCTATGGGTGCACAACTTCAAGAGTACAGCCTTAAGGTGTTTGAGAAGCTGCTCAGAGGGATTACACCAACATTGGAGTGACTATTTCTCTCTTGTGTCTGTGAACAGGCTTGTTTACATGAAGAAACTCTTTCCATTGTGGCCTTTGAGACTGCAGTAGATGATTCAGTTGCAGCAGGCTAGGATATATGAGGATGACTTTGCTCACTGGAACAAAAAAGCAAAGGGAAGTTTTTGGGAGCTAATGCATGACACTGTTAGAAATCCCCTCCCATTTGTACATTTTGTCCCGATTACTTAGAAGCCAAAGTCTAATTACTTAGAACCATGACCAAGTGATTTGTCATCAGTTTTGGTTTTGTGAGGTTTTTCTCCTTGTAATTTACCTTACAATTAGCACTTTGTATCATACATTCTAGCCTGTCTAAGGGCTGGTCCAAAAATTCTACCATAAAACCTCAGCACACTGAAAGAAGTAAGCACTGTTCTGGTACAGAAAACACATCTCCCTCACCTTTAAAGAGATGAAGAAGTTGTAAGCTTTTTTAAAGAAACTGTAGCTGGATACAGTTCAGGAAGGCAGAGAATGATAGCCTTGTAGGGCAGTGGCTCACTTTTCCTATATTATTATTATTTCCATATTGTTTTTACACCAACAAAATAAAGATTTCTCTTAACTCTGAAAGTCTGCTGGCAGGAAGAAAAACATTTAAAGATTGCATATCAAAGGTCTTTGAGATCAAACAATAACTTATCTATAGACCAGTGTTCAATATGCAATCTGTAAGCAGGAAAATATTTTGCTTTCATTTTTTCATTTTTCTGTAGAAAGAATATTGTCTCCAAAATTAGCCTTGTTCCCTCCAAATCACTGAGCTTAACCAAAATTTAGCCTCTTTTTTATATTTTCAGATTTTTTCCCCCCAAAGTAACCAAACAAGTAATGGAGTATGTCTCTTTCAAATGTATAGTATACAAGACTATGATATTGTCATGAGGCTGAGCTATCAGAAGTCAAAGCAATTGAAGTCAGAGATTGAAAAAATTTCCTTTTTCAATCCCACTTTTAAAAGTTACTTCTTTTGAAAATAATACATGAAACTTTACCCAAACACAATTCCTCCTCCGTATTTAAACTGTAGCTAAATATTGGAAAATACAGTGTAGCTAAATTTTGGAAGACAGTGCTTTCTTATCTGCCATTACAATCAAGGGATCTACATTAATGAAAAGGAAGAATGTTAGGTCAGACTCTTCTAGTTTCTGTAACAGTCACCTGGTTTCCTTCTATATTTACATATTTTTTAGAAACAAAATTCCAAGTGTTTTGCTCTTGAGACTTAGTCCAGAGTTATGTTTGTGATTACTCTGTCACATATTATCACACTCATGACACTCCATCAGAAAAACTGAATAATTTCTACGTGGTAAACAACAGCAACAGCATTTCTTACAGCATGTATTGCAGTATTCACTGGTCCCAGTGAAACCATTTCTCCATTTGTGGCGGGGAAGGAAAGATCCCCTCTTCAGGAGTGTTTCTTGACTGACTGAGGCAGGTATCTTTCTTTGTCATTTGCAGCTGATGGTCACTGTGGCTGCATTTTCCACACTGTTAGAAGCAGTTTCTATACGACATATAAGGGTATTTCTCCCTCCACATGCATTTCTGGGAAGAGCCTTACACTTTGATTATTCTCCTCTCAACCTCACACCTCATCTCACAATGAAGGAGATCCTGTTCCCCTTCCACACTGCTCCACAGCTCTGCTTCCTCTGCCTCCCTTGGAGCTCAGCACTCCCCCACACAACGACATTGCAAAACCTCAGGGATGAAGACCTCCTCTATTTATAGAGAACTGAGGCTAGATGAAAGTTTCCAGAGAGTTTTCTGGAAGAGCTCACATCCAGCTGCTCTGAAGGCTTACAAAGGGAAACAAGCTTGCATCTTGCTTTAGAGCTTTGCCCAGCACCTAAAAATCACTAAACCTTTGCAGTACAGTATGTAGTGCACCAGGCATGTGTTTGATGTTACACATTGGCATTTATGAACCTCTGAAAATTTTTCATCCTGACATGCTTGGGGCAGATTCTCTACCATGAACCCATATTCTCAATTGATTTTTGTCCTAGGTCTGCGATTCAGTGCTATCTTAAGATAACAGAGAAGAAAAACTGGTTTTAGCTTTGTGCTGTGGTTTTTCCTTAAAAGATTGAGGCTGGTATTTTTAAATCAAAAATAAGGTTCCATTAACAAATGCACTGCTGCATGTTGCTCCACAAAGGTACAATTCCACATTTCTTTTACTCATGTCACAAGTTAAATACATGATAGGCTTTAAAACAGTAGATAAATAGCCATAGCTGTAGCTAAAATAAGGTAGGAGTCAGGCTGGGTTCACAGGGGGGCACAGCCACAAACACAGTCTGTGTGCGTATATGAGCTAGCCATGTTCAGCCTCTGAAACTGGTAAGTTACTGTTTATTAAAAAACAAGAAAAAAGCAGCAAGCTTTTGACTACTTTTGCCCACAGCCCATGGCTTTTATTGGAGGATGTGTTTGCACAAAGGGAGGAGTGTTGCCTCCCACATAAATTTCAACAACCATTTGAACAATTTGGTAAATATGTAAGGACAGAGTCTTCATCTATTGTCTGCCTATCCCCTCCAGTCAGAAGTCAATCACACAGTGAGGAAGCTCTAATCTAAAGGAGAATCCTTTTTAGGAATCTGCTTTTTAATGCAAACTCCTGAACACAGTCCCAACATTACCAATAATCTGAGGGTACACATATACACCCCAATACAAATGAACAAACAACAATATATGGCCAAAACAACAAAAAAAAAGAGATAATAATTCCAGGGAGAAAATATAAGCCTAATGCAACAGGAAAGGAAGAAAAAAGTGAAATCCACCTCCTGACAAGATAAACATTATCATCTTCCCTTGCACTGTAAGTGGATGAAAAAGGAGCCAGTTGCTTGTTGACCTGTTTTTTGCTTCTGCATAAAAATGAAAGGCCATTTCTTCTAGTACCGATTAATGCCACCTTTTCTCTAAGTCACTAATTAGCTGACTGGATGAACAAGGAACAGGTTCAGGTGACTCAAACAGTGACAAACTGATGCAGAATGATAGCAAGACTCAATCACAACCCAGCACTAATTACAGCTCTATAGCACATACTATCAGTCTGAACACAAAACAAGGACGTTAATAATACAAATTCAGCTGTGCACTTGCACAAAATCCTTGTAAGCTTATTTTTCCAGGACTTAATATTTCAGTGCTGCTTTGTAAAAGCTCTCCAATGTACAATTCCAACATTATATTTCAGTGGATTCATGAACAGCATTGTGCCATCTGAGTGCCCATTGAAAGAGATAAAATGAATAGTGTCAGTTTAGATCATGCAGGGATAAGACAACAATTTTCGTAATATGTGAATTTAAATTGTTGTATATCCATTACTAGCATTCCTGGCTTAGTAAATATCTGTCCTTGGTATAAGTTGGTTGGGATGTGCTTTAAAACATTATGAAATACCTTACTCTGGTATTAGTCAAAGAGTATTTGCACAGAGGGTTGTGCTTGTTAGCAGAGAAAGAATAAGAAGACAGAGAACACCATGATAATAAATGTGCATCAATATCACAACACTGATATTGGTTGAATATTGAATATGGTATTTTAATACCATATTTGTTCAGTTCTAAAATGTCAGTAACTATTATCATCAACAGCCAGAACCTTTCAACTACTAAAACCTGAAAACAAAGGAACAAACAAAAACTTACAAAATCGGGAGTCCCTGGCATGCTGTTTGCATCATCAATAGCCTGAAACACCTCTCCTTGCATCCTTAGATAGCAGTATCAGGAGATGCTAGTCATTATCCTGTCTTGGTACAGAATATCCTGCACTTTGGATCTGCTGATTTCCTCAACACAGTTTCAAAATGAAAAGCTTCTCTTCAGTCAGAGAAGAGAGAAAGTAGAAATGGGTCGAGTTACATAATGTGAAGTAAATAAGAGTGAAGTTACATGACATGATCAAGTCAGCTTACTATTCTGACTTGGGTGGTCCTGCTTTTCCCTCCCCAACTCCTGGCCCTGCTGGTCCACACCCTCTCTTACACCACATCAAACCAGTTGGTAAGCTGATCCAACTTGTTAATCCAACAGAAAACTACTGTCTTGAACTGACTCACCAAAGGGCCTGACAAGAGTAATGCCAAGGAGAATGGCTCTGAAGGGAGCAGAACCACCCCTTCTGATGGCAGCAACTCAACACCGTGTCTTAAATGAACCACAACTGAAGAAAGTGTTGAAGAAGGGCACAAGAGGAGCACTGAAAGCAAACAGAAGGGCATAGAGTAAAATCCTGTGTCTTTGGGATGAATGGGAATATAAGAATAGATATCACAAAGCCCTTGGGATGGGGTAGACACTGAAGGGTGCAATGGCAGGAGAGCAACAGGACATTGGATCATGTTAGGCATCAGAGGGGGGCATGGGAACAAAGGCACTCTCCTGGCAGAAAGAAGAATGGGTAGTGACAGAAAATATGGTACTGAGTCCACCTGGATTGTGGTGGCTCTTTAGGGTTCAGGCTCACAGTGCTTTTGTCTGTGTGTGTCTGTAGGCAGCCCTGGCAAAGGTGAGCTCTTTGGGGCAGATGTGCTACTTTGATAGTTTTAACAAAACATGAGCTATAATATTTTATCCCCATTGTTCAAGAAAAGAGGGAGGAGACCATTGTTCACTCGAAAAACAAACCAAAATGAAGCCTGTCCCCATTCTTCTCAAGAAACTGCCTCATCAAAAGAAGAAAGAACAAAAATCAAACCACTGGGTGTTATTAAGGAATACCACCTAGTCAGTCTTATCAGCTCAAAACCTCACTCACTATTATTTTTTCCTTCCTCTGTTATATTACTGAGACAGGTCTCTCCTGTCATAGTGACAAGTGTTTTAAGCTCACAGTTTTCTTGGAATCTTCCTTACTTGTACAACTGACTGTATAAGAAAAAGAGTTCACAGGTATCAGAAATTGTGCTAGTCATCTGGAGAAAGGGAAAAGAAACTGCATCTTCACCCAAAGATAAAATGTCCAGGCTTTTAACAAATTTGTCTTCATAGTTTTAAGGAACACTTCTTGAGTTCCTCTCTTGAGCTCTGGGAAACTCTTCATAGGTAATCAGAAAAATAAAAACAAAAAAAGGTGGAGACTTTGTAACTCATTAAATAGCACTATATATTCCAAGGCATGAGCTGAGGTATTCTCAAGCTTCCCAAACCAAGGGGCAGAGGGCAAACTGTCCCTGCCTGCACCCCAGGGCATCCCTGTTCTCTTTTCCAAGTACAAGAGCAGGCACTGGCAGAAGTAAGAACTACGTGCCTGGCAGC
Organism: Irena cyanogastra; assembly: GCA_013397155.1. NCBI lineage: Eukaryota > Metazoa > Chordata > Aves > Passeriformes > Irenidae > Irena > Irena cyanogastra. Next base: position 919,231 of record VWZV01000437.1, read on the forward strand.
CGAAAGACGAGGGAAGAGAAAATATGATGTGCAATAAATCAGGTACACACACAAAATAATCGTGGCAGGTCACATCATCCTAACACTGCTCGGCATTGTTTCCACCTTAATGATCTTTCAGCATGTCACATGCTGAATCATGATGACAGAGAGGCAGGAAGCACATATCAGATGCAGAATGAACAGGTCTTTTTGTGATTGTGGTGCTATGAAGTGCTGGGTTTTCTTTATGTTGGAGTCCTCTGTTCTCACTCTGGAAGACTTGTCTGCACAAAAATCAAGAAAAAATTCTGAAGCAGTTCAGATAAATTTGACCTACATACAGATAAAACAGGAATCTCTCTTTTTTTGCCCCCAGAACTGCTTATTGCTGTATCAGTGAGTGAATTTCAAATGGGTTTAAAAAATGTTCTTTAAAAGTAATTTTCTGTTCATAACTGGACTTTAAGCACCCTGAGGGCCTGCTGGCTTGCTTAAGTTAGAGGCCAAAAATGTACATAATTGTCAATCTTTAGCAAGACAGGGAGTTCTTTTCTAACCAGAGCCAGAAATACTCCCTCTGGAGAAATCTCACAAACAATGTGAAAAAAAGCTTTTGAACTTCCCATGGTGCAAAGTTTAAAATGAGGACAAAATTGGAATGAGTTGGTCTTGAGGATTTTCTAAGCTATGCTGCATTTCCATAGCTTTACAGATACAGATGTCTGGAAGCAGAATTTTCAGCTAAAAAGAAAAAAAAACCTATTTTTTTGTGTTTCATTAGCATAACTAATTTTCCTTAAACATTAATAAAATTATTACAGTAGACAAAAATTTTAATATGTATAAATCTCTCTAGATCAACCCTAACGATATTTTTGATGTAATAAAAATAGGCTATATTCCCAGATATGAAAATGCATATAACTTCAGACAGATTCAGGGACAGCAAAACCAATTTTAGTTAAACAGCCTGGAGGAATCTCATCATATTAAAGACAGTATTAAACACAAGTTTACATAAAGTAATTGAGAATACTTCTTGTAATTTAGTCCAACACTTATAAACTCAGATTATAATGAAAGGTTTTTTCTTTTAAACATTAGACCATTATGATATTCAGTGATAAACAACAAACTTATTACTTTAATTTCAGCAAAAACTTTTAGGGAAACTCTACAACGGCATCAACAAGCACAAAGCAGAATGAAAGATGATTCAGGGTACTGCAAATTATTTTCAGAGCTCTTAGCCAAATTCTCTGTTGTCCCAAGCACCCTATGCCACTTCATACTGTGGAAAACACCAAGTTCCTGGCATATCAAAGCCTGGATCTTGAAAAGTTCTGAGACTCCTTCAGTTATGCTGCCCAAGTGATTTGAGGGGACCCTGTGTTTGGTCATGTGCTCCTCTGTAATGGCTGGAACTACTCCCACCAGGCAATAACCCCACATCTTTCAGATCACGTCTGCTGGGTGACCCTTTCCTTGCTTTGCAGAAACAGGGGCCAGGGGAGGTATCTGGGAGATGAATAAACCATGCTAACCCTTTGAGTACCTCAGGAAAAGAGTGTGCATTCAACAAAGGAGCACTTGCATAGCCTTGTGGATGTACTCTGTACACTTTGTCCTGATTAGAAAGGAAGTGAGTTTAACAGAGAATCCAACTCAGACAAACAGTTCTCTCCTTTAATTTGGAAAATCTGCAAACCTGTTACAGTTCACTTGCTAGTATGAAAAGCAAGCTTGAAAAATGGCACCATTAAGACCAGTGAATAATGGTTTAAGTGGAATAGCAGCAGTCAGGCTGAAGAACATGGTGGAGTGGTCTGGGTGGAGGAGAGCAAATGCTACAAGCACCCAAGTTCTGACTTTTAATTATGATGCTGTTGTGGGCATGCATCTGTCTCACTGATGCCTGATGCTACCACCAACCTCAGGAGCACGTGTAGCTTCCAAGAGGCCTTCTGGCAGCAATGAAGAACTTAGCCTGGAGTCCAAGCACTTCTTTTCCCATTCCCACCAAAACTATCCCAACATGAGATTACTTTTCATTTAAACTTTATTTCTAAACTGACTTTGTAACCTTCTATAATCTTGTTACTCTGCATTCCCCTTCTCCCCAGGCTTCAAAGATTCTTTTTTGGTTGCTTATATAATGTCAGCACTGCAGTACGCAAGCTATCTAAAGCATGGTATAAATGCAGCTGTTATTACTACTTAATAAAAACAGAAAAGTTATTCATTGACCAACCTTTTTTTTTTTCCCTTTCGAATAAACATATCAGATCCATATCTAAGTGGTGATAAAACACTATGACCTTGCACTAAGTTTATCCCATAACATCCTCATCATGACTGGTATTTAATTTTAAAGACTTTTCACTGCATTCTTTGCAAAGCAGTATGTCTCATCATTACCTAGTCCACAGTAAAGCTCTTTTCCAACATTCACTGACACAGACAAGAAATTAGCTACTTTAGAAAGGCCACTAGGAACCAAGTGAAGAGTAACCAGCTGAAAAAAAAGAGAAGGAAGTCGCTTCCTCCTCTGTTCTGGCAACCACCATATTGATCATTTTACTTTGTATACCATATGTTGCTTTTCATTGTGCTTTGTCCTTACACTGTCTTTTAAGACACAAACTCTTTGGCAATGAATAGAGTCTTCTATGCTTGGAAAACATTTCTAGCATGTTGCAGACACTATTGCAATATAAATACTCATTGTCTTCCTGAGTTTTCTTACCACCACTGCTCCTCAACACAGCTTTGTCACTGTAAAACAACCTCCATTACGTTTTGTGTCACTGGTGTAGTGCTGCAATAATAAGGCAAATGTTTCATACACCCAAAGATGGATTTTGTTGAACTTGGTATTTCTATTGACCATGCTGTGAAACAGTATGATGTCAAGACAACCAGAAGTAGCTTAGCACATTACCAAATGTGAAAACTAAGACCTTTAATTGCATCCTAGAAGACATGTAGAAAAGAGAGGGAAAGAACAGAAGACTTTTGAAGCCAAATTAGCCTGTAAATTAAGAACTATCATTAGATTTTAGTTCTAGCACATATTTGTGCCTTGGTCTTTTTCCTAGTTGTTTCATGGCTGGATGATTGAGTTTCAAGTCTGTCACTTTCATCTCCATTGTGTTTGCTGAAGGAGTACATGACAAATGCAAAAGATCTTTAACTCTTCAGTTTCTATCAGGGAGAATACCATTGTTTGCATTTCTCAAGTTTTTGAAAATAACAGCCTTGACTCTCTTCTCATTTAGCCCAGTTTAACAATGCTGCAAGTCCAAGGAAATCAGCTGAATTAATCTAATCTTAAAGCATGCTAGAGGAATGCCTAAACCTAGTATTTTTGACATACCTCATATACCTATAGTTGAAGGAAAAACTCTCATTAAACCTACATTAAAAATCTATCCACTTCATGCACTGGATTTAAAACTTGGTTTTATTCCACTTCCTTCTGCCCTTACCACAAAGAAGTTACTAATCTGGAATTTTGCTTTTAGTTTCCATATTTTCCAGTTCATTTGCCACCTTTTTTTTTCTCCTTTGGCGGTTGTTGTTGTTTTTAATTCACCCTTGGAGCTCACTAGTCATATTCACCTTGAAATTTTATCCACTGGGCTTTCATGACCTTGTCCCCTCAGTACTCCTTTTGCCTTTCTAATAATTCACCCTGGTTTTCCTTCTCATTTTTCATGTATGTACCAGAAGGCACTTGTAGCCTTGGTACACTTTGTTTCTCCTACATTCTTCATATAGTACACTCAGTGCCTAACATTCCTCCAAGTCCTATTACTATGCCAATCAATCCTAAACCCAGTTCTATAGGAGAGATAAGAACTAAACCATTTTAATTGCATACATAAAGTCATCTCACTATAATACATGTATATTACAGTGTTAAACCTCACAAAAGCCTGTGAGAAGCAAAAGCATTAGTATTCCTCTTCTACAGTGGCAGAGAACAAATCTCTTATCCAATGTCATGTGAAGTCCTGTGGCAGTCTCTGGGTTCATTTCACCTTTCTACCTCAAGATTTGTATACTGGGTCATGTATTTTACACTTCTTGGGCTTTAGAATGGATTTGCTTAACTTACAGGCAGCGGATACTTGCTGTCTGTTCATCAAATGGCTCTATGAGAAGATGGGCAAGACAACATCCAGCCCAGGAGGAATCATTGCTCTGCCTCACCTCCTGGCTCTAAAGCACCAACCACCATGTTGGGCTGTACTGCAGGAAGCTGCAGAATACAGTCCACTTTCCTAAACTATACCACAAGCAAGAAAAGCCACAGCTAATCAGATCAGTGGAAGCGAGTCCAGATCCCCATGTGGCTTCTGACAACCGACGTGACTGAGCAGAGACCTTTGTCCCTCCACCAGCACTGCTCTGCCAAACGAGCTTCCTTTTTCCTGTCAGGGACTTTGCCATGTTCATCACAGCACAGGCCCCAACTCCTGGCCTCGCCTTGTTTTGGCAGCTACATCAACTGGCTCCTTTTTCCTGCTTTTTGATTTTTCTTTTCTTAATCAGCCTAGCTCCGGCCTTCACTGCCACCCCGTCAGGCGGGACGCAAGCCACGTGTTATTTATGAAGGACAAAGCATATATCTCTCCTGCTCTACCAGCTATCCGCCGGGAATATTTTGGGGCCTACGAGAGTGACAAAACCTGGCCCTCCACTGTAGCCGGGTGCCGCCGCCGCCACCCTGCCTGTCATTCAAGCAACAGTGCCCAGCTTCCACATCACCCGGCGCTCCTCGGTGCCCCCGCCTCACCTGCGGCAGGCGCACACCCCGGAGGGGCAGCGGGGCAGCTCGCTACTGGGGTCACGGGCACCCTCAGATTAGCAACCTGCCCAGCGACGACGGGGCGGCCCCGGCAGCCCAGACCGGTGACACCCCCCAGCAATTTCTCCACTGTCCCTGCTCGGAAGGCCGCGCTCATCGTAAGGGAAAAGGGCCCTATACCCACGGGAGCACTGCAACCGCCCCTACCCGACCCGAGGCCGTCCCGTGCGCCCGCGGCTGTGGCGGCGCCTCTCAGCCCCTCACGCAGCGACGCGAAAGACGCGGCCGGCTCCGAGCCGGCCCCGCCCGCCCGGCCACGCCCGCCTGACGCGCCGGCGGCGCTGGCGGGCTGGAAGTGGCGTACGTGCACAGCGGGCCTCTGGAGTGGCGCCTCCTCCTCCTCGCCCCGGCACAGCGGCGGAGGCGCGGTGGGTAGAGGCGGCGGCCGCGCCGGCCCGTGCTGCACCGGGCAGAGAGGCCGCCGGGGAGCGGAAGGCAGCCCTGCACCGCGCCACTCCGCTCCCCTTCGGCCGTTCCGCCGCCGGTGGGGCGGCGATGAGGCGGCGCTAAGCAGCGTTAGCGGCGCAGGG